>CM042150.1:18928957-18952187 GCA_023376005.1 Doryteuthis pealeii | reverse complement strand
GGGAGAGAGATGGTTCTGGTACCAAAAGTTCCGAACTTAAATCGGTTGATTCTGTTTATTCTTTTTGGGTAACGAAATGCAGAAATTCGCGCGCGAAGAGATAATACATGGGAAATTGCATTTATGTATAATAGCATAGATTACGGATATTCCCAAAAGTACAAACTAATGATGAAACTAATCACAACCTGACACTAACTCTAACACTACCATAACCCTAACCTTTGCGTCGCAAATGTTTCAGGTATTTCCGTGAAATGTTATAAAAATGTAATGCTTTTTTATACGTAATCTAATTATTATCTCATGCGCGTATTCTGCATTAGTACCATTTTTTGTATTTATAATAAGTAAAGTCGACGGGGCGGCCTAAAAGTCGGTATCAGCCAGTCAGCGAGGGAATCTATCCCTTTTCAATAGCGCTAGACCAAAAGAGATTGTTTTTTTAGCATCTGAGGTGGAGCGCCACACCTACCATCAACTCCTTAACTTACTTTACCGCACAGATCCCTGTGCTACCAAACGCTGAGTTGGCAAGGACCGGTATCGATCTAGGAACCTTGTGTTTCTAGCCGAACGCTCTAACCGCTGAGCGCCACGTAATGTCAGGGGCACTGGTGGCGTAACGGTTATCGTCGGTAAGAAGTGGATTCAGCTACCTGAGTTCATGTTTTTAAACGAGACTTTATTTTTATATAGCGATAACGCAAATACCCTTGAGAAACCTACAATCTAAGTATCTCTCTCCAGCTATCGGTAAATAGTTGAAAAGCTGGGCTTTTGAACCTTGGTTGGTAACCGGTCAAGAGAATGACTCGAATTCAAACCCGTTGTAAACCTGGAGAGGGGTGGCCTCCGACAGGCTATTCCTGGCTAAAACGGAGGAAGTGGATTTGGCAACCTGAGTTCAAATCTTAAAACGAGGCTGTTTATATTTTATTTCGCCACTAGAAGCGGTTACCTGGTGAAGCCTGGCAGAGAAGAAAAAGTGGTTAATGGTTAGCTAGGCTGTGGTTTACCTAGTACCCCTCGTGTAGGGGTTAGGCATAAAACCCTATAATGTGGAACCATCCACGAACCGAAGCTCATGGGTGGCGGCTGCAAAAAATGCGTGGATCTCGTCGGCATTCCCCTCAAGGGGGCGGCCTCTGGCAGTGGGAAATAAATCCACCTATGCCCCTTAAATCGAGGGGCAGGTGTTGCCTGGGGGGATGGCCCCTGGGATCACGCCGTTAATTTCATTAATATACATAGGCCCGAACGGCTCGTGTTATCGTGAAAGTTTCAAGTCAAATTAATGGTTTACTAGCGATTCATTACTACGAATAGCGATTTCGACCCTCACTGGATGCCCCATAAAAATACCAATGTAAAAAAAGACCTTGTGTTAATCCGGGCTCGCGAATATAAATCAAATCTTCGTAATTTTTGCTCAAAAATCAAGAACTGGTGATATTTAATGTGTATATATATATTTACTTTGTCGTTAATTTGGGTTTATTTCATAGTTTCCTCCGGACATAAATACATACCAACTAATACCTTGGGAAAGGTATGAATCCAACTATTCTCTCTCCAGCTATCTGTAAATAGTTGGTCAGACTGTGCTTTTGAACCTTGGTATGGCACCAGTGAAAAAAAAAAAGAACTTTGAATCCAAACCAATTGTACACTTAGGGAGGTGGGAGGGAGGGACTCCACACGTCTATCTTGCCTAAGACACACTACAGGAATAGCGTCCCCCAGACCAACTATGTTACGGGACAGTGAAAAACGTCATAGCTACAATTGGGTACCTGATCGGAGGCACACACACCACACACACACACACACACACACACACAGAACGTTTTTAACAAAGATTAGATACATTTTCTCTAGCACTTGTTGCGGACGTTACGATGGCCTTTGACGACTGAAGGCTGATCTTCGCATGCTGGTTGTTTACCAATGTTGTGAAGGTGACGAACAATACTCAACTGTGAGATGCTAAGCTCACCTGATACTCTCTGAATGTTACTTGCTGAATTCAAGCAAGGCCTCGGGATTCAAAGTTTTAGGCCTATCTGACCTTGCCTGATCCTCTAGTTTCTTTTAAAAGCATATGTTCTCTAATTAGACTATGTTGCACGTTCATCCGTGCACCTTTCAAATCACACGCACAGTGAAGGATTTTCAACGTATCAGTGCACTACATCTTCCACGGCTTAAACTGGAAGGGCTAAAAATATGATTATGCTAGGTTCCCGAGTCCGACAAGAAATACCTGAGGGACACCAGCCGAAACGCTGTGAAGATAACAATAAAGTTAGGGACAATAGTCCGAAAATACAAACCTTCTTATTCTACTGAAAGTAGAAATAGAAAGTAGAATGACATGTTGATTGTAAAATTAATTTCATACTTATCTCTTATTCTGTGCTACGTGGTGAGGCTCGAATATTGGTAGCGGGCCGATGCTCAGTTGGCTGACAATTCCTGGATGTTTTGGAGTCTGAAAACCAACTTAAGATACTGGGGGACATCTTGCCTAGTGCCATTTAGAGTTTTAGTTATAAACACAATGTATGTATTGTTATATATTTGTTGGTTTCGATGTGTCAACTGTTACGAACGCCTGTGCTGATTAGGAACGATCAAACACAGTGTCGCACAAGAAAGAAAAATAAATAAAATGCGATAAAGGTCCAGTATGAAACGATAACAGTTTTCATAGAAGGATAAAAGGGAAAAAAAGCCTTCTACTTCCTGCTCCCAGAAAGGTATGAATAAGCCGAGAAAACAGAATGGACCCTGGTCAAGCCAAATAACACGAACACAATATCATACATTTATAATAAACAAAAACAAATAGCTTTTATTAATAAATAATAGCAGAGGGCTGACAATCCTGGGTATTAGCCGGGAATTCAATTAATGCATCAACATATTTTCTTTCAAGGATTCTCTCCTTCTTTCTTTTCTTTTTTATATGATTATAAAGTTCACAATTCAAATTTTATATAATAGTCACAGTTGACAGTTAATATAAAAATGGTAATAGTCAAAGTTCATATGGAATTGTCACAGTTAAAAGTTCAAAAGTGTTCTTGAAACTACGGAGTCAAATGAGATAATGCAAAATATTTTAAACAAGGAGAGACTTACATTTATGAAGAGATCTCTTTTAAACATTCCCTTTTCATTTCTCGTATTACTTCAGTGTCACGTAAAATAGGTTCCTTTTTTCTCTTCTTTTTTTCACACAATAACTTTACAAATTTCCTTAGCAAATAGTAGACCTTTTAAAATCACTCGATACACGTTTAAGGTTCGGCCTTTCCTCTGTCTCATCTCTCATAGCAGCAGCGAATTTTCTCATGTGTCTGATCGCTTTTAAATCTTCTTAACTTGTGTCTTTTAAAACTATTTCTTTCTTTCTTTCTTTTTCACTAAATTGGCGGGAAGTTCAATCGAACGCTATGAGTTTGGAGTCACGCGTACTTAAAAGTTCACTAAAGTTCGTGGCTGGTTTTGGCCACCGGTGTGAGGGGGGAGGGGGAGGTGTTATGATTCTTAACAAAGGGTAGTAATCAGAATGTAAAATATTTTATATTTCCTGACTTCATCCTTACCCGTTTTGTTTTTCTCTCTATCATTCAAACCTTTAAAAGTGTACTCCTACATATTCATGACACAACATTGTGATAAAACAATGTCTGTGATTGAAACTTGTGTCGTATTGAGAAAGAGAGAGAGAGAAAAATATGAAACGAAATAAGAGACAGATCTGATGTATCATTTTGTGTCTTTGGACAGCGACCTCTCCCCATTGTGTCAAGTTGGGGAGAGTTTCCACTCCAACTCTGTCGAGTTCTACAAAAAATTAAAAGAATTTCAAAATCTACTAATTTGTTAACATGATTATCTTATTCTATTTTGTGGATGTCTCGAAGAAGGCGAGCAAAACAAATTAAAAGTGCCAGCATGTAACCTGTGTGTACTGTCATCATACGTATACACAGCGGAGAGGAGACCGCATACGCGTAACATCTACACAGGCTCATGCAAAAGAATCTGTCTCATGCAAATGAGGACACTACCATTAGAGCAATGGGTTGTTCCCCAAGGAAACAGTGCAGTAATGAACTGCCGAGCTCGCCGGTCCGTTTGATTGAAGGGTCTCGTTCGTTTTCATTCATCATCGAATCTATGGCTCAAATAGATATGTTAAAAAGTGTTCGTATTCGATAAAATCGAGTGAAAAAAGTTTTTAATAAACTACCAAAATGTCAATGGGAACGTTCAATGAACGCGATTCTCTAACTGTAGGCATGAGATAACCCTAGAAGACACACACATACACGCACACACACACACACACAAAAGTATTTAAAAAAAAAAAAACAAGAATCTATGTATTAATTCGTGTGTTCCTAAATTTTCCGAACGTTATCATCCTGCAACACCCTCTGGCAAAAAATGAGACCGTCCAAATTGTTCAAGAAGCAATCCAAAAATATAGATCAAAATTATCTGGTGTTGCTTAATCGTAGATTTCTTATTTGTTCCATTTTATTGAACCCAATTATAAAAATGAAACATTGCAAATGGTCTTGGGTCGCATAAATGCCCAAATGAAACATTAAACTGAATTGAGAAAATAAGAAGTCGCATGTTCGTCAGGCCCAAAATAGATATGTTTCGAGTAATGTTTTTGTCACTTTTTGTAGGCAAATTAATGGAGATATTTTACCCGCTCACACCCCAGATTTTTAATTAATTTTTTTTTAATCTATAATATTATATCGATTGTTATTGTATATTTTTGTATTATTTATTGCAAAGGCAACAATAGAATTTATATGCAATAAAATCCCAAATCATCGATTCTGGATTAAATAGCTCCTCTTGACTTTTGTTTCGTTTCGAGGAAATTTCTCAAGTCCTGCTAGTTAAATACTATTTCCTCAAGCACTTACATAGCGAAGGTCTCGAAAACGGAATGTTGGTCTTTGCATGTTAGTTGCTTTGTGTACCACAACCGATTGATAAGAGGGAGTCTCTACAACCGCCTGTCTAACCTTCGTGATGGCCGATATGGAGTGTTAAATAACATGGACTGCTCAGCCACCAGGATTCTGTCCTTAAACATCACCGGTCAATCACCCACACCCAACAGGTGATCAGTGAAAAAACTTCACACCTCCCAGTAAAAGAGTGAAGTAATTATAAATTAAAATCCAGGAGAGAGTCCTCTGGCCATCAAACCTATCGAGACAACTTAATTCTTGCAAAATGATGTCCCAACCTTTTTCTGTAACGTTTCAGTACCCATTTAAGAAGGATATGTATTCATTGGTGTAATGGTTAAAGTCAAAGGAAATGGACTCGTCGCCCCGAGTTCAAATCCTGGATGTGGTAATTGCATTTCACTTAGCGCTAGTACCCTTGGGGAAGGTATGAATTCTACTCTCCCTCCAGCTATGGGTAAATAGTAGGGTAAACTGGACTCTTTAACCTTGGATAGGCAACCGGTCTAGGAGGAGGAAAACTCTGAATTCAAACCTGTTAAACCCCGCTTAAGAAATTGACCTTGTGTCACATCCTGCTCGTGCGGAGGGGTTTGTAAATATATATATATATATATATATATATATATATATATATATATATATATTCATTTGTATGTATTTACTGACATCCCATCATGTCAGTCATACACAAGGATCATTATAGTGAAGACCACGCACAAACCGAAGCTCATACGTGGATAGTGTTTAAAAATTGCCTAAATCCCCTCGGCATCCCTCTTTTGAGGCACTGGGCAATAAACCCAGCCCTGCCCCTTTTAGACGATAGGGCTGGTGCTGTCTGGGGGGATTAAACCTAGGCTCACGCTAATTATTAAATATCTTACCAGTCCAATGGCCGAAACCTCTGGACACAGGGCCTGAGGGACAAGTAAGTATATATATATCTTTATATTAATAGGCTTGTTCCTTAATCTTTCGACGGTTATCATCTTGCAATATCCTCAGGTTAAAAATGAGATCGTCCAAATCGTAATACAAAAATGTAATCCGCCGAATTCTTATTTCTTATTAGTGTCGTCACCTCCACTAAATAATGGACCATTCCGTTTATATTATAAAGAAAGGAAGGGAAGAAAAATGACATGCTATACAGAAACATATAATAAGAAAGGGGGTAGAGGAAAGATAGAAAGAGTGGGTGAACACGCGGAAGGGATATTACTAATTTGTTTCAATCGAACATGATGAAAAGAAAGAAAACAAAACGTTGAGAGGTTTAAATGTAAGATTATTGTACATTTTACATAAAGAACAATTATGTAATAGCTCTTAAATAAACACATTAAAACGTTGTAATGATTAGATTATCATACTATGGTATATCCACAGGTCCTGCTAGTATTATAATAACATAATTATTTTGTTTCAATTAATTTGCACAAGAGTGTATCTGTCATTAGCTTCTTTTTCGACTAAGAAAAAAAATCAGTTTTGCTTAAGATAGAACAGTCGATGAAAAATAGATTATTGCAAGAATAGAGGGGAAAAAACGAAGGAAAATTGTTTATAGTCCCGAGAAAACCTTCAACATTTGAACTTAAACGGAACCAACTCGTGGAAGTTTTTTTCTGTTGATGGGATGCAAACTAAATTATTTATTACGAATTCCTGGAAACGTAACAAATGTTTACAGTGTATCCCGACGGTGGGCAGTTTGTTGATTTGAATCAACATATTGGAATAAATAATGACCCTTTTCTGTAAAACGAAGTGTCACCTCAGATTTTGTTGCGACTGCGAGGGGACAAGCGTTCATGGAATTAAATTAGGAAGTTCTTATATATACTAGTACAAAATAAAAAACGCCCCTGGGCGATGTAAAAATAGATTTTTGAAACATATTGCCTGAGGGGTGGGAGTAAATAATTCAATGTCAGAGAGTTTGTACCCTAAGTAAGTAAAATCATCAAATTCATTAAAGGATTGAAAAACAAAACAATTTGAAATGTAAACTTTAAATATGTATCAAAATAAAACAAACTATATATAGATATGTAATACCAGTCATGTATTTATTAAAACTTGTTTTAAAAAACAATGAGGACTGTCTAATGTTGCATGTTCAAATTTTGTATCATGATGATCTGCGCCGGCTATCAAAATAAGGAAATTGTGGTTGCTGCCCAATGCCCTCTAAACACTGTAAAAACAATCAGGCATGAACTGGAGAATTGCAATGGAGACTACAAGGCTGTGGCTAGAAGAAAACAACATAACAGTCAATCTCAATGCGTTCGTACAGCAAATTCACTAAAAAATCTGCAGAAAAAAGTGTTGGGGAACCCTCAGATGCCTTCGCAGAGTTTCTAAACACTGTAGTCAAGCCCTGGATAACAAGAGTAGCCAATAGTAGGCCATATGTATGGCAACAGGATTCGGCCCCCTGCCACACCCCTGGGAAAAATTCAAAAACAGTTGTCTGCCAATTTTTACGACTACACCAGTCTAAATGTTTGGCCTCTGAACTCCCCAGATCTTAACCCCATTGATTATTATGTATGGGGCGCTGTTGGGAAAGACACTAATCGCCGTGCCAGTACTACAAAAGCTAAGTTAATCAACAGAATTAAGGTAGTTTTCGAGATCCTTCTCAGGGAAACTAACATCAGGTTGCTCCAGGTTCTGGAGCCGGATTGAGGCAGTAATCGACACTTATGTCGGTTACATTGAGTGAAACTTGTTGACAGTAATGTAATTACCGTGCCTTTTGAATTACTTTACAATCCATTAAATTTTGTAGTTATTAAACACTTTTTCTTTTCCCTTATGAAACTGGCAAATTTCTCCCAACACCCTATATATATATATATATATATATATATATATATATATATATATATATATATATATATATATATATATATCTTTTAAAACTGGTTTGGTCGGCTATCGTCTATCTGGTCTTATTTCTCTGTGCTCTTTTGGTCTGCTTTCTCGGGACTTCTTGGGTTTTCTTCATCTGTGTCCATTGTTGTTTTAGTAACGAACACAAAAGATTAGATATTTTTCAAACGTTTTTATTTAGCCCAAGTTAACCACACACACACACACACACACACACACACACACATATATATATATATATATATATATATATATATATATATATATATATATATATGTGTGTGTGTGTGTGTGTGTGTATGTGTTTTACTAACCCCCTCCGCACCATCAGGATGTGACACAAGTTACATTTCTTAAGCGAAGTTTAACAGTTTGAATTTAGAGTTTTTCTTCTCTTAGCCTGGTAGCTTAACGAAGGTTAAGGAGCCCAGTCTTCCCTACTATTTACCCGTAGTTGGATGCATACTTATCACAAACGCTTTGTGAAATGCAAACAGCCTCGTCCAGAATTTGAGCTCGGGTCGACGAGTTTTTCTACGTACAACGTGTTCTCCTGAGGACGTTGCAAGTTCAAAAATGTTATTGACTGAATGAGCATAGTATGTATTCATAAGTAAATGTAAAGTTTGCGGAGTGGCTTTTCTGCGGATGTCAAAGAATATACAACGATTATCAAACAATTTATATATTTTTTATATATACTAGCAAATATATACACCCTCCGGGTGCAAGTATTTGAATTTTAATGTAATGAAATATGTTAAATTTGAAATACTTTTGAAACTAAATAAAAATCCAAATAAAAAGATTTGAAACAGAGGGGGTATAATCGAAGAATAGAACAACTTTGAAACTAAGTCTTCCATTATTTTTCATCACTCCCTCCTTTTATTGCTGAATTTTCCTAATTTAACTATTTAGTTAAATTAGGAAGTAAAGAATAAAATTACTGTTATTTCTTTATATTAAAGGATTTCTTTTAAGATTTATCCCCGAGTTTTTTGCTCATATTCATTAAGAAAAAAACAAACAATTACAAATCAATAATACCAAGCGCATATTTAATAAAATTAAACTTTTAATATCAATATGCAAATTAGCTTTCCTGTTCACACTGTAACCCGCTATTTTGTTGCATATATAAATAAATTTGCATGTTATTAGAATGTAGATAAAGTCAAAAGTATTAATAAGGTATAACAATTTTATCAATAACTGAGGTTTAAATAAAAATAAATTCATGGTAAATGTGACGTCAATAACTAAGGGAATTGTGACT
Organism: Doryteuthis pealeii; assembly: GCA_023376005.1. Lineage (NCBI taxonomy): Eukaryota > Metazoa > Mollusca > Cephalopoda > Myopsida > Loliginidae > Doryteuthis > Doryteuthis pealeii. The sequence continues at coordinate 18,942,989 of CM042150.1, read as the reverse complement.
TGAGTAGTGATTTAGTTTCGGCTTCAGACAGACAAACACAGAATCTCCATTATAATAAGATATATATTATATATTAGCAGAGGGATACAAAACAACTCGATATATATAAATGAATTGGTAATCGTTTTATATTCTTTCCCAGGTGCGTTTTCTTGATAAGTAGCTAACACACTGCTTTGAAAACAATGGAAACGATCGCACCTTAAATATATTGTGGTCTATAATATATACATACACACACACACACACATATATATATATATATATGGAATTTGATAATTTGCTTTTGAAGCATTGTTTTGTAAAGTATATTATTATTTATATTTTTTGAAGCCAATTACAATACGTATATCGTATGAAATTCGATAATTATTGAAAATAAACATGACAAGAAAACCTGGCGAATAAAGTGCGCCACGTAGAACACCGTACAGCTGTTTCAACTGTATTAAGTCTCATCAGCGGTGTATACCTACGATCTCCCTCCGACAGAAATCGAAACCGGGAACCCAGCACACAGAGGACTCTCTCTCTCTCTCTCTCTCTCTCTCTCTCTCCCGCTCTCTCTCTTATATATATATATATATATATATATATATATATATATATATATATACTGACAAGCTGAAGTGACAATTCTTCCAGGCTGTGGTTATATCAGTGCTGCTGTATGGCTGTACCACTTGGACTCTAACGAAGCGCCTCGAGAATAAGCTAGATGGGAACTGCACAAGAATGTTGCGTGCAGTCTTGAATAAGTCGTGGAAACAGCACCCCACAAGGAAGCAGCAGTATGGCCATCTGCCCCCTATCTCACAAACCATCCGAGTAAGACGGACTAGGCATGCAGGGCACTGCTGGAGAAGCAAGGACGAGTTCATAAGCGTCGTTCTCCTGTGGAAGCCAACTCATGAGCATGCTAATGTGGGCCGCCCAGCAAGACTCTACATTGACCAACTATGCGAAGATGATGGTTGCTGTGCAGAGGAGCTCCCAGAAACAATGAATGATAGGGAGGGTTGGCGAGAGATTGTCATGGATATCCGTGCTACCTGCGCGACATGATGATGATGATATATCTATCTCTATTAATAATGGAGATTCGCTTCCGGTTTTTGTCTGTAACAAAATTACGTTAATGCTTACGCCCCATTACCCAAAATCGTCATAACATAGAATAAACACACTCAAAATTTGAACATGCAACATTATATAGTCCTCATTGTTTTTTTAAAACAAGTTTTAATAAATACATGACTGGTATTATATATCTATAAATAGTTTGTTTTATTCTAATACATATTTAAAGTTTACATTTCAAATTGTTTTATTTTTTAATCCTTTAATGAATTTGATGATTTTACTTACTTAGGGTACAAACTCGCTGACATTGAATTTGTTTACTCCCACCCCTCAGTCAATATGTTTCAAAAATCTATTTTTACATCGCCCGGGGTCGTTTTTTTATTTTGTATTAGTATATAGTTATGGAACTAGATCATCTTCGGAAAAAAATACAAGTAAAACGTAATAATCTTAATTTACTCTTCTGTATTCTAGCCTTTTTACAGACTTCGCAAAGACACCTGCAAAATCTTTTATCTAAAAGAGATGTACATAAGACAATCAAGCTTAAATCTTGGCGACACCGTCTGCAATACCCAAAGAAAAAAAAAATATCTATTTTGTTTGAGCGAAAAATATCTCTATCCAAAATGTGTCAGTCTACAGAGAAAAGCCATTTTTCTTTCGGATAGAAAAAGCATTAGTTTCTTCGCGGCTTTTTAGGCAGAAGAGAAGAACACAAAAACTGTGTTTTAAATTATCGAAAATAACTGAAAGCCCGCGATAAAAATGAACAACAACAACAAAAAAAAAAAAAAAAAAGAAAAAAAAGGGGGGAAAGAAAATAACAGAAATGGAAAAATAATCGAATATTTGGAAGCCAGACCTCATAAATCCTTCTCGTGTTTATTTTTTCTTTCTTATTATTATTCAGTATTTCTGTCTATAACCTCTGTGTTATCTTATAAGACATTTATTTCCTTGATCAGCACGTGTACCATGTGTGTGCTACGTTTTGTTCTTTATATAAACATGATTTATTTGAATTCCTCACAACCTCGATTCTAAAACATTTTTATACTTTCGTAAATAATATATTTAATTGCTTATAAACAAGTAGTATTATTTGTATTATTCGGACTATTGTCCTCATCCTCATTGTTATCTGTACAACGTTTCGGCCGATATGCCCTCCTGCACATGGCGTAGTGGATAAGGGTGTTAGGTTAAGACAGTTCTAAGTGACAGTTATCTCTAGATTACAGGTTCAATTCTGATCAAGGGCAGCAGTAACATAGAATAATAACTAACACAGCTTAAAACCTCGACCCCAGCTATGGTTAGCGGAATGAGAACAGGATACACCCATGGACTGAATATAGGGTTAGGTTCAAGGTTCCGTGATAGCTCCCGATTACGAAAAGAAAGTTCCCGAGTCCGAAAAGAAGGTTACCGAGTCCAAGAAATATCTTCAGATATTTCTTGTCTTCAGACAGCAATGAAGATGATGACAATAGTCCGAATAATACAAATAATACTAATTATCAAACCTCATCTCAGAAATTAAGAGAAATAGGTTATAAACAACTTTAACTAAACAAAGCTCATGACAGCATCTTATGATACTTACTAACAGAGCCTGTGTATATACTACAGTATGATAACTTAACTATTACAATGTTTACTTAAGAGCTATTTCAAAATAGTTCCATATGTAAAAAGTATAATGATCTTGAATTTAACTCTCTCCCACTCTGTCAGCACAAATTCCAATGACTCTCTCTCTCTCTCTCTCTCTCTCTCTCTCTTTCTCGCCACCCCTCTCTGTCAATCATCACTCCTGCAAATTCCTCACACAGTCGGGATTAGGTGATCCGTATGTATCTCTAAGTTCCAGAGAATTTTTATCTGTCTCATTCTCTCGCGCAGATTCCGGTTTGTACACACACACACAAACAAACACACACACACACACACACACACACACATATATATATATATATATAATTATGTCCCCTCGCCTCCCTTTGTTAAGCGGAGTTTAACAGGCTCGAATTCAGTTATCCTTCTCCTAGACTGTTTCCTAGCCTACGTTAAAGAACCCAGTCTGCCCTAATATTTATCCATAGCTGGAGAGAGAGAGAGAGAGAGAGAGAGAGAGAGAGAGAGAGAGAGAGAGAGAGAGAGAGAGAGAGAGAGAGAGAGAGGACTTGGATGTATACCTTTCCCTAAGGTATTATGTGAAATGCAAACAGTTTCGTCCAGAATTCGAATGCGTCTTGATGAGTCCATTTCCTATGACTCTAACCAATATACGATTTGTGCATATATCATTTAACAGCATGGTGAAAATTGAATTTCTTTCAAAATTAGCCATGGATCACTTTTGTGCTAGTTTGCTGCATTCACTTATTACATGATTGACCATTTTGTCTTTGTCTCCACACATTCTACACTAGCTATTCTGTTGCATTTATATATCTATTTTTGCTTTGATATAGTTTGCTCTTCTGGCATTGTCTTGTACTGCGATTATAAGAGATTCACTTTCATTCTTGAGGTTTCCCCTTCTTAGCCATGACTATTTTTAATGTGTGACTTCTTCAGTTTGTCGCTTGAAATATTCATATAGTTGTTTTTCTTCCCATTTTTCCTTTTTTGTTTTTGTTCTATTTCTGCTTGTCCATATACTGCAATGTCTTTTGCTGGCTGCTGCAATTAATCTTTCTTTGTTCTTTTTAGTGTATACTTTGACTGCCTTAATTGTCGTACCTACACAATCTTCAATGTTGGTGAGACTTCCTCCTTCTTTTCTTGACACATATTGTCTGTGTATGTCATCTCTCCGGTGTAATTCACCATACATTGTAATAAATTTCCTTGTCCTTTGGTCTATCTGTCGGTGTTCCCTCTTGTCTATTTAAAGAATATTCCAGATTGTCTTACAAGTTTGTTCCCTTGACGAGATTTTGGCAGCAGGGCTTGGTTTCTGGAAGTTTCATTTTCTTCCAGGGTGTTCTTTTCTCACTTTTTCTTTTACCTCTGTTTATTTGATGGTGTCCGCTTCCAATATTCATAAGTATTTGTAATTTTCCTTTTTTTTTTTCCAAGTGTCCTTATTTTTTTCTTTATTTAGACGTACTAATCCATCCGCTCTATCTTTTTTTTTCCTTTTTTCATCACAAGCATGGCACACTTTTCGATGCCGAATTTCATTCCTATATCTTAGCTGTACAGGAAGCGCGTGGTGTAATGGTTAAAGTCATGGGAAATGGATTCGTCGCCCCGAGTTCAAATCCTGGATGTGGTAATTGCATTTCATTTTGCGCTAACACCCTTGGGAAAGGTATAAATCCTACTCTCCCTCCAGCTATGGATAAATAGTAGGTCAGACTGGGCTCTTTAACTTTAGTTAGGCAACCGGTCTAGGAGAAGGAAAACTCCGAATTCAAGCCTGTTGAACTCCGCGTAAGAAATTGACCTTGTGTCACATCCTACTCGTGCGGAGGGTTTGGTAAATATATATATCTTAGCTGTACATTCTCGGTTTGTAAAAAGTGTTCCAGTAATTTTCATTTTAGCAAAATTTTTTATATCATCCCTGTACATGAGGTGATTTTCCCCTGAATTTTAGAAATGTGTATCCCCACTGTACATATCCTCAGTATATAGTTGAATGATATTATCACTATAACAAATAGCAGTGGTGATAGGGAGTCTCCCTGGTATATGCCTCTTTGTATTTTCACCTCTGCTAAGGCCTGTCCTCGCACTATTAATTCCACTTCCCGATTTTACATTTAGTGATGAATTTTATTACTTTGTCACATATTTTTTTTATATTATCTATGTTTGCAGGACCATGTCATAGGCCTTTCTGAAGTCAATCCATGATATGGCTAGTTCATCCGGACCCGTTTTAAATTCTTTGAGAATGGGCTGACCTATATAGAGCAGGTAATTTGCTCCTTGTGTTCCCTTGTATCATCCCTTCTCTTTATTACTATTACTAGCAAAAATATGCGCCCTGTGGGTTTAATTATTTAGATTTTAATCTAATAAAATATATTAAATCAGAAGCTTACACTGGCGTTATAAGGGGGAATCGGTGTCTATCCGTCTGTAACAGAAACTACGTCACTGCGTACGTCACTGCTTACGTCACAATACTCTCAGGAATTGTGTAAGTTTATAATGGAGTATATAATCGTTAATACAAAGAATAATCCCTAATTATTAACGAGGTCTCTATGAAAATCAGAATTACATATGCCTAAAAACTGATGCAATTAGTGTGTTTAAAATCCTGCAATGTGTCTTATATATCACTAAGACATAAATGTTTATATAAATACTTATGCCCGGAGGGCTCATATTCTTGCTAGTTTCACTAAATATGGATTTGGAGCACTAAACTTGTGAAAGTGTTACATAATTAAAGGGCTTAGATAATTATGGGTGAAAAGAAAGAAAGAAATATTTTGGAAAAATATTTTGAAAGGAGGAATCTGGTTGGAATGCATTGCTGTTTGAATTCCAACCGGAAAAGATGCCGATGTTAAATATTTTCGGCGGAATTAAAACTATTTTGAAAGGAAGAATCTGGCTGGAATGCATTGTTTAATTGTTTGGTTAAAATTCCAGTGTACTTATGTTATACAATATAACAATATACAATGGAATTAAAACATACAGAAATAAGCAGAGGAATGACGTAAGAAAAAAATAATGGACTGATTAACGGTGATTACATAAGAGGGCGTCGAGTATTCGAAGTAAGAAAGTGACTAGACAAGCAAGCTCGACGCCGACCTTCTAGCTAACCGAGAAGCATTCTTTCTTTCTTTCTTTCTTTCTTTCTTCTGCCTTTCTTTCCTCTCCCACGTTTGACGGTTAGCTTACAGGCGGGAACGTCATAAGCTTTCTAGCTCTAATTATACCGATTCTGTTATCATAAACATTTCTCTATCTTTCTTTGTGTCGGTGGACAACTACATACGAGCGGACGGGCAAATGAATTTGTTGACGAAAAAAGAGTTGCGCTCAAGTTTGTTTTTAATCAGCACAGGGTTATCCGGAATCTTAATTTAAGGGTCGTTTTCACACACGAAGAAACCAACCCATTTATAAGAATGAAGACCCAGTACGTTACACAAAGAAGAGAATCCGTTTTTAAAAACGTGACAATGGTTGTTGATTTGACATGAACATTGAAATATCTGTGATATTATAAGATATCACTTTCCCTTTTCTTTGTCACAACTTATCTGTTTGTCATTTCTGAAATAGAATATACATATTCGCTTCTAAAAATATTCTTTACAATATCAGGAACGTGTCCAAGACTTTTAAAAGGAAATAGTTCATGTTAATAGATATTGGACTAAAGACAAAAGTAAATTCTGAGATTATGAAATAATAATAATAATAATAATAATAATAATAAGAAGAAGAAGAAGAAGAAGAAATCTGATCAAAGGAATCAATGCCTGGGCCATCCCCGTTGTAAGATACTCGGGTCCATTCTTGAAATGGACAAAAGAAGAACTCAGACAGATTGACCAAAGGACGAGAAAATTAATGACCATGCACAAGGCTCTCCACCCTAGAGATGATAGAGATAGATTATATGTGTCAAGAAAGGAAGGGGGAAGAAGATAGAGGACTGTGTAGAAACCACAATCCAACAACTTGAAGATTACGCAAGAAAAAGCAAAGACAAACTACTTATGGCGGCCAACAATAGTGGAAGCGACAGATGGACAATCAGAAAAACAACAAAGACTAGAAAACAAAAATGGGAAGAAAAACAATTATATGGGCGCTTCAAACGACAAATTGAAGAGGTTGCACATGAAAAGACTTGGACGTGGTTAAGAAAAGGAAACCTCAAAAGAGAAACTGAATCACTTATAATTGCTGCACAAAATAATGCCATAAGGACAAACTACATCAAAGCGAAAATTGATAGGACCCAACAAAATAGTAAATGTAGACTTTGTGGTAATAGAGATGAGACTATAAACCATATACTCTGCGAATGTAACAAACTAGCACAACGAGAATACAAAACTAGACACGACTGGGTTGGGAAGGTGATCCACTGGGAATTATGCAAAAAAAATTAATTTTGACCATACAACAAAATGGTATATGCATAAACCAGAATCTGTTCTTGAGAACGAAACACATAAAATTCTCTGCGACTTTGAAATAAAAACGGATCACCTTATCCCAGCAAGAAGACCTGACTGAACTAGTGTTGATAAACAAAAAAGAAAGAACTTGTCAACTGGTGAATTTTGCAGTTCCAACAGATCACAGGGTGAAGCTAAAGGAAAATGAAAAAATGGACAAATATCTGGACCTTGACAGAGAACTGAAAAAGTTATGGAATATGAAAGTGAAAGTGATACCAATCGTAGTTGGTGCACTTGGAACGGTCCCAAAAGCATTGGAAAAGGGTTTGGAAAGTTTGGAAATCAGAGGTAAAATTGATACCATTCAGAACACTGCACTGCTGCAATCTGCCAGAATACTCAGAAGAGTCCTGGAGACCTGAGGAGACTTGCTGTCACTCAGACTCCAGTGAAAGACCATCAGCTAACACTGATGTGAAAACTCAAAAGGAGTGAATAATAATACATAGTGATTTTTTAATAAAATGTTACTTTTACGATTCGCGTTGCCATTTAGTCAGTACTTCTTGCAGTAGAAGTATGTATCAGATTTAATACTTATCTGTACATCCAGAGTATTTCCTGCAGTAGAAAGATGTAGTATCAGTTTTAATCCGTGTCTGTTGAACTGTGCTTGAAGTAAAAAGATGTAGTATCAATTTTATCATTGTCTGTTGATCTGTCCTTAAAGTAGAAAAATATAATATGTAAGTAAGAAAGAAAGAACACATGGATGTTCCAAAGAATGGTAGAAAGAACGAACATGGGGGGTACAAAGAATGAAAATGGGAAGGAAATGATAAATATCGCAAAGAATGACAAAATCAAATAATCAAAGAAAGAAAGAAAGTCGTGGAGATAAAAAGATGAAGAGAAAAAGAGAAAGAAAGAATAAGATATGGAGGTTACAAAGAAAGAAAGAAAAAAAGAAAGAAATGTTGAATTGGTAAGACAAGGCAGCAAGAGAGATTAGTATTAAGGTACGATTACTTGCTGCCTTGTCTTGCCAATTCGACTGTAATTGAAACTAGTGTGATTATTCTACAATAAAGAAATATGAAAACTAGAAATAAAGAAATGAAATGAAATATAGAAGCTACAAATTACTTATTTCATTTTCAGATACGGACGATACACATGCTGCTGTACATAATATAGGTAATGTAACAAAGTCAGAAAATTTATTAACTTTATTATTAGCTCTACCTGTGAATACACCACAGTATGATGGTTTAATTATTACAACGTTTGATATCTATACTTATGAGCTATTACATAATATTTCAATATGTAAAAAAAGTAAAAGTAAAATCGTCAGGCAGCTTAATGCCGATATCTGCCAGACAGCGAGGGAGTCTATCGCCCTTTCACTAGCGCTAGACCAAGGAGATTATTTTAGCATTGGAGGTGGAGTACTACACCTACATCAGCTCATCACTCTACCGTACAGATCCCTGTGCTACTCATACGCTGAGTTGACGAGGGCCGGTATCGAACCAGGCACCTTGAGATTCCTAGCCGATATCTCTACCGAAAAATTATAATTATCTTGATTTAATTCTCTTTCACTCTTTCATTATTCTTTTCTTCTATTCATCTTTTCATTATGTTCGCTTGAAACGGATTAGTGTCATCGCTTTCACGCGCTAATCCCCTCGCATTATCTTTCCCCTACTCTTTCTTTCTTTCTTTCTTTCTTATTATGTTCTTTCTATGCAGCATGTCCTTTTTCTTCCCTTTCTTCTTTGTAGCTTCAATATACCCTACTCTTTTTTTCTTATTATATTTTTTCTTATTTCTTTTTTCTATGTAGCATGTTCTTTTTCTTCCCTTTCTTTTTTGTAGCTTCAATATACCCTACTCTTTTTTTTCTAATTATATTTTTCTATTATATTTTTCCTATGTAGCATGTCCGTTTTCTTCCCTTTCTTTCTTTGTAGCTTCAATATACCCTTCTCTTTTTTTCTTATTATATTTTTTCTCATATTTTTTCTATGTAGCATGTTCTTTTTCTTCCTTTTCTTTCTTTGTAGCTTCAATATACCCTTCTCTTTTTTTCTTATTATATTTTTTCTATGTAACATGTTCTTTTTCTTCCCTTTCTTTTTGTGTAGCTTCAATATACCCTACTTTTTTTTCTTATCATATTTTTCTTATTATATTTTTCCTATGTAGCATGTCCGTTTTCTTCCCTTTCTTTCTTTGTAGCTTCAATATACTCTTCTCTTTTTTTCTTATTATATTTTTTCTTATTATATTTTTTCTATGTAACATGTTCTTTTTCTTCCCTTTCTTTTTGTGTAGCTTCAATATACCCTACTTTTTTTCTTATCATATTTTTCTTATTATATTTTTTCTATGTAGCATGTTCTTTTCTTCCCTTTCTTTCTTTGTAGCTTCAATATACCCTACTCTTTTTTTCTTATTATATTTTTTCTAATTATATTTTTTCCTATGTAGCATGTCCGTTTTCTTCCCTTTCTTTCTTTGTAGCTTCAATATACCCTACTCTTTTTTTCTTATTATATTTTTTCTTATTATATTTTTCCTATGTAGCATGTTCTTTTTCTTCCCTTTCTTTCTTTGTAGCTTCAATATACCCTACTCTTTTTTTCTTATTATATTTTTTCTTATTATATTTTTCCTATGTAGCATGTTCTTTTTCTTCCCTTTCTTTCTTTATAGCTTCAATATACCATACTCTTTTTTTCTTATTATATTTTTTCTAATTATATTTTTTCCTATGTAGCATGTCCGTTTTCTTCCCTTTCTTTCTTTGTAGCTTCAATATACACTACTCTTTTTTTCTTATTATATTTTTTCTTATTATATTTTTTCTATGTAGCATGTTCTTTTTCTTCCCTTTCTTTCTTTGTAGCTTCAATATACCATACTCTTTTTTCTTATTATATTTTTTCTTATTATATTTTTCCTATGTAGCATGTCCGTTTTCTTCCCTTTCTTTCTTTGTAGCTTCAATATACCATACTCTTTTTTTCTTATTATATTTTTCCTATGTAGCATGTCCGTTTTCTTCCCTTTCTTTCTTTGTAGCTTCAATATACCATACTCTTTTTTTCTTATTATATTTTTCCTATGTAGCATGTCCGTTTTCTTCCCTTTCTTTCTTTGTAGCTTCAATATACCATACTCTTTTTTCTTATTATATTTTTCTTATTATTTTTCCTATGTAGCATGTCCGTTTTCTTCCCTTTCTTTCTTTGTAGCTTCAATCTTCTTATTATATTTTTCCCTATGTAGCATGTCCGTTTTCTTCCCTTTCTTTCTTTGTAGCTTCAAATACCATACTCTTTTTTTCTTATTATATTTTTTCTTATTATATTTTTCCTATGTAGCATGTCCGTTTTCTTCCCTTTCTTTCTTTGTAGCTTCAATATACCATACTCTTTTTTCTTATTATATTTTTTCTAATTATATTTTTCCTATGTAGCATGTCCGTTTTCTTCCCTTTCTTTCTTTGTAGCTTCAATATACCCTACTCTTTTTTTCTTATTATATTTTTTCTTATTATATTTTTTCTATGTAGCATGTTCTTTTTCTTCCCTTTCTTTCTTTGTAGCTTCAATATACCCTACTCTTTTTTTCTTATTATATTTTTTCTAATTATATTTTTCCTATGTAGCATGTCCGTTTTCTTCCCTTTCTTTCTTTGTAGCTTCAATATACACTACTCTTTTTTTTATTATATTTTTTTATATTTTTTCTATGTAGCATGTTCTTTTTTCCCTTTCTTTCTTTGTAGCTTCAATATACCATACTCTTTTTTTCTTATTATATTTTTTTCTTATTTCCTATGTAGCATGTCCGTTTCTTCCTTTCTTTCTTTGTAGCTTCAATATACCATACTCTTTTTTTCTTATTATATTTTTTCTCATTATATTTTTTCTATGTAGCATGTTCTTTTTCTTCCCTTTCTTTCTTTGTAGCTTCAATATACCCTACTCTTTTTTTCTTATTATATTTTTTCTTATTATATTTTTTCTATGTAGCATGTTCTTTTTCTTCCCTTTCTTTCTTTGTAGCTTCAATATACCCTACTCTTTTTTTCTTATTATATTTTTTCTTATTATATATTTTCTATGTAGCATGTCCGTTTTCTTCCCTTTCTTTCTTTGTAGCTTTAATATTTCCCTTTTTCCCTTTCTTTTAACCTTCGGTTTCTTCCCGCCTTTTCTTTTTACCAGTTTCTTTATTCTTGTCTCCTTTGTGTTTATCTTAATCATTTTTTTCATTCTTTTCTTTTAAACTCTGAAATCATCCACAGATTTTCACAATTTCACATTGCAAACAAAAGAATCAAAGAAGGATCTTTCCTAAACATCTGCCCACACCTCACTGTTCGTGACATCCCGGCAGAAAATAAGAAACTAATTCTGATTGGTCGATTATTTTTTTCTTTTTTCTTACTGTGACCTTTACGTTTAGACAACATAAAACAAAACGGAGGTCTTTCCAAAAAACAAAAAAGAACAAAAAAAAAAAACAAAAAAACAAATGAAAAAACAAAAATGTTTTTATAAAAACCCCAAAAACAAACGTTTTATAAGATCCTTTTGTACAAACGGTTTTATTTTTAAAAATGAAAAAAAAAAAGACGAAGAAAAAGTGAAAAAGCAACCGAAGGAAAGAAAGAAAAAGAAAAAAATAAAGTAAAGAAAATCTTTTTAAAAATGAAAAAAAAAGAGAAGAAAAAAATGAAAAAGCAACATGGAAAGAAAAACAAAAAAGAAAAAAAAAAGAAAAGAAAATCTTAAATTCGCACTGCATTCAATCAGTTTTGAAAGAAAATCCCAAGAATAGCAGTTATTGGATATTAAAAAGTATTTTTGTTTTCTTTTTCTGTTTTTTTCTGTTTTTTTTTGTTTGTTTTTTTTGGTAGAGACATATTTAGATGAACTTTATAATTGAGTGTCTATTCCATCATCTAAAGACCAATTGTTTTCATTGTGGCAGTTGCTATTGAATAAGATAGAAAAAATAGAATAAAGGAATTTGTCATTTTTCTTATATTGTTATTCCTGTGAAATAGTTGGTGATATGAAATAGCTTTATCATCATCATCAGGTCGTGCTAGTAGCACGGATATCCGCAACAATCTCTCGCCCACCGTCCCTATTATTCATTGCCTCTGGCAAGTCCTCCGAGCAGCATCCGGTATCCACACAGAGTTTGGTAATATAAGTCTTTGCTGGCAACCCGTTTCCATGTGCTGGCTTCCACAGGAGAACGTCGCTTATGAGTTCTTCCTTGCTTCTCCCCGCAGTTTCCGGCATGTCTTTTCGTTTCTTCTATTTGTGTGATAGGGGGCAAGTGGCTGTACAGAAGCTTTCTTGTTTGGGATATCATCATCATCATCATGTCGCGCATGCAGCACGGGTATCCATGACAATCTTTCGCCAACCTTCCCTATCATGCATTACACCTGGAAGCTCCTCTGTGGAGCAGCCAGCATCTTCACATAACTGGTCAAGTAGGTCCTTGCTGGGCGCCCCACACTTGCATGTCCATGTGTTGGCTTCCACAGGAGAACGTCGCTTATGAGTTCATCCTTGCTTCTCCAGCAGTGTCCTGCATGCCTTGTCCGTCTCACTCGGATAGTTTGTGAGATGGGGGGGGGGCAGGTGACCGTACAGCTGTTTCCTTGTGGGGTGCTATTTCCACGACTTATTCAAGACTGCACGCAGCATTCTTATGCAGCTCCCATCTAGCTTATTCTCAAGACGCTTTGTTAGGGTCCTGGTGGTGTAGCCATACAGCAGCACCGACACAACCACAGCCTGGAAGAACTGTCACTTCAGCTTGCCAAGGAGATAGGACCTCCATATGACTGATAAACTATTTGTGGCCGACCATGCCTTTGCTATCCGTGTATTAACATCGCTCTCTGTGGAGGAGATATTACCACCTAGGTACGTGAATTGTTCGGGATATTGTTGCTACAGTAAGCGCCTCTACCACCCTGTCCACACCAGCAAGCAACCAGCATCATTTTCTCTATTTTTCCGGAGATGAGGAAATGGTAAAACTTGCACGAAATTTAGAGGTAGAGGTTACTCACTTAGAAATATTTATCGACACAACACTTGAAATTGGTTAAAATCTATTAATAATGGAGATTTGTTCTCTATTTGTCTGTAACCAAGACTACGTCACTACTTACGTCATGATTACCAAGATTCGATAGAATAAAGAACAATTAATAATAATAAAATAAATGAAAGCTGTTCCTATAATTCAACATTTGAATCCTTTTATCTCACCCTTTTTTTCGGTAACAAGAAGTTAACTAAAAGTTTACAAATAAATAAATACTTACGATTTTGTGTAAAATTGATGGGGAAAATATTAAAAATAATCATTTAGTTAATAATCAATAAATACACGCAACGTTTTATTTGAGGGGGGGGTAGAACTGAGTTTCATTTCAAATTGTTTTATTTTTATTTTTATTTTACTCTTTTAATCAATTTGAGGATTTTACTTACTTAAGATATTAGACTAAATTTTTAACTCCATCCCACTCTGGCAATATCTTTCGAAAATAAATCTTTGCACCACCCGGAAGGTATTTTTCTAGTTTAGATAACTTACATACCATAATATATAGAACGCTATGAATTTTTTGTGTTGTTTTTCTTTCATTTTTTTTTTTGAATTTTTAATAACACGAAACTAACAGTATAAAATGAGGAATTTAGTTGTTTCTATTTACTTTATATATATATATATATATATATATATATATATATATATATATATATATATAT
>CM042150.1:18896457-18926457 GCA_023376005.1 Doryteuthis pealeii | reverse complement strand
AGATTAACGACATTTACTTCACGACAGAATAGTTGTGAACAGAGGTAACAGTTCTTTTGTCGATCATTACATGAACTCATCAAATGAAGTGAAAGAAGAAAAAAAAACTTGAATTCGGGACAAAGAAGTCGATCCGTGTTAAGGAGGTTGACACTTTATGTGATGACACTTAAATTTCTCTTTTTGTTGGGGGGGGGGTAAGGGGTCTGACATAGACAATTGAAGAACTTTGAAACCAATCAGGAGAAGAATAGTCGAATGAAAAAAAAATAGATAAAATTAAAAAGAAATTAACACCTTTTAAGACAATTCTTTTTTTTTCTTTTAATTTTTTTTTAGATAGACTAGCAAATATATGCACCCTCCGGGTGCAAGTATTTAAGTTTTGATATAATAAAATATCATATTGAATTAGAAAGGCTAATGAAACTGACTAAGAATGCAGATAAAAAAGATCTGCAACAGAGGGGGTATAATCGAAAAATAGAACAACTTTGAAACTAACTATTCCATCATTTTCCATTACTCCCCTCTTTCATTGGTAAATTTTCCTAATTTAACTATTTAGTTAAAATAGGAAGTAAAGGATAATATTACAGTTTTTCTTCTTGTAAATAGATTTCTTTTAAGATTTATCCACGAGATTTTTGTTAATATTTCTTAAGATAAAACCAAACAATTAGAAATCAATAATACCAAGCACATATTTATTAAAATAAAATGTTAAATATCAATATGCAAATTAGCCTTCTCTTTCAAACTGTAAACCGCTATTTTTGTTGTATATATATAACAATTGCATGTTATTAGTACGTAGATATGATCAACAGTATTAATAATGTTTAACAATTTTATTAATATTTGAGGTTTGAATAAAAATAAAATCATGGAGAATGGGATGCAGATAAAAAAGGGAATTGTGATTTGTATAGTAATCTAGTTTCGGTTACAGACAGAAAAACTCACAATCTCCATTATAATAAGATGTAATCTTTAATTATAGATAAAATTAAAAGCACGTATATGTAAATCTTTAGAAAGAAAATAAAAAGTATTAGTCACAGAGTTGGTTTTCTTTGTTAATTGGTATATCAACGTTCGTGACGCCCTGTCGTCTGGGGCTCAAGCATACTGTAGCGAGTGGCTACTAAGGTTGAACTCGCTACCTTCTGATCGCGATCACAAGAGATCTGCTAATGTAGCGTGTTTTGGACAGGAATATCCAGATAAAACACATTCCTCTCAGATCTGGATTGAATTCGGTTTTCCTTCTCCTAGACTGGTTGCCATACCAAAATTAAAGAGGTTGCTGTACTATTTCCATATTGTTGAATAGTAGTTAGCACCAAAATCAGGTCACGTGATCAGTTTAAGCAATATTGAAGGAAGAAGCGTAAATATTTTTTAATTAAAAAAAATCTCGAAAAAAAAAAAAAAAACAAACGTAAAGAGTTGTTACAAAGAAAAAAAATAATTCAAAGATCAAATTACCCGATTGGGAAAAATTACCGTTATCTTGAAAAACAAAAAAAAAAGTCCGTTTTTTTTTACAAGAGAGGCGAATTCTTTATCGATATTTTTTAGCAACATTCTGTATTCATGGTTCTTTTACTTAAAGAATCCCGTATAGAAACTTATAAGAATCTTCTGATATAATTATTTAGACTTTTATCTTTATAGAAAAAATTGTTTTTATCGGTTCCTTTTTTTTTGAAGATTTCATAAAATAAGATAGTGTGTGTATGTGTGTGTGTGTGTGTGTGTGGGGGGGGAGACCTCGTAAAATATTTCCCTTAATATATTTTAGAAAAAACTAATTTTAAACATAATTTCATCAACAGGTAAATAATTATCGAAATTTTTGTGAAAAATTGTTTGTTAGCTGATTTTTCATAGAATTTTTTTTTTTAAAGCCGGTAGTCATAATTTGTTTTTGGCTAGGTTAAATTTCAAATGATTTAATGGTGCAAAAATGTAAACATTGTTTTCGTTCATAACTTTTATTATTTCCGTAAGGTGAATAATTTTTTTTATTTTATTTCCGTGAGCAGAAAAAAAAAAAATCAAGATTAAAAAAAAATGTCTTCTTTTGAATGGTCTAAAACATTTTTAAGATAATATTAGCCTTTATGCAAGTTTCTTTGTGTTAATATAGGGGGTAAATTTGACACCTCTGAATAGAGAATATTTGGATTCATACTGTAGGATTATCTGCCCTTGTTTGGCTGGAAGAGTTATCTTCCCTCGTTTTTCCTCACCAGGCCTATTTAAGCAGGCAAGCGCATAGTTTGAATCCTCTTCTTGCTTCTCGGTAAATCAACGAACACATGGGTTAGACACTTTGGTCGACACCCTTCTTGTGTGGGGGTAAAAAAACCCACACAGACTACGTCAGTAAGTGACTTTGTCTCATGAACTCTACATATCATTTATAAGCACATTTATGTATCTATCTTGTACTTCTTTATTGTATCTTTTGCATGTCTCCCTTATGTGTTACTTATGTATCTTTTATGTATCTTGTATTTGTATTTCTGTTATAAATGCTTCTCCATGTGCTCATATATATGTAGTCTATTGTTGTATTTAATAACAGTTAGTGGGAGTTGTTGGTTCAACAAACAATTATAATTGATATTATACCTTTGAATCCAACAATACATTTTCTAGAAAACATGAAAATGCAAACTGCTTCGTTCAGGATTTGAAACCCAGTGTCCGAGCCCATATACTGTACTGGTATGACGCTAAACTGCATCTGAAGTCTTAGAGAAGAGCTCTAGGGAATGTGGTGTGCCCCCTTCATTACCATTACTCCCAGTCCATACTGACCGGAGATCGGAGGGGTGTCTACATTTTGTGTCATGACATTTGTCTTATTTAAACTTATGGTAAGCCCTGACCCTTCCAAGCATGTGTGAGGTGACTGACAAGCTGTTCCAGGCTGTGCCCAGTGTGTCCCTGGACCCTCCTTGTCAAACAAGGGATGAAAAGGAATAAAAAAAAGAGAAGAAATAAGCAGCTACAGAAAAGAGAGCCAGAAGGAAGGAGAAACAACAACAACTCCAGCAAGCATCACTGTTTGTTTGCAGTCACTGCACCAGAGATTGCCATTCAAAAATTAGTCTGTTCAGCCACTCACGCAGATGCAGATAGAAAGAAAGAAAAGTAGACACTACTCCATCGTCTTTAGCAGACGAAAAGATGCCAACAATACTGACCGGAGTGGTAGTACCTGTTAGGGTCCCATCTATGAATTAAATAGAAAAAAACATGAGTTTAAAAACGTGAGTTTAAAAAAGTGAATTAAAAAAAAAAAATTAAATGCCCAAGAAGAATAAATAAAACAAAACGTCATCGGCATAAAATAACCCATCAAGGGTGGACACGCCGTAAAATATCAAACAAGCAACCAAATTTTTCTCAGACCACTTGAACTTCAAACTATTTATTTAACTGGGTGGCAGGGAAGAGATGGACTCATGCCTTTCCCAAGGGTATTAATATGAAGAGAAAACGGAAAGAGCTTTGTCTATGATTTGAAATAAAGGTCAACGCGTCCATTTCCTAGAACGACAATCTGCACGCCCACCAGGTGGCGTACGACTTAAGAATCGATGATTCGAGTTTAAATTCCCACCGAGGATAGATGCACTCACTTTACACTAATGCCCCTGGGAAAACAATGGATTCAAATCCTACACAAAGTGAATGACATTCTTGATTGTGCACTCTCGCCAGGAGAGACGACATTCTGTTTAGAAAGAAAAACCGGATTCAAACTATTAAGTTAACCCTCCCAATGATATATATATATATATATATATATATGTATGTGTGTGTGTGTGTGTGTGTGTACATATATGTATATATTAGTTAAAAGTAAGTAAATGAAGCCGGCGGTATATAAGGGTAAGATAATATGAAACACAGACAGATGTTGCTCAAATAAAGTTATTTATTATGCTGATATTGCAATATTTCGATTTGTTATATCAGCACAATCAATAACTTTATTTGAACAACATCTGAGTGTTTTTCTATATTACCTTACCCTTATATATATATATATATATATATATATATATATATATATATATATATATATGTGTGTGTGTGTGTGTGGTGTGTGTGTGTGTATAAAGGACCTACATGAGTCAGACACTGTCTACTTAGATTTCCCCCGAATGGTTCCTCAGGATAATTCTGAATTATGCTCTACTTAGCGTATTGAGCACTTATATATATATATATATATATAACTTAGCAAACTCCTAGGGTGTTTTTCTTTTGGCCTCTACATACGATGCTGATGATTATTTTCATAAAGTACGGGTGCGCTGATCTTTTATTTTTTTATTTTCTTTCCCTTATCAGTTTGAAATTTTTATTTATTTTTGATATTGTCTTATCGCTTTTTTTTCACATCGGTAGATTGCACTTCAATCTTGGTAGACATGATCACGTACCAGCTGGAAACACGATCTTGTTATGGGTTACCAACTTCAGAGCTACTAGATCTGCATTGAAACGAAAATCAACCTCGCACCTCCAGAACTCCAGAAAATGTGGCAGCGGTAAGAGCTTCAGTTCAACAGTCTCCACTCCGTTCCACATTTAAACGCGCCCAGGCTCTTAGACTTTCGAAAGAAGTTTGCGAAGAATTCTTCACAATGAAAGCGCGATGTTCACCAGTCCAATTCATGGCAGCAACTGAAAAAGAAACGAAAAACAATGGCATTATAAAGAAACAAAACAAAAAAATGGCATTATATAAAAAAAATGGTATTATATGTACTTTTCGAAAATAAAAACACTTATTTGTTTCTTTACTTTATTTGCCTTTTATTTAACCTACAAATTTGTCAGATCATTTTGCTTGACCCTGTATATACATTCACTATCACATTGGACTGGTGAGCATCGCGCTTTCATTGTTTGACCCTGGGCTCACTGTTCGTTTATCTTTATGGGCTGCATACTCCTTTGTTTAGGTCAAATGTTACATGAAGGTAATTTGTCATACTCAGATTTGTTTCGACTACAATTCTTAGTTCATATTCTTTAAATATTTGTATTAATTGTTTCTTTGTTGGGTCCATAGCTCAGGGGTGATACTCTTTTTTATTATCATTAGCCCGTTGTCCCTAAAAAGCCTATATTATTTCATTTAGGAATAGGATTGACTTGTGGCAGTGCATGATAATGTTGATGTAGTCATTCTTTCTTTCTATGAATTCCTTTTCTCGTGCGAGAGCGTCATTCCGTAGTTGTTTGTTAATCGTTAATTGTTAATTTTCGCATATATATATTTACCAACCCCTCCGCACGAGGAGGATGTGACACAAGGTCGATTTCTTAAGCGGAGTTTAAAAGGTTTGAATTCAGAGTTTTCCTTTACCTAGACTGGTCACCTAGCCAAGGTTAAAGAGCTCAGTCTGCCCTGCTATTTACCCATAGATGTAGAGAGAATTGGATTCATACCTTTCCCAAGGCTATTAGCACTATGTGAAATTCAAACAGCTTCGTCCAGGAATTGAACTCGGGTTGACGAGTCCATTTCCAATGACTCTAACCATTAGACCACGCGCCTCCATATATATTTACCAACCCCTCCGCATGAGCTGGATGCGACACTAGGTCAATTTATTAAGCGGAGTTCAACAGGTTTGAATTCAGAGTTTTCCCTCTCCTAGATCGGTTGCCTAACCAAGGTTAAAGAGCCCAGTCTTCCCTACTATTTTTACCCATAACTGGAGGGAGAGTAGGATGCATACCTTTCCCAAGGGTATTAGCGCTAAGTGAAACGCAATTATCACACCTATGATTTGAACTCGGGCGACGAGTCCATTAAAAAATTTTCGCATATAGACTCAAGTGTCCGTTTGGTTTTTCTCATATTTTTTATTAAAAGTCTTGTTTATAGTCCTTTATATTTACTAGCAAATATATGCACCCTCCGGGTGCAAGTATTTAAGTATTAATGTAATAGAATATCGTATTAAATTGGAAAGGCTAATGAAACTAAATAAGAATGCAGATAAAAAGATTTAAGAATGCAGATAAAAAGATTTGAAACAGAGGGAGTATAATCGGAAAATAGAACAACTGAAACTTACTCTTCCATCACTCTCGTCTTTCATTGTTATTTTTTCTAATTTAACTATTTAGTTAAAATAGGAAGTAAGAATAAAATGACAGTTATTTTTTCTTGTTAATGGATTTCTTTTAAGATTCATTGAAGAGATTTTTGCTTATATTCATTAAAATAAAACCAAACAGTTAGAAATCAATAATACTAAGCACATATTTATTAAAATCGCATTTTAAATATCAATATGCAAATTAGCCTTCCCATTCACACTGCAAACCGCTATTTTTTTGTATATATAAATATAATAGCATGTTATTAATATGTAGATATGGTTAACAGTATTAATAATGTAAAACAATTTTATTAATAATTGAGGTTAAAATAAGGATAAATTCATGGTGAATGTGACGTCAATTACTAAAGGAATTGTGACTTGAGTAGTGATTTAGTTTCGGTTACAGACAGAAAAACACACAATCTCCATTATAATAGGATGAAGGCGTTTTTTCTTATACAGTTTCAACACTCTATCGTTTCTTTTTAATGTTGCTGTATTTTAACTGACTCGTTATTTAGTATATTCTCCCAGCGCGTATATATAAAATGGCGACCAGCGTTTCTTTTGACAAGGGTGGCATTTTCATTAAATAACCCACAAAGATTGATATGTCATTAAACCAAGAAAACCAAAGAAAACCATTATGTATGTATGTATGTGCGTCTACTTGTGAGTGTATATGTGTGTGTGAAGTGAACAACATTCCAGGTGGAAATTTGTGAGGGCCATTGTCTTTGATCTCAGTTTGGCAAAGAATACAAATCGGAAATGAAGTATCTGTAGGGGATGAAGAATTCGCTGGTTTATTTTTACTGGTTGCCCTTTAGTTTTTCTTATATCTTTCACGTTTCTATTGTTAACCATTTCTGTCTTCGGCATTTTACGTGCCGAAAGACGACAAAAAGGCGGGGAAAATATAGAAAAATAAAAGAAAGAATAAAGAGGAGCGTAAACGGCTTCTTTTGTTTTGGCTTTACTTATATAAAACAAAACAACGCTTGAGGACATCCCATAATTGCTTTCATAAATAAAAAAAAAGGCAAGGTCACCGTGACCCAAGATACCCCACTATTTGCATAAACCAAAGTGCACTACCGCCCTGTCGGCTGGGGCTGTATGAAAAAAAAATCGACTGCTCCTCTGCAGAGAGGTAAGATTACGCCAATGGGACCATCTGTTAACTGTGAGTAGCGACACGTGATGCTTAAGGACGGAATCTTGACATGCAACTCTCAACTGAAGCTCTTACTAAATCTGACTAAAACTGCTGTCGAGGAGACTATTTCTGATCAATCAGATAGTCACGTCAGGTCATAGTCCTAACTTTATTGCCCTTATGGCAAACCTCCAACGCTTTTTTTCATATCAGAGTACGACGTTAAACTACATCTAACAGTGAAGTCCAAATTTTTGAGCTCTGGGGAGTGTGGAGTACACCTTCTTTGCCATTACTCGCAGGTTTACTCTGACCAGCAGAGGTAGTGCCTTTAAGTTATGTATGGCTTAAATTGATAAAAAATGTGTTTAAAAATTGAATACCTTATAAGAATGAATCTAATAAAATGTCTTCAGCATAAACTAACCCAACAGGGGTTGACATGCTGTAAAATCCAACCAATAATACATCCAACCATCTTCTGGTCTGGAACTTCTTGAGTTGGTCCTGGGTTGTTGAAGTTTTTGTTCTTACAATTGAACGCAACGACTGGTTTTTTTTTTAGACGTCTTTATTTCAAAACCCACTTTCACCGCTTAGAGAAAGAAATAGCCATCTTGTGCCTATTCGCCACGGGGCCTGGGATTACAGGAAACTCCGACCAACCCGTTATCACAATTACATGGTTACACGATCAAACTAGCCAATCAGAGAACTGCTAACAGGTCAGCTGATGTTAAATCTTGTCTATCATAATGACACGGACCCTTGCATTGGTTCTTACTGGTTATTTTCCATGGCTCATCTTCTAAAAGAATTACCAGTTGGCTTTTGAATTCTACGCTTAGTTTACATAATTGATAGGCATACACCTCGGAACCCCAAGGTTCCGGATTAAATATCGTCCCTTGCCAACTCAGCGCATGAGTAGCACAGCTTGTATTAGTGCAGTAAAGTGTGGAACAGATGGTAGGTTTTGCGCTCCACCTCAAATGCAAAAAACAGTCGTTGGGTTGACCTAAAGTCGATATCAGACAGAAAATGAAGGGAGTCTGTCCCCTTTTCACTAGCGCTAGACCGGGGAGATAGTTTTTGGCGTCTGGGTGGGGCGCCACACCCACCATCAGGTCCTCACTTTACCGCACAGATCACTCGTACATGAAGTTGGCGAGGGCCGGTATCAAACTCAGAACCTTGTGGTTCCTAGTTGCTCACTAGTAATGGTTTGCTAGTCTTGCTTGTTAACCATTACACCACATGAGGTGCCACATAAGGTATATAGTTATTTACTAAGCTTCAATTTTTGGTGTCTAATTCGGTTTGACTCAAATTCTTCCACAGACAGGTAGATGGTGGCTCTCCAGCCAGGTCTATTACAAGCTAGCTTCTCCCAGTCCTCCACAGCAATAGCAGTGTTCTTCAGAGTGTCCTTGAGGCAGTCCTTAAACCTCAATTTGGGTTTATAATTACATAATATAACCCAAAATTCTAGAAAATTACTTTATTTTTAAAGTTTTAGAGGTAAAAAAATTAGGTAGATGATGAAAAGACAATGTTTGAAAAAATGCCTCATACAATTTGTTCCGAGGATTCTCATGTTACGATTTTTGTGGTTTCAAGCGACAGCACTCTCCAGCGGAGATCCCTTGTGTTTAAACAGGCGCGATCCTTAGTGAAGAAATCTTTAGCTGTTCCTTGGTGTCCCTCAGTGTTGGGTATGATACTTTGGTTGTTCCTTGGTTCCCTTAGTGTTGGGTATGATCCTTGCGTTCAGTAAATTCCCTCGTTGAAGGTCGGTTCGTCAATATCGAATTCCGTGCAAATGAACGGCAGTCGATATCGGCGATTAAATAGTTGACTAACCCCGCATTCGAGCTGGTGATTGGCTCTGGTTTAATGCACGTCACCACGCCGAGTCTATAAGTTTAAGTGGTGGATTCCAGCACGTCTTATATAACAACAATATGGAAGGCGCGTGGTGTAATGGTTAAAGTCAAGGGAAATGGACTCGTCGCCCCGAGTTCAAATCCTGGACGTGCTAATTGCATTTCACTTAGCGCTAATACCCTTGGGAAAGGTATGAATCCTACTCTGCCTCCAGCTATGGATAAATAGTAGGGCAGACTGGGCTCTTTAACCTTGATTAGGCAACCGGTCTAGGAGAAGGAAAACTCTGAATTCAAACCTATTGAACTCCGCTTAAGAAATTGACCTGTGTCACATCCTGCTCGTGCGAAGGGTTGGTAAATATATATATAACAAAATATGGACACCACACCTGGTGTAATGGTTAGCAAGCTAGATTTGCCGACCATTGTTAGTGAGTTCGATTCTTACTGGGCGCCCCATACTTCTGACTTTGTGCCACATCTACACCGAGCTTAGTAAATAACTATATAACAAAAATATGGACACCTCACCTGGTGTAATGATTAGCAAGCTAGATTCGCAAACCATTGTTAGTGGGTTGATTCTCATTGTGTGCCCTATACTTCAGGCCTTGTGCCACACCTAGGCTAAGCTTAGTAACGTTTACGCGCATTGGCAAATAGGAGGTGTGATAAAAAAGTATTTAGGTTCATAATTCTATTAACTAGTAAGAATATGCACCCTCCGGTTGTAAGTATTTGTTTTAATGTTTTGAAATATATTCAATCAGAAGGACTAACAAAATTAAATAAGAACGCATATAAAAAGATTATACATTTTAAAAAATAATATTTAATTGGTTTCTATATAAAATCTTTCATAGGATTGATTTTAATATGTTAGAGAATAAAATAATAATATTATAACACCAAGTAATTATTTATTAAACCCGGTTTTGTTAAAACCACTATGCAAATTAACCACACTATATATTATGTAAACCTTTATTTTAAGTGATATATAAGACATATTGCAGGATTTTAAACACACTAATAAGCTGTTTTGAGGAAAATCTAACTCAGATTTTCATAGAGAAATCGTTAATAATTAAGATTTATTCTATGTATTAATAATTTTGACTATAGGGTATTGTGACGTAAGCCATGACGTAGTTTCCGTTACAGACAGACAGACACCGAATCACCATTATAATAAGATTATAAAACAATGTTAGATGGTGTAAAAGCCAATATTTGAATAAAAAAAATGCGCCATGCAAATGGTTAAGAAGATTCTCACAATAGTGAAACATGTTGAAAAATATCCGTTACCCACAGGTTTAATTGAAAGTATATTTTTTTTTCATGTACGTTTACGCGCATGCGCAAATATGAGGAGGTGTGATCAGGAAAGTATACAGACGTCGTCGTTAAGTCATCAACTGTTTTCTAGTATGGTTTCCGTAGTAATGTTTAACGTCTGATGGATTCGTGAGATACTGTGGCGTTGACTTTGATTGAAAGTAATGACTTTTCAGCCCTGCAGACATGTCTGTCTCTAAACTCTCCTCCTCATCATCATCATTTGACGATGTTTTGTTGGGAGGAAAGAACTTCAACTGACACAATTCACCATTAAAAGTGTGATCGCAAAACTTGCTCAAATAAAAGCTTTTAAAATTACGAACGAAATTACGAACAGAAAATTCTAATAACAATTTTTCCTGTAGTAATCTATGCATATATATATATATATATATATATATATATATATATATATATATATATATATATATATATATATATATATATTATCAACTAATTCAGATATACACGTAAATGAGAAGAATCTAAACAACTATGGCATGCAAAGTGTTAATATGCCAAGGTTAATATGCCAGTGGCGACCCTGGTGCTTAAGGACTGAGTCTTGGTGGATGAGCAGTCCATGACCTGCAACACTCCACTTAGAACCTTACTTAGGCTAGACGGGTGGCTGGAGAGGCCCCCTCCGATCAATCGGCTGGTCACGTCAAGCCCTAGCACCTATATGATTTTCCCAACCCTATTGCCCTTATGGCAAGCCCCAACCCCTTTTTATCATATGGGTGCTAGAAGGCGGTGATTGAGGGTCTACATGTCCCGGGAATGACGTTAAACTCTATCTGATGGTGAGGTTCCAGTTTTGGAGGTTTGGGGAATGTGGAGCACCCCTTCATCACCATAGCTTCCTGGTCCACTCTTACCCGGAGTGGTAGTACCTGTTAGGATCCCATCTATGGGTTAAATAGAAAAACATGAGTTGATAAACAAAATTGTATTATCTATTAAGAATGAATTTCCTTCAAAACTTTATCGGCATTAAATAACCCACTGAGGTTGATACGCCGTAAAACAAAACAAACCAAACCAAACTAATTCAAATATACCCGTAACTAAGAAGAATCTAAACAACCTTGGCATGCAAAGTGTTAAAAAACTATTCTAGACAATTAAGACCACAATTAATTACCATAACTTTCTGTCGATAAGATATTACTACCTCAGTAAATGAATTGTTCCCCGCATTTACTTTTTACATATTGATCTGTAACCTAATGGTGGACATGAATGCAACAATGACGTGTGAATTAGCACGGAAAAGCTTTTAGCAAGGTGCCGGCTCACATCTGACTAACTAAACTAAAACCTATTCCCACGCGTCCAATCGCGTGCCTTCAAGGGGTGAAATAAAAGGCCACTAACCGTTCATAACCGGCGAGTAACTTTCCATAGAACCATGTTATTTTAAGTCTACGGATCCTATACAAAATTATTAACTACAGGCACGTTCATAATTTAGGGCTGCTCATAAGATATGTAACAACGGAAGGATGCCAACATATGTAGGCGACAAAAATTACGCGATGATGGAGCTGATGGTGATTGTTTACAGTGGATGAAACCAAACATAATCAGAAATTACAATAACAACATCCATTTGTTCAAACAGGATCCTTGACGCTTATTTTCTTACAGGTTATTAGAATTCTGAGATCGGGAGACGTAGAAAATAACCATGTGTTACATCATGCAGAGGAGTTGCTAAATACACATACACCCTCTTTTCCATAATAACGCCCTTAGTAGGGCTAACTCTTGTTCGAATATTTTTGCTATATAAGGTGTGCTACAATTCACCACCTAAATTTATAGACCAGGCGGGGTCACGTAGTTTATTCTACCGCCAATCAACAGCCATCATGCGTGGCTAGTTGACTACTTAATCACTGATACTGACAGACGTCCATTTGCAATAATTGACGAAGGAACTTACAATACTAAGGAGCACCAAGGAATAACCAGAGGATTCTTTACCAAGGATTTCCGTTGGACAAGCGCTCTTGCTTGAAGCCAAAACGATGGCCCATAAAATCGCAACAACTCTTCACATAGGAGGACTCTCACTTTCTTTATCACTAGTCAAACAATAAAATCACAGTTTGCAAATCTGACCAAGAGTGGTAGTACCTGGGAGTAATGGTAATGAAAGGGTACTCTACACTCACCAGATATCCACCACCGGATACAGTTTAGTGCCATATACAGGGTACCTTCCCTTTTATAGGGTGGGTGGGACTCCTTTGCAGAAGATGCGAAAGGCTAAAAGAAACTAGTGGCTAGCTTCACTATATACAGGGTACTTCCCCCTTTTATAGGGTGGGTGGGACTAGAAGATGCGAAAAGGCTAAAAGAAACTAGTGGCTAGCTTCACCACCGGATAGTTTAGTGCTATACAGGGTACCTTCCCCCTTTTATAGGGTGGGTGGGACTCCTAATCCTTTGCAGAAGATGCGAAAAGGCTAAAAGAAACTAGTGGCTAGGATAGTTTAGTGCTATATACAGGGTACCTTCCCCCTTTTATAGGGTGGTGGACTCCTAATCCTTTGCAGAAGATGCGAAAAGGCTAAAAGAAACTAGTGGCTAGCTTCACACCGGATAGTTTAGTGCTATATACAGGGTACCTTCCCCCTTTATAGGGTGGGTGGGACTCCTAATCCTTTGCAGAAGATGCGAAAAGGCTAAAAGAAACTAGTGGCTAGCTTCACACCGGATACTTTAGTGCTATATACAGGGTACCTTCCCTTTTATAGGGTGGGTGGGAATCCTTTGCAGAAGATGCGAAAAGGCTAAAGAAACTAGTAGCTAACTGGATAGTTTAGTATACAGGGTACCTTCCCTTTTTAGGGTGGGTGGACTCCTAATCCTTTGCAGAAAATGCGAAAAGGTTAAAAGAAACTAGTGGCTAGCTTATTGGCGTTTATTTCTTCAACATTTCCGATCAACGCGATTTTTTTTCTTCTTCCGATAAATATCTCAAGATTGATCTGTAAATATACATGCTTCAAGAAACCAAACACATGGCTTAAGCGAGCCAGACACTCCAACAGACATGCCGAAAAGCATATGTGTACTCGTGCGGCTCTAAGCCACTGTTTGGTATTGAGAGGGTTAATCAAATTGGACAGAGTCCACAATTTCCAACAACGAAGTCTATTGTCGATAGAAGCCGGGAGAAATTTCCATTGAGCTAAAGGGGTTAAACCCATTGGAAGATTGCCACATTTCTTAAATAACTTTCATACCTACTTATAAGTATATTATACATACTAACAGACACACACACGCTTGCATACAGACACACACATTTGCACATATATATATATATATATATATATATATATATATATATATATATATATTCATATATATATATATATATATATATATACATGTATATACATGTATATTCATGTATATATATACATGTATATCATATATATATATATACATATATATATACATGTATATTCATATATATATACACTCATATATATACATGTATATTTATATATGCATAGATACACATATATATACATGTATATTTAAATATATATATATACACACATATATATACATGTTATTTTAAATATATGTATACACACACATATATATACATGTATATTTAAATATATATACACATACATATACATATATATATACATGTATATTTATATATATACATATATATATACATGTATATTTATATATATATATATAGAGAGAGATATACACATATATGTACATATATATTTACATATATACATATGCACATGCATATATATATATATACATTTACATATATACACATATATGTACATATACATTTACATATATATATATATATATATATATATCACACATAGATGTACATATATATTTATATATATACATATATACATATATATGTATATATATATACATATGCACATATATATATATACATATCTATTTATTTATATGTATATACATATACGCATAAAAATTATATGCATATATAGGCATATATATTTACACACACACACATATATATATATATATATACATATATACAAACACATACACCCACACCCATACACACACACACACACACACATATATATATATATATATAAAGTTAATATATAAGTTAACATATATATACCTTTTAAGTCACGTGCCATTGGCTTTGTGTTGAAAAGGTTAATAGCCGCTATTTTGAGCAAAAGTTCATTTCTATTTTTAAGCCACTCAAAGATTCGTCAATTGTTGCAATATCGACTGATAGATTCTCTCCCTTGTCAAAACTTTAGTCGTTTCCTTCTCTCTCTCTCACTCTCTCTCTCTCTCTCTCTCTCTCTCTCACACACACACACACACACACACACACACACACTCTCTCTCTCTCTCTCTTTCTCCCTCTCTCTCTCTCTGTCCGGTCGTGTTTTGGGCTCCTTTGTGAATACCGCCCAATAGTTTTCTTTTTCAAAAACACCAATGTCTTCTCTAACTTCCTCCCCGACCCCTACTTAAGTAGCCTACCCCACTCCCTACCCCACCCTCTAACCATCTGCATTGTGTTACATTGTCTCGTATTGTCTGCGTCAGGGCTACTTAGTCGTAGAGGCAGATGAACTCCAATAAAACAGCGTAACAATGGGCTAATAAATCCAAGTACAGCATCTTTCTATATACAAAAAAGGGATATGTGTTAATTAATTGTTTTATAGGTGCTAATTTCAATTTACCGTGTATACTCGTGTAATGGTCGAACTCAAAACCATACTGTCAGGCAGATATGCCACAGTATGATAATTTAATTATTACAACGTTTGATGTGTTTTCTTAAGAGCTATTGCGAAATAGTTCAATATGTAAAAAGTATAATAATCTTGATTTAGCTCTCTCTGAATCTTTTTTGTTTCTTTCCTTCTTTTCATTAGATTAGGGTTATCACTTCCGCATGCTCACCCCTTTCTCTATATTTCCCTTTTCTTTCTATCTATCTTTCGTTCTTATATTTTTTATGTGAGGAATGTAAAAAAGATCTAATGGTATAAATGGAAATATAGTTTACCCCTGAGACTTTCACTAAGGGACAAACCTGTTTGAATTTCGAGAATTCAAATTATATTATGCTTAATAAATTACTAGCACCTGTGAACATTACACAGAGTATAATTTTAAAAAAATTTAAAAATTGCGGTCCGATAAATTTATTTAAAGAATTTTGTCAAATTGCATTGATATTTCTTTAAAAAAAAGAAGTTTGGGTTGATTTATTTCTTTGTTTGATCGCAAAAAATATGAGACTCGACCATCTCCAAATCATTCCATCCCCCTCCCTGGCATGTACACGTGACGATATGGTAGATGAATTAAGAATATAAACAGAATGTCAAGTCTCCAATCATGAAAGAGCAACCGAAATATTAGAATTACGATCACCAATAATCGAAGGCTGTGCATTTTTTTTTTGAAAAGATTATTCCATGTATTTGAAGGTATGATTTTCTGAATTTTTAAGAGTAATTTAAAAATTGCTGTCTGATAAATTTATTTAAAGAATTTAGTCAAATTGTATTGATATTTCTTTATATATTTTTTACGATAAATGCCTGATTTGGTGGGTCAGCCCTAGCCCCGAAGTTTAGAATACACTGTCTTTTTAACATACACCAATCTTTTACATATCCCCATGTTTTACATTCCCAGTGCAATGGTCGACCCTTCACTAACTACAGATTAAAAATTGGGTAAATTGCCATATACGAGGTATGGAGGCGCGTGGACTAATGGTTAGAGTCGCAGGAAATGGACTCGTCAACCCGAGTTCAATTCTTGGACGAAGCTGTTGTCATTTCCCATGGTGGTAATACCCTTGGGAAAGGTATGAATCCAATTCTCCCTCCAGCTATGGGTAAATAGCTGGGCAGACTGGACTCTTTAACCATAGCTAGGTAACCCGTCTCGGAGAAGGAAAACTCTGAATTCAAAACCTGGTAAACACCGCTTAAGAAATTCACCTTGTGTCGCATCCTGCTCATGCGGAGGGGTTGGTAAATATATATACGAGGTATGTCAAAAAATTCCAGGACTAGCGTCACAAGAAATTTATTTCAAATCCAAACTACAAGTTATTCCCTTCAAAGTAATCCCCGTTGGAGTCTAATGCTCTCTCCCATCCTTCTTTGCCACGCTTGCATGCACTCCTGGAAGGATTCTCTCGGAATTCTCCCGAGCTCTGTCGTTATAGCCTCTTTTTTTTATGTCAAAACGGATTCTCTTGGTGACCCCTTTGAGCTTGGGGAAGAGGAAAAAATCACATGGAACCAGGTCGCAGGCGAGTAAGGAGGTTGCTACAGCACAGTGTTCTTTTGGTCCGGGAACTTTCGGATACTCAGAGCAGTGTGGGCAGGTGTGTTGTCATGGTGAAGCACGAGTAGTCCTGCTATATCTCTCGCCTCTTTTCGCGCACTGAACGAAGCAAACGCCGCAGTATCTCTTTATAGACATACTGGTTGATCGTCTGGCCCTGCTGCAAGAACTCACAGTTGACGATGCCCCTCAAATCGAAGAATGCGACCAACCTGGAACTTTTCTGACATACATCGTACACTGTCTTTTTTACATACACCAATTTTTGACATACCCCCATGTTTTACATGTCCAGTGCAATGATCGACCCCACATTAATTATAGATTAAAAATTGGTTAAAAAACCCGAACCTTACATGAGTAAATTATCATATAGTACCTAAAAGAGGACAACGGAATCATCTGTTTTTAAAAAAATAAATAGTGAAACCTCGGACGAGAGATCGAGCAAAACTTCACGGATTTGTAAATTCAACCTGTCAATTACTGATTACTCGTTCAGTGTAGCTTTCGGCTTGACGTAGTTGTTGTTTTATGTTGGTTTAAGGTCTGTAATGACAAGCGATAACACCGATAGACTTTTTGACAGTTTATATAGTCTAGTATTCTCTAGAAAGTTCTCCGAAGAGGAGGTAATCATAAAATAGGCGAGGTAACTCTCAATTACTTATTACACATAATAAAAGCAAATAAAAGAAAAATACATATACGAAAAAATATTAAAGCTTTATTTTGCTTAAAATAATTGGTACACTTATGAAGAGTGTATATAGTCTAGTATAGTCTAGTATTCTCTAGAGAGATCTCGAAAGGGGAGGTAATCATAAAATAGGGGAGGTAACTCTCAATTACTTATTACACATAATAAAAGTAAATAAAAGAAAAATACATATACGAAAAATATTAAAGCTTTATTCTGCTTAGAATAATTGGTACACTTATTAAGAGTTTATATAGTCTAGTATTCTCTAGAGAGTTCTACAAAGGGGAGGTAATCATAAAATAGGGGAGGTTACTCTCAATTACTTATTACACATAATAAAAGTAAATAAAAGAAAAATACATATACGAAAAATATTAAAGCTTTATCATGCTTAGAATAATTGGTACACTTATTAAGAGTTTATATAGTCTAGTATTCTCTAGAGAGTTCTACAAAGGGGAGATAATCATAAAATAGGGGAGGTAACTCTCAATTACTTATTACACATAATAAAAGTAAATAAAAGAAAAATACATATACGAAAAAATATTAAAGCTTTATTATGCTTAGAATAATTGGTAAGAGTTTATATAGTCTAGTATTCTCTAGAGATTTCTACAAAGGGGAGGTAATCATAAAATAGGGGAGGTAACTCTCAATTACTTATTACAAGGTCGTTGCTCGTTTTTAGTGCGTGTTCGTTGATCGTTGCTAATTTTTTTCTTCTTAAACCCCATAAATCTACGTGGGTTTCTTTTTTGGCGATTGTCACGTTGAAGAGGAATTTAGGAAGAAAACTGAGAAGACAAAGACAAATATAGCTTCAGGGTTCAACATTTCCCGCGCCGGTTACTCACGTGTGCACCCAATGAAGTCCCGCTATTAAAGAGAGAAAAAAAAATCCCTTTTGGTACCAGGAAAGATGCATTTTTTCTGCGCATGTCCAGAAGGCTCTTCCTGTACGAGACGCGCTGGGAGATTGTTACTTTTTCTGTCTTTTTTGGACCATATTACCTTAGGCACCCCTTTTTGATCTCGATTAAGAAAGGACATGTTTTTCATTTACACCGTCAATATCCGGTTGTTTGTTAGGGGTTAGGGTTAGGGGTTGAGGTTAGGGGTTAGTTTTATAATTTAAAAAAGAAATCTAAAAGTCGTCTTCTAAAACAACCGGATATTGACGGTGTAAATGAAAAACATGTCCTTTCTTATTATGGACTCTCTCGTCGATTTTCGACGCATGAGGGTTCATACATACAATGAACTCCCACACAGGGATTTGTTTATAGTGGTGAAGACTTGTATTGGACCATCCACACTTTTTGTCCCAGTCGATAGGAAAGAATCGGTGCATCAAGGGTTACCACAAACCCAATCAACGACCGACCTCGGGAATTTTGAATTTAGAGTTATCCCTCTCCTAGACGGGTTACCTACCCAAGGCTGAAGGGCCCAGTCTGCCCTACTATTTAACCATAGCTGGAGAGAGAATATATCGATTCATACCTTTCCAAGGTTATTAGCGCTATATGAAATACCAACAGCTTCGTATAGGAATTGAACTCGAATCGACGAGTCCATTTTCCACGACTCTAACCACTATCCAATCGAGATCAAAAAGGGGTGCCTAAAGGTCCTATGGTCCTCTTTTTTATCTATTTTATTTAATTTTGTTTTGTTTTATCTTACTTGGTTTAATTTATTTTTTATTTTGTTTTACTTGTTTTAAATTCACAAATAGCTTGTGTATTAAATCTATTTCCTTATCTAAAATACTCGCTCTGTTTTCTTGCAGCTTTCTCTTACATGAGTTACAATTCGGTAGTTCCAGTAATTTTCTTTTAGATTTACCAAATTGTATTAATAGAATTTTGAGTAGAAATTTGATCTATTTTTCACGGTGTCTGTTGCAATGGAACAGAAGACAAATTCATCACGATTTCTTTTCTTAATACTTATTAAATAAGAAAATGTTTTTTCGAGCGTAAAATCTGAAGAGGCATCTTTTTTTTCTAACACCCTCCCCACAAACACACAGCAACACCCACACGCACGGAAACACACACACACATACACACACACATACACACGCCCACAAACATACACACGTACACACACCCACGCACCCATGCACTCACGCATACAAACATACACACGCACTTACGCACGCAGACACGTACTCAAACACACAAGCACAGACACGCATACAAATACACACAGACACAGACACAAACATACACACTCACTCACGTACACAGACATGCACACTCACGCACACACACAAACATGCACACTCATTCACGTACACAAACATACACACACTCACGCACGTACACAGACATACACACTCACGCACCTAAACAGACATACACACTCACGCGCGTACACAAACATACACAATCACGTACGTACACAAACACACACTCATTCACGTACACAGACATACACACTCATTCAAGTACACAAACATTCACCACTACACACTCATTCAAGTACACAAACATACACACTCACGCACGTACACAAACATACTCACTCACGCACGTACACAAACATACACACTCACACACGTACACAGACATACACACTCATTCACTTACACAAACATACAGACTCACGCACGTACACAGACATACTCACTCACGCACGTACACAAACATACACACTCACGCACGTACACAAACATACACACTCACGTACGTAAACAAACATACACACTCATTCACGTACACAAACATACTCACTCACGCACGTAAACAAACATACACACTCACACACGTACACAGATATACACACACATTCACGTACACAGACATACACACTCACGCGATACACAAACATACACACTCACTCACGTACACACAAACACAAAAACGCAGGCACACACTCACGCATACAAACACATACACCCACTTACGCATGCACAGGTACTCACACGCCCCCACATATGTGCACATATTAAATGTCAGTGTCTATATATATATATATATATATATATATATATATATGTATATATATATATGATTTTCGCTGGAACGTGACCTGTTCGAAATAAAAAGCACTTGCCGTAAGGTAATTGCAAAGCGAGTTTGTTTCACAATTTATCGATTTCGAATTACTTGTCATCTTTTGTATGATCCGTGACATTGGCCTGTCCATCGTTTAATGCAATCCAACGAAATCACGAAGCGAAAGAAAACACAAGTTTTTACCGATATTCGCCAAATGAGGCGAACATTCTTCATAATTGTACCTACTTACCAATGTATGTGCTGACCTTTCAAGAGGGTAAATAGCGTCCTGGTCTCTCTTCACTCAGACAGGAGGCGGTGGGGGGGTTTCAAAGTATGTATGTACGAATTATTCGTATGTGTGTCCGAATTATTGATCGTGGGTTAGAAATTATAATCACCGATTGCACAGGAAAAAAGCTTTTTCTAAGAACTATTGGTTTGAATAGAGAATAACGTAAAATAAAATAAAAACAAGTCATTTTTCAGGACGTTAAATTCAACGTGAACAATGGTGTATGGCAACCCTATAGAAAAAACAACAATATTAAATAAATATAATATTGGATCTCCGAGCTACGGTCACTACACACGCACAGACAGTTACTCTCTCTCTCTCTCTCTCTCTCTCTCTCTCTCTGTCTCTTTCTCTCTCTCTCACACACACACACACACAGACAGATAGACAGACAGACACACACACACACACACACACACACTCACACACACACACAATCCAAGATAATCTAATTGACTGGTAAGTAAGGGATAATTCTATTTGGCATCATCAAAATCTCACTCTACATCCATATTCTATGATCATGTAGGTGCAAAATAAGATTCATACAATGAATGTTTATAAGTCCCTAAGAGAGCCGATTGCATCTTTGCAGCGGGTATATTTGTCTCATACTCCACTTGTATGGACTGGACACAAGGCCTCGTGGCCGAAGCGCACTGGACCCCCGAATATGCATCTTTGCAGAGGGGTAAGACTCCACCCTCAGTTGAACCACCTTATGGTCCTGTGATGCTTATGGTGGCCGAAGAGTCCATTTCATGCAACATTTACCATTTCACTTTAGAGCTTACTTGACTAGACGGGCAGTCTGATGGTTACACCAAGCCCTAGCACCTATATAATTTTCCCCACTATATTGCCCTCATGGCAAGCCCAAACTCTTTCTATCATAATTGTACTAGAAGGCGGTGGCTGAGGGTCTTATTTAAACTTCATCTGATGGTGAATATCCAATTCTGGAGCTCTGGGGAATGTGGAGTACCTCTTCATCACCATTACTCCCAAGTCAACTCTGACACGTAGAGGTATCACCTGTTAAAGTCCCATTTATGGGGTAAATAGAAAAAATTGAGTTTTAAAAAAATTGAATATCCATCAAGAATGAATAAAACAAAAAGATTTTTGGCATAAAATAACCCAATGGCTTTGATATGCCGCAAAATCCAACCAACCAACCAACCAGTCCCGGAGGAAATCTCATTTCAAACCAATTTATACTCGACTTAAAACTTAATTGAAACAATGACATCGTGACGCATTAAAAGAATTGAACTAGTTTATTATAAATCATTTTAATTTATTATCTAGATATATAAATGAATTATTCATATTATACCTACATCTAGATAATACAGGTTATGCTTAAGTAATAGGTACCAGGTACTTTTCACTATATCACAATTTCCCCTAAAGGGAACCCCGTTTTTCGGTATGCATGTTCGGTACCTAAACTGATTCAGATTATCTCAAGTATCCATACTACCCATGAATCTATTAATAATTCGAACACCGATAAGTCTGTAGCCTTATGATATGAAGTCTAAAAAACCCCAGACTTTTTATTAAAGAAATATTTATTTTTCAACATAGTTTCCTTCCTTGTCGGTGAGAATGTTTCCTAATTAATGCCATGGAGCGGCCATTATAAAGTTAAAGCCTGTGTGACGTAATGATTATTATCGACGTAAATGGATTGACACAGTATTATTATTATTATTATTATTATTATTATTATTATTATTATTATTCCACTCTTTGTGAGTTTTTCACACCAGCGTTAGCTGATGGTCTTTCATTGGAGTCTGAGTGACAACAAGTCTCCTCAGGTCTCCAGGACTCTTCTAAGTATTCTGTCCGATTGCAACAATGCAGTAGCCTGGAGGGTCTCAATTCTTTCTCTGATTTCCAGTTCATCCAGTCTTTTTTCCTGACTTTTTTTGGACCATATGACCTAAATATGAAATTCGGACCATATGGCCTTTAGGCACCCCTTTTTGATCTCGATTAAGAAAGGACATGTTTTCATTTACACCGTCAATATCGGTTGTTTTAACACGATTTTTAGATTTAAAAAAGATTATAACCCTAACCCCTAACCCCTAACCCCTAACAAACAACCGGATATTGACGATGTAAATGAAAAACATGTCCTTTCTTAATCGAGATCAAAAAGGGGTGCCTAAAGAAATATGATCCGAAATTTCATCTTAGATGATTTAGGCTGTCTCATTTTTAACCAGAGGGTGTTGCAAGATGATAACGGACGCGCAATTTAAAAAACACGTGTATTAATATATACATATTAGTTTTGTGGGAAAATGCTTAACTACCAATTTCCCTGGAGGAGACTGTGTGCAATTAGAATTAATAAGTTTTTACACAGACAAAGGGAAATAAAAATAATTAGAAGCCTTTTTTATGTTGATCACGGCGACATCATATCTTTGCCAATTTTGAAGTCATTCAGAGACTTAAGGTAAAAGTAATATGCATATTGAAGTGGAAAATGGAAATCTGCGCATCAAGTCTGTACAAAATATCTCTCCAAGAAAAAGAATCAAGGAATTGACTGAAGGATGACGTAAAATATTGGACAAAAAAAAAAAAAAAAAAAAAGATGAAATATTTAAAATAAAAAAAATTAAAAAAAAAGACAATGATAATAATTCCGTGAAAATTATATTCATGAAAATTGAAATGAGGAAAGTTGAAGCGAATTAGAAGTTAAATTCACTCACTTCGGCGACTGTCACTGCTTATCAAGTTAATCATGCTGACACACGTGGACAGAGAAGAAGAAGAAGAGAAGAAGAAGAAGAAGAAGAAGAAGAAAGAAGAGAAGAAGAAGAAGAAATAATAAGAAAAGAAAAAGAAAAAAAGTGCATTAACAGCTTTTGGGTTTATACTATACCTAGCTAACTTTGGAAATAAACTCAACATGTGATGGTGTCTAGCATAAATGGACACACACACACACACACACACACACACACACACACACACAACACACACACATGTATATATATATATACACATATATATATAGGTATATATGTATTATATTATATATGTATATATATGTATATATATATGTATATATATAATGTTTATATATATATAATGTTTATATATATATATGTTTATATATATATGTATATATGCATATATGTATGTATATATATATATATATATATATATATATATATATATATATATATATATATACGAAAGACAGGACTAAGAAATAAGAGGGAGCATAGGTTGGTTGGTTGGTTGGATTTTACAACATGTCAGCACTTTTTATTTTATGCCGAAGACGTTTTGTTTCATTCATATTTGATAGATATTTAATTTAACAAAAAATTAAACACAATGTTTTTAAAAACAGATTTTTAAACTCATTTTTTTCTTTTTAAACCATAGATGGGGACCTAACTTGTATTACCACTCCAGGTCTGAGTGGAACTGGGAGTAATGGTGATCAAGGCATAATATACACTCCCCAGAATTGGAACTTACCCATTAGATGCAGTTTAACCTCAGACCCAGGACACGGAAAGCATAGGAAGTAAGAAGAACATTTTTTTAAATCACAAAAAAAAAAAAAAAAAAAAAAAAAACCAACAAAAAACAAAGTAAAAACACTCCAAAAATTTCCGGTAGTGATGTTGGTTATTTTTTAGGTTCTACTTAAGTTCCTGGAAGTAGAGCGTTTATAGGAATGGCACATTCTTTGTGTTGATGTTACACACCCAAACACCTGCAAATGATATATAGTATTTGAATTTTCAAAAGATAATAATAATAATAATAATAATAATAATAATAATATAATAATAGACAAGTAAAGAGAACCTGTCATCTCGTGTATTTTTGCCGTCCGGGTCGACTACCGAGTGAAACTGAAAGAAAGCAAAAAAAAAAAAAAAAAACAATAGATAAATACTTAGACTTTGCCGAGAAACTGAGGAAACTGTGGAATATGAAGGTGAAGGTCGTACAATTGTAATTGGCGCCCTTGGAACGATCCCCAAAGATCTGGAAAAGAATTTGAGTGAACTGGAAATCAGAAGAATCGAGACCATCCAAACTACAGCACTGTTGGTATTGGCTACAATACACAGAAGAGTCCTGGAGACCTGAGGATAATTGCTGTCACTCAGCCTCCAGTGAACCACCAGCTAAAGCAGGTGTGAAAAACTCATAATAATAATAATAGCGAATGTAGCAAATTAGTACAATGAGAATACAATGCGAGACAATACTGGGTTGAAAAGGTAATCCGCGGAGAATTGTGAAAGTAACTAAATTTTGACCATACCACAAAATCATATATGCATAAACCAGAATAAATAAATAGCCACTTCTTTGGTCGTTATAATGGACAGAAGTATGGTAAAAAAAGTTAGATCATAAACAAGTTTATTTGTTTGGTATCAACCCCCTCCCCCACCGCCCCAACCATTTCCTATTTTCTCACAACCTATCAAAAAAAAAAAATAAATAAAAATAAATAAAAATAAATGAATAAATAAAATACACTATTAACATGAATATCTATCTGCATATCAAATTTTTTCTTTTGTTAAGTAATTCATCCGATGGTTCCCAGAATTACCCACTTAAGATATTCCTACTATTTTTCTGAAATCGGATCATATCTTAATCCATTAGATCCAAACTTGGATGTTAAACAAGTTATCTTATAATGGAGATTGCGTGTGTGTCTGTAACCAAAACTATATCACTACTCAAGTCACAATTCCCTTAGTTATTTACATCATATTCTCCATGATTTTATTTTTTTTATTTAAACCTCAATCATTAATTAAATTGTTTTACATTATTGATACAGTTAGCTCTATCTACATACTAGTCGACGGGGCGGCCTAAATTCGGTATCAGCCAGTCAGCGAGGGAGTCTATCCCCTTTTCACTAGCGCTAGACCAAGGAGATTGTTTTTAGCATCTGAGGTGGAGCGCCACACCTACCATCAGCTCCTTACTTTACCACACAGATCCCTGTGCTACTCATACGCTGAGTTGGCGGGGACCGGTATCGAACTAGGAACCTTGTGGTTTCTAGCCGAACGCTCTACCGACTGAGCTAATAACATGCAATTGTATTTATATATACAACAAAATAACTGTTTACAGTATGAATGGAAACAGTTTCAAAAAAATTATTTTTTTCGAACATTTCGGAAATTCTCCGTATTTTAAAACCATAAACCAGAATCTGTTCTTGAGAATGAAATGCATAAAAGTATCTGGATCTTGCTTCCACCACCAAAAAAAAAAAATCTGTTCAATTCAATCTATCTATCTATCTATCTATCTATCTATCTATCTATCTATCTATCTGTTCAATTCAATCTATTTATCTATCTATCTATCTGTTCAATTCAATCTATCTATCTATGTATCTATGTATCTATCTATCTTTCTATCTATCTATCTATCTATCATATATTAAAAAAACCAGAATCTGTTCTTGAGAATGAAATGCATAAAAGTATCTGGATCTTGCTTCCACCACCAAAAAAAAAAAAAAAATCTGTTCAATTCAATCTATCTATCTATCTATCTATCTATCTATCTATCTATCTGTTCAATTCAATCTATCATTCTATCTATCTGTTCAATTCAATCTATCTATCTATCTATCTATCTATCTATCTATCTATCGATCAATCTATCTATCTATCTATCTATCGATCAATCTATCTATCTATCTATCTATCTATTTGTTCAATTCAATCTATTTATCTATCTATCTATCTGTTCAATTCAATCTATCTATCTATGTATCTATGTATCTATCTATCTATCAATCTATCTATCTATCTATCTATCTATCTATCTATCTATCTATCTATCATATATTCAAAAACCAGAATCTGTTCTTGAGAATGAAATGCATAAAAGTATCTGGATCTTGCTTCCACCACCAAAAAAAAAAAAATCTGTTCAATTCAATCTATCTATCTATCTATCTATCTATCTATCTGTTCATTCAATCTATCTATCTATCTATCTATCTATCTATCCTATATCAAAAACCAGAATCTGTTCTTGAGAATGAAATGCAAAAAAGTATCTGGATCTTGCTTCCACCACCACCAAAAAAAATCAAAATAAAAAAAAATCTGTTCAATTCAATATATCTATCTATCTATCTATCTATCTATCTATCTATTTGTTCAATTCAATTATTTATCTATCTATCTATCTATCTGTTCAATTCAATCTATCTATCTATGTATCTATCTCTCTATCTATCAATCAATCAATCTATCTATCTATCATATATGCAAAAACCAGAATCTGTTCTTGAGAATGAAATGCATAAAAGTATCTGGATCTTGCTTACACCACCACCAAAAAAAAAAAAAAAAAAAAAAAAAAGAAAGAAAAAAGAAAGAAAAGGAACACAAACTAAATTGTTAGCATCATTTCAACTTTTACCATATTAGGCCATATTGGTAAAATAAACAATAATCAGTATCGATATCTGACTTACTGGTAAAATGGTCTAACTTGAAAAAAAAAAAAAAAGAAAAGAAAAGAAAAATCAATTTAATGTAGCGGGGGGGGGGAGGGGCACGGGGAAATAATGCATTGGGTATACTTCATTGTAAAAGTGGACGATCAAGAAATATAGGGGGAGAAACTCTCGAGACATCTTTTGTGTCCTTTACATACCACTTATAATGGGACGCCCCTCTGGCGGGAGACAGAATAAGTGAAGTCGCCATTTTTCTTCAATGTCAGTTTCAGTTTCATGGGCTGCTTTATTCTTTACTTCATATTAGATTAATATATAACTATACAAAATACATTCCACTTTCTGTCTCCCCCCCACCCCCCTCTCTCTCATATATATATATATATATATATTATATATTATATATATATATATATTATTTATATATAATATATATATAATAATATTATAATATATATATATATATATATATATTATATATTAATATTCTGGTTATTTTGAATGTTTCTCTCTATCTTTCACTCCCCTCTCTCTCTCCTTGCTATATATATTATATATATATATATATATATATAATATATAGTATATATATATATTATATATATAATCCAAAAGTCCAGAGAAGAAATATTCCTTACGACACACAAGAGTTTTATTTTAAAAACTGTCGCAGTTTGAGAGCTCAATGGTGTGCTTTAAATGTTAGAGTCACAGAGCAAATATATAATAAAAAAATA
Source organism: Doryteuthis pealeii (assembly GCA_023376005.1). NCBI lineage: Eukaryota > Metazoa > Mollusca > Cephalopoda > Myopsida > Loliginidae > Doryteuthis > Doryteuthis pealeii. The sequence goes on along the minus strand of CM042150.1, from coordinate 18,898,284 downwards.
ACAAAAGACTTAGATATTTTAGCATTAATAGTCTATTTCAGGGAGCTTAGAAACAAAGTGTCTAACTCTCCCTCCGTAATCTGATGAGTCGGGAACAGTTAATATATATATATATATATATATATATATATAATATATATATATATATATATATGCATTTATATATACATATAAAATGCATATATACTAAGCTTGTATTCCGTTAAATGTATTGTTAGTCTGTGTGATAAAGTCCGTCGTTGTGTGACCATGTACGTGCTTTCAGCGTTGGAGGAGGCAGTATTCTACTGAGGCATTGAAATTTATACACAACATTCGTCTTGATAAGATATCTAGTTGTTGGGAATGAGTTGTTTGCAGGTGACAAGGTTAGTGGTTTTAAACTTGGTAATACATGATTAGTTTTAACTTTGTTGATGGGGTCAGTGAAAGAAACATTATTACGAAATTGTAATGGTCACGTCGATTAACTGATATAAGCTCGATCATGCAAAATTGAAGATCACATTCATTCCCCCTCTAATTACCGGAAATCTAACTGCAAACACACATATACCACAGAAAGAAAAAAAGCAAAAAAAAGCATTAAATAACTCGATGCCACAATATATTTAGCTCAGTCGGTAGAGCGTTTCGGACTAGAAAACCACAAGGTTCCTGGTTCGATACTGGTCCGGCGCCAACTCAGCGTATGAGTAGCACAGGTATCTGTGCGGTAAAGTAAGGAGCTGACGGTAGGTTGTGGCGCTCCACCTCAAGACGCTAAAAATAATCTCCTTGGTCTAGCGCTAGTGAAAAGGGATAGTCTCCCTCGCTGACTGGCTTTATACCCGACTTTAGGCCGGAACCGACGACTTTACTTTACTATATATATATATATATATAATAGTAATATATATATAGTAAGTAAGTAAAAATATATATATATATATATATAATATATATATTCATATAAATATATATCTATTGTGTGTGTAGTTTAAGCCAGCATTTCTTCTTTTAGGCTTATAATATTGAACAATGCGGGCCATTTTTTTATCTGCAAATATTGTTCTTTGTCCTTACTCGTATTGCCGGATTGTTTCTAATAATATTGGCGAAATTGGCTGATGTATTTGCCATAGGTGATCGTCCAAGTGACTTTCCCGCCTATCGTGGGCCACATCTTCAGGGTAATTATGTAACCGTACAACAATGGATTGTTCCATTCCATAATTTATACAGGTTGTGTCTATTTTATAGTTGTTGTTATTATTAGTGTTATTTATTGTTGTTTTCAATTATGTTTTTAATATTATTAATAATTTTATAAATTGTTATTGTAAATTAGGCATTTTAAGAACATTGGTGCTATTATCAAAGTTTATTTTGTTATGTTTTGGATTTTGTGTCTAATATGCAATGCTTCTAAAATCTTTAGTCATTGTTTACTATATTTGGTGTTTCTATAATGGTGGTGTATCGTTGAGTATTTTTTCGGAATTTTAGTATTGGACACAGACTGTGTTTTTAAATGTTGGCTATTAAGCTAGTGTCTGAAACATATTTATATATATATATATGTGGTGTGTGTGTGTTGTGTGTATTGTAATACGGGTACAAAGTAATAACCTACTCGAGTTTCACCATAAGGATCTTCAGGGTTAAATTTCACTGGATTAATCAAGATAATTGCAGTCGATTACACGTGTGTGTCTTTTGCGATTACACACACGTGTAACCGACTGAATAAATCATATCTTGCAAAGAACGTCGTGGGAAAAATGGGACTCGTCGACTTCGAGTTCAATCCTAGACGAAGCTGTTCGCATTTTACATAGTGCTAAT
>CM042150.1:18888549-18896357 GCA_023376005.1 Doryteuthis pealeii | reverse complement strand
CCTTTGAATTTCATTGCCCCTCACCAATTTACTTTCACTATTAAAAGCAGAATGTACAAGTACATATGTCAATTAAAAGTTTTGGAAGAGCTTCATCCAATAATGGAGTGCGAAATATCAATTTATTTCAAGCTGTTGTTGTTATTACATCCACACTTTCCTTAATTCTCAACCACATATGTATATATATACATACTACGATACAAATACACACACACAACACACACACCACACACACATTATGTATATATATATATATATATTATATATATATCTTTCTCATCGATATATAGATCCTATATATGAACCTTTCTATCTCTATAGATATTCATTATAATATATATATATATATATATATATATATATATATATATATAATATAATATATATGTGTGTGTGTGTGTGTGTGTGTGTGTGTGTGTGTGTGTGTGTGTGTTGGTGTGTGTTAGATAACTTTCGCTTCTCTCTCTCTCTCTCTCTATATATATATATATATTTATAATATATATATATATATATATATAGAGAGAAGAGAGAGAGGAGAGAGAATAGAGAGAGAGAGAAAGAGAGAGAGAGAGAGAGAAGAATGATAGATATGTATATATTGAGAAAATGATGCCAACAATACATGCCTTTATAACATTGTTAAGAATTATTGAAAAGAAAAGGGTTTGAAGAAACGCTATCGATTGCCAATAAAATGAATAGAGAATTTTTTCCAGGAATAAAAGTAGTAGTTTTTTTTTCATTTCTCTGAGCTTCAGCTTGCCAGCGAAATCATTGTTCTTGATGCAATTCACAAAACTTCGGGTTCTAATTTACTTTCGCTCCGAATAGTCGACGACTTAAGCAAATTTTAAATTTCCACGGAATGCAAAATAGCTAAAGGTTACACTTATCGAGGCGCTTTCAACGGAAGTTACCTACCGACCAATTTTGGCCTAATATCTATCAATTTAATTTAATGTATTGATATTCGTCAAACTTTTTTTCGTTTTCCTTTATATTCTGTATTTATTTGGCCGACTCTAAACCGATTCACATTTTATATATAATAATAATAATAAAATATAATAATAATAATAATATAATAATGATAATTTAACATTATTCTTATCCTTATTCTTTTACGTATTTGATTCCCATTCTGTCTACTTACTCTTATTCTCTACTTATTCTATTCTTCTATCTAATTTGTATTCTTTTTCTTATTCTTATACTTCTACATATTCTTATCTCATTTTGATTCTCATTCTTATTCTTATCTTTATTCTTATTCTTATTCCCATTCTTACTTATTCTTTATTCTTGTTGTTTCTTCTACTTATCTATTCTTCTACGTGCGTTAGTATTATTATTCTACTTATTCGCATCTTCTAATTAATTCATATTCTTACTCTTATTCTTCTACATATCTTATTCTCATTATTATTCCTATTCTTATTCCTATTTTTTATTCTTCTTCTTCTTCTCCTTCTTCTTCTTCTTTCTCTTCTTCTTTTCTTCTTCTTCTTCTTCTTCTTCTTCTTCTTCTTCTTCTTATTATTATTATTATTTATTATTATTATTATTATTAATTTCATGTGCTCCTCTCTCTCGCCCTTTCTTTTCCTTTCACGCTCTCTATTATCTACCTATCTCCTTTCCTTCTTCTTCTTCTTCTTCTTCTTCTTCTTCTTCTTCTTCTCATTATTATAATTATTATTATTATTATATTATTATATTATTATTACTTCATTTGCTCATCTCTTCTCCCCCTTTTCTTTTCTCTTCACGCTCTCTATTATCTACCTATCTCCTCCTTCTTTCTCTTTCTTCGTTCTCTGGTCTTCTTCTTCTTCTTCTTCTTCTTCTTCTTCTTCTTCTTCTTTCTTCTGATAATATATGATATATTATTATTATTATTATTATTATTATTATTGCGGGGAACGAATGATATTAGAGGTAAGCTATGTTATTTTTCTATTGACTATTTCGTCTATCAAATTTAATTCTCTTCCAAAAGTAGTTGAATTATTAAAAAATGATATACACTTCTGGCGTTTAGGTCGTTTTTTTTTAAGTCAGGACGTCAATGCAAGAAAATCATTTAGAAAAGTGGGAAGAATAAGTGTTCGAACAAATGATGGAGAAATTAAATAACCGAGGTACCAAGGAGAAAAGAATGAATTTTTTAAAAGTTAGAGGAATTTAATAACTTTAGAGTAAAAGCGTGGTAACAACTATTAAAAGAAAAAAAGAGAATGAAAATAATGCATAACAGTAAATGAATTAATAACTATGGCTTCAAAATTGATTTTATAAAACATAAAAAAAAGAAAAGAAAGAAAGAAAGAAGAAATGATGTACAAGAACAAAGAAAAGATAACTAGCAAATGAAAGAAAAGAAGGACTAGCAAACAAAGACGAAAGAAAGGAACATATGTGGTTTAATTCCTTATTAATATAATTGTGGTATTCGAAAAATATTGAGTCCTATTCCTACCACCAAGGACAATATTATATTAGTATATCCGTGATATACAAACACTGAACTCAACGGAATGAAACACAAAATAAACGCATTTGCACATACAAGAACATCTAACATTTTATTATACATGATATGCTTAGCAGTTTATTAAGAAAAAATGTATACAACTGTGTCCTGACAGATAGAAATATAACATATTGTTCCATGAAAAAAAATATGTAGAATGGAGCAAAAAACGTTAAACAAAGCTTTTTTGAGTTGGTTTGATTTGGTTTGGTTTTACGGCATATCAACCTCAGTGGGTTATTTTAATGCCGATATAAAGCTTTGAAATAAATCAATCTTAATGGATAATACATTTTTATAAGCTCATTTCTATTTAACGCCATAGATGGACCTAACAGGTACAACACTCCGGGTCAGAGTGGACCAGGGAGCAATGGTATGAAGGGTGCTCCACATTCCCCAAACCTCCAAAACTGGAACCTCACCATCAGATAGAGTTTAACGTCATTTCTCAGACATGTAGACCGCGAGCCACCGCCTTTCTGAGCACCCATATTATAAAAAGAGATGGGTTGCCATAAGGGCAATAGGGTTTGGAAAATCTATAGGTGCTAGGGCTTGACGTGACCAGCCGATGATCGGAGGGGCCCTCCGACCGACCGTCAAGCCCAAGATAGGGCTAAAGTGGAGTTATTGAATGTCATGAACTGCTCATGCACCTGTATACAAACGGTGTCCTGACAGATAGAAATATTAACATACTGTTCCATGAAAAAAAATATTAGAATGGATGCAGAAAACGTTAAATAAAAGCTTTTTGTGACGAAAATAGACACATGCTTTTACTGATCCCTGGCAGTTTGAAGACAGCGTGTCTCCTATTAAAAAAAACAGAGAGGAAAAAGAGATCGATACAATGTTTTGGACTATCATGCCAACACCCTGATATGCGCCCAACGAACACGCCCATTTTAAAGAGATAGTGTGTTAGTTATCCAATTCTTTAACGCTGGAAAATTAACAAATATTTGTTCATTATCGGAAAAACTGGTAAGGTTTTTTTTCACTCAAATGCATACATGTGGGGTTTTAAGGGTCAAAATCAGGACAAACGACGGGTAACAAATGTAGGAAAAGTATTAAACAAAAGAGTAGACAATTACAGTTAAGAGAAGCGGAATTTGCGTCCGAAAAATAGAGTTACGAGCTGACTTCCGCCATTTGGCTTCCTCAAACGTATAATCGTTGACTGTTACTTATAGTAACCTCGGCGCCATTTTCCACTATAGTCTATAGGGTATTCACCTATAACAATACATAAGACAGAAAATTTTAATTTGAATTTAGTTGCGTCTCAAAACTGTATTTAAACTTATATGCCAGCATAAGACTGCTTACATTTTTATCTGATAGATTAGATAGGTAGTACATGAGGTTGGGCTTTAAATTTCATTCGCTGAAAAAGTTCCATAAATGATGTCATAATATTGCTGTTTAGAGGAAAAGAAGCGTGCAACACGCAAGTGAAAGAAATGCGGTAGAATGTAATATCTTTGGTCAGCCCGCCTTCAAATTCGCGACCCTCTTACAAAGTAGTTTCATTGATTTACAATATGTTTTTATAGAAAAAGCACTGCAACAACCGATGGAAGAAATGAGTAATCCCAAGGCGGATTATGTTAAAAGAATTAATTTTGATTTGGTCCCATTCAATTTGTAAGTATCTTTGGTCAGCCCTGAAATTTCTCGGCCCAACCCTCTTAAAAAATATTTCCTGATACTGTCATTTGAAATATTTCATTCAATTTTTCAGAAGGTAAAGTAAAAAATAATATCGTAAATACAGAAAATGTCCCCAGCCTATAGAATATTTTGATCATCATGACATTTTTGTTTTTGTTTGGTAATTTTTCATAACTTTAACACACTAATCAGTACTTTCTGCTGATATTCATTGATTGCCAGTTCCAATTTATGATTTATCAAAGTCCCTCATGCTTGTTGGATAGCGCTTGCATAGGAAAAAACACAATTGTGATTTTTAAATACCCAAAATTACCTTCAAGTTTCAGACAAAAAATAATGAATAATAATCGGGAAAAATAGTCCTGGTGTGAAGTTGTCTACAAGTTCTGCGTTTTTAAAATGATATTCGCAAAGAATATAATTTTGTTATTGCTCAAACTTTTATCAACTAACCATTGTGAGCAGTTTACCGGTAAGTTATCTTTTTTCATATATATATATATATATTATATATATATATATATATATATATATCGATTAGATAGATAGAAATAGATTGACAGGATAGGAGAGGAGAGAGAGGAGAGGAGAGGAAGAAACAGAGAGGAGGTGAGAAAAGAAATAGTTTTTACACACCAGCGAAAATAAGGTAATCAAATATAGACATTTTTGAAACGAAGACGTTACAGAATTGTCGAAAGGTTTACCACGTGATATGACGAAAAAAAAAAAAAAAGAAAACTAGTCTCGTTCCACATGTCCAAAGGGATTAATTAAAAGCGAATTAAGAAATTAGATTATAGATTTATCTGGTGCTTGTCATCAAATCTTCATTGACAACGATTAAACGTCTTGCCTATTCCGAATCTTGCGTGACGCCTGCTCAAGAAAAATATAATTAAATCCTTTATCTAATAAATATGCCTTTGTAATTATGATCATCACACAGTCGTGTGTGCGTCTATGTTTATCTATCTATGTAAGTAAGTGTGTATTGTAGTCGTGTCCATCTTGAATATATCTCCGTATCAGCTTCTCATCAAATGTATTTACTTACCTGCAGCCAACGGACAAAATCAGATTGTGGAAACGGGTGAGTGTAATTAACTGGTATTACTCATTTAGATAGGATGCACACACACACACACACACACACACACACACACACCACACATATATAATTATATATATATATATATATATAAAGGTTTTTTTTAATAGTATCTTTAAGCATTGTGTTTGTATGTTGTAAATAAAGATTTTGAAGGCAACTTACAATGCAATATGTGTGGAAAATTATATTTAATTAACTTTTCTTTTTTTCTAATTCTAAATATTTTCGAAAGTTAAAATTCCATCCTCAGGAGTTATTGAAAGTGTTTTTTATAGTACTTATCCCGGCGAATATGTAAATCATCGTCATCACGAGATACAGGAGCAGCCGAGACTGAATTTAACATCACGGAAAATAGCCGATTTAACATCACGGAAAGTAACCGAAAAAGAAAAAGATTTTTTTTCAAATATACGGCCCTTCCTCAACTTCTTAAAAATACAGATGATTACGAATATAATATATATATATATATATATATTATATATATATATATATAGTATATATATATTATGTCCTCTCTGCCCGAATGCTAATTGGCTAAAGGAAGGCGTGAGAACGAAAATTCGAGTTAGTCAGATGCTGGCCGTTTAGCTGAGGGTAGCAGACGTTAGGGTACTTCACTCCCAATATTACAGCATCTCACCGCGGTAGGAAAACCATTTTGGGCTTGGGTTTTTTTTTTTTTTTTTTTTTTTTTTTTGTAATAAAGAATAGACGTCTTATAAAACAAACCAAGCCTTGCTTGTTTATTACAAACCAAGAAACAAGCACAGACTGCCCAGCTCAGAAGAAGGAAGAATCAGCCCAGAACGGGAAAATGGCGACCGACGAAGAAGTAAAAAATAAGAGTCTCTCTCTCTCTCTCTTTCTCTCTCTCTCTCTCTCTCTCTCTCTCTCTCTCTCTCTTCTCTCTCTCTCTTCTCTCTCTCTCCATTATATACCTGAGATGGGAAAGATATATAACACAGGGTTCCAGCTATAAACATCACGGGTCGCTACAAACAGCCAACAAGTGGTCCATGCGGGTGGAGAGGTATTCCTTCTGCAGAGGTGTAGTCGATGTATTCTTCTGCTTCAGCCGATAAGGTGGGAGATATATTATGACGAAAATGCGGATAATTTTTGACTCTCTCTCGTATTTCTAGAACGCAATACAAATCTGTTAACAACATACAAAATGGCTGAAGTAGTTAATTAAAAACTGAGTTCTAGAAAATCAAATTATAGCTTATCATTAACTTCCGCCTTTTTTTTATCAGCTCACAGTTATCTTTCCTGTAATAAATTCTTGCTATAGATAATACAGGGGGGCGCTCTTGCGTGTTCTTGCGCACGCGCGACTGTGTGTTGTGTGTGTGTGTGTGTGTGTGTGTGTGTGTGTGTGGTGTGAAGCCGTAGAAATGTGTTGATTAAAAAGAACATGAAGATCAACACAAACAGTGATTATTAATTGGTAATTATTTTTTCAGGTGTCCTCTTTCTACATATTCCATCCAGTCATAAAACTACGACCGCAAATAAAACGCAATATTTCATGTCTTATAGTTTGTTTTTTTGTTTGTTTTTATTTTTAAATAACCCTAGGATGTATACCACTACAGTTACTACACTCTGATACAATATCTAAATTTTCGTTATACACCTCTACTACCGCCCGTGGTGTAATGGTTATCGTAATAATGGACACAGCGACACAAGTTCAAATCCTGAACGAGGCTAGTTGCATTTCACATCACTACTCCCAGAAAAGGAAACTTGAATACCAACTTTTAAACGATAAGTAGTAACATACTGACCATCATTAAAAAAAGAAAAATATCATTACATATGCAATTTATTTTTGATACATTTAAAAGGCTTTTTTTTGTCAATTTCGATCCGTTCGGCTATTTTGGCTCTTTTTAAATGGCTTGTAATGGCTTGTTTACAAATTTAATATAACATTCGCGATTGCAAAAAAAATTTACCAAAAATCAGGGAATTATCCGATTTTAATGAAATTTTCAGTATTGATTTATCAATTAATGAATTTTATAATGCATCAGTTATTTTATTTCAAACCTTAATTAAATATTTTAACAGTTTCTGACCAAACAAGATTATTAAACCATTAAACTAACCAAACCGAACCAAACGAAGTTAATGAAACTTATTTATACCAAGTTGAATATATTAAGAAATTGAAACATAGAAACTTTTATCAAAATCAGATGTTCCGGCATTAAATAACCCGAAAAGGGTTGATATGCCGTAAAACAAGCAAACCAAACCAAAGCTTAGAAAAGGTATGCATCCACCTGTTTTCCCTTAAACTATAGTTAAATAGTAGGGTAGAATTGGCTATTTAACCTTGGTATGACAATTGGTCTAGGAGAGGGACAACTCGGAATTCAAACCTGTTAAACTCTGATTAAGAAATCGGCCTTATGTCACATCCTACTCGTGCGGTGGGGTTGGTAAATAAGT
>CM042150.1:18881049-18883549 GCA_023376005.1 Doryteuthis pealeii | reverse complement strand
AACCTAAGATTGTGACTGTTCTATTTCCATCAAATAAATAGATATGTAATACCTTTATATATTCATTTATTATATATATATATATATATATATATATATATATATATATATATATATATGCGATGTTATTCCTGCTTCGACGCTTTACATTCACTCTATAATGATGTTATTAATCGCATATTTTAGAGGAATTTTTCATAACAAGAAATTATTATCACAATATCAGTGCAAACAAAAACAGCGAGAAATTCTCTGTCATTCGCAATTGATTCATCGAATTCGCGTTTTCTTTTCCTCCTTTTTATCTTCAAGGGATTAATATAAGGAATTGTCGTCATCGTCGCTAATAAATATTCATTTTGAATATTCATGAGACTTATGTCTCCGCATCTGAATCCACAACCCCGGATTGAGCTTAAGTGATGTCAGCCCGTGTCCCCGGGAAATCAAATCACTCTCAGTGTCAGACAAACTAGGTGAACATACCACTTTTGGCGGTTAATGGTTAACAAGCCTTAGCTTATAATTGTTCGTGAGTTCGATCCTCATTGGGGCATGTATACTTGCAAGTCCTGTCAGCTTGGGCTGTAGAATACGTTTTTATTTTATTTTAAAACTAGTTATTACATCGTAATGATAATATCGACATTGCAGTCACGGAAAACTATATAATTCTTGTGCCCCTGAAGTTACAGCGCCTCATATGAATGAAAAGTCCAATGTTCGAAAAACAGCCTCAACCACAGATGTCGAATGTGAAGGCTGTCCCTGAAGATGTTGATGTGCCGGTGTTTTGTTACCACCACTTTCTTCTGTACCTCTTGGCTTCAAGGTGTTGCGCTAGGATGACTTCAGGCATAAACAGTCCGCATATACATCTTAAAATAATAAACAATTAAAATAATGACAATTAAAACAATTTGTATTGGCCTCATGGTGTTGCGCCAGGGTGACTTCAGACATAAACAGTCCGCATATACATCTTGAAATAATAAACCATTAAAATAATGGCAATTAAAACAATTTGTCTACACGAAATCGGTAAGTCTGTGGGGATTAAAATAAAAATTTAAAAAAAACTCCCATCAGCCTTCAGACCGGAAGAACCCTCCAAGCATGTGTAATAAAAAGGACCCACTTCCGACCACTAATATAATCTCTTAACCATTCGGATTTAGGCCTTAACTGGGACCAGACACTATTACTGCACAGAGAGAAATGACCTCTCTACCTGGTGGCTATAACTCATGAATTAAGCCTGAATCTTAAAACTACCTTTTGTCTTAGTCTCTTTATTTTCTTGCCTTGAATTCCTTTTTAGCGCGACTACTAAATAAGATGGGGTTAAAAGGAAAACGTGTGAAAACTCACCAGAAATAACCACAGACCTTTAAAGCTAAGCATTAACATACTTATCACCACACAAGTCAACTATATTTATTTAGTATTAATTTGAATTATTAGTTGCACTATACTCTCATGTTTAAAAAAAATAGAACACTTATTTTCTATAACCTTCACACACACACACACACACACACACACACACACACACACATATATATATATATATATATATATATATATATATATATATATATATATATATATATATATATATTTGTTCATTTATTTGTATTCATGTCTGTCTATCTATCTGGACTGACAGATAAACAGACCAAATGTAAACAGATAGATAGACAGACATGAATACACTCAAGACAGATATAAAGATAGACATCAACAAATTAATTGATAGATACATACAATGATAGATATTACCAAATTTAAGACAAACGGATAGATAGATAGAGAGACAATAACACACCAAAGATAGACAGACAGACTGATTTAAGACGGATCGACAAAAAAAAGACATATAATAACATACTCAAGATAGATAGGCAGATAGATATAAACACATTAATTAATAATATATGAATAGATAGAAAGATAGACACTATTAGACTTTAATTCAAAATATATTTGATAATTGAATTAAATTACCATGACCAGACAACTTGGCAAACACCATGCGCGAGATCAGGAGCACTAGACAGCTGTTTCGACCTCCTTTGGTCTCATCAGCAGTGCATACGACAATCTCCGCCACTAGAGATTAAACCAGTGGACCACAGAGTGAAGAGCGAAGAGCGGAGACTCTATACCTGCGCCACCAGCCCACGCCACAAACGGAAAATGCCAAATCATCTAGTCAATGGTAATGGTAATTCACGCGCAGCCACTTAACCTATATATATATATATATATATATATATATATATATATATATATATATATATATGGAGGATATGTGCTTAATTGAAGTCATACCTAATTTTGAAAATTAATTAGTTTAATTAGTTAATAATTAACTAATTAATTTTCAAAATTAGATATGACTTCAATTAAGCACATATCCCCCCAAAATTGTCGGCTGAAAGCCATATCAAATAAACACATTGTTTATTTACTTACTCTCATATATATATATATATAT
>CM042150.1:18863549-18873549 GCA_023376005.1 Doryteuthis pealeii | reverse complement strand
AACACCAACGACGGAATGTCAACTTAAGGAAATTTATCTTAGTGCTTTCCGAATACGCCCCCTTTTTTGGTTTGATGAATTCTATTTAAAAAAAAGAGTGAAATTAATTAGTTTATATGATAAGAAACATGGGAATAAAAAAAGATTAAAAAATAAAAGAAAGCATTGAACTAAAAAATGTCCTTTTTTTGTTCTTTTTTTATTTTGTTCTTGTTTTACGGCATATCAACCTCAATGGGTCATTTAATGCCGACTACGTTTTTGAAATGAATTGGTGATAATGTTTAATTTTCTGAAGATTTTTTGTTTTTGACATTTTTTGTGAATGGAACTTTTAGATGATTCTTTTTAACATATATTTTTATGTTTTCATTTTTTGGGGAAGATTTTTAGATTTTGTTGTAGATGTGTGCTTCTTTTATGCATCCAAATAGTTTTTTCTGGGTTTATTTGATAGAATATCTGTTTTAGATTTGTTGTTTGGTAGTATTTTTTTTGTATTTGTTTTAGGTTGCTACATTCTGTTAAAATGTGTTTGATTGTGTAGGGTTTTTGGCATGGTATGCAATATGGGGCTGCTTCTTTTTTGAGGAGGTATGAATGGGTTATGTATGAGTGTCCTATTCTTAGTCTGGATAATATTACTTCTTCTTTTCTGGATATTTTGGTTTGATTTATTTGAAGTTTTCCTATTTGTGGCATTATTTCATGTAGTTTGTTGTTTTGGAAGTTATTCCAATAATTTTTCCATTTTTGTTTTGTGTATATGTTTATGGTTCTTTTTAAGTCTGTAAAAGGTATTTTAAAGTGTGTATTTTAAAGTCTGAAAGATAAAAAAAAGATCCAACAGAGCAGCCAATAACATGCCATTGTCCCTCTCCCCGGTTGATTGAGAGCAGTAAACCACCCAGATAAACACCTTCCATGATCCCCTGATCATAAACCCAACCACTTCCGAAAAAGATTAGATGAACTGAAACCCGTATCTTCAGAGGGGTCCCCAGAAAAAAATATAAAAAGCCTCTTGAATTATCTGTGTACCATTTTCCATAAAGTTAGCGGTCTGATGAAACTCATGGGTATATTCAGATACCTGTGGGCAGAAATAGATCTATAACTGCAAAATGTCCAATTTATAACCCTTTTGCTTTACCAATTACACATATATATATATGTGTGTGTATGTATGTGTGTGTGTGTGTTTGTGTGTATAGCTTTCTTTCTCTCTCTCTAATATAACGAAAGTTCATTCGAGTCTCAAACCCGGCCAGGGGTAGCTGTTAATTGTATAACCACAAACACGTGTATAACTTCGAAACACGTGTCTGTGGATTGCTTATTTATTATATATATGCTCCCACTTTGGTCGAGCACTTTAAATAGGGATTTAATTGTGGATTCACCGTATCTGGCGTATAGCTAAACCTCGCTTTGTTTACAAATGTTTGAGGCCTCTAGTGAATTCATTTCCGCTTAGAAATGTAGCGATTAAATATTCTCCTATATTTGACAGCTGCCTCTGGCCGTACGGGTAAGAGGATTGACGAACGAAAGTTCATTCGGGTCTCAAACCCGGCCCGGGGTAGCTGTTAATTGTATAAACACACTGATGAGAAGTGATACTTCGAAATACGTGTAGCACTCTGGCGGGGATCTCGCTGACGGCCGCCAACTCAAGCGTAAACGCAACGCTCTTCTAAGGAATGGAGCACTCTGTGACGGCCTTTACACACAAAGCGATGTGTGTATTAAAACAGTTAAAAAAAACCTTCCCATTCTGTAAGTGAAGACAGCCTAATGGTTAAGGTGCCGGACTGACACCCAACCGATCGAATTTCAATTTCGGCTGTAGGTAGCTTACAAAATTTCTAGCCACACTGAAGAGACTTGATAAGTCGAAACACGTGTCTGTGGATGACCCTATATATATATATATATATATATATATATATATATATATATATCCACAGACTGCATGTTTCGACGTTTCACGTCTCATCTGTGTGGCTAGACACTGCAAGTACCTCCGACAAGGAGCGAAGCCCAACTGACTTTTCATCATCGTTAACCTCTCGGCCACCGACAGCAGCCATTAAATTTCTACTGCTTGAAGGACCCAATACTTTTCAATATATATTGAAAAGTATTGGGTCCGGCGGAAATTCAAGCAGTAGAAATTCAAAGCGTTCTGGCGGCAAGTGTGTATCATAATTTATTTACTGCATGCGCATTTGGGCTTGTTCTCATAAAATACAGGTGCAGTCAATGAAGTACAGAGAGATTGTATCCATCAAGAGTTGAGAAAGTGATACCAAAAGTCGATAGGACGTTAATAGCGTGATGGGTTATTGCTCGCTTCTGCATCGTAAAAATGCACAAACGGAAATGCAACGGATGTAGTTTTACTGCTAATCCGTTCCAATGAGAAGAGATGCAAGTAACCAACTGTTATTTGTTGTTTTATTATATACACTAGCAAATATATGCACTCTCCGTAGGGTGCAAGTATTTAAGTTTTAATGCAATAAAATATCATATTAAATTAGAAATGCTAATGAAACTAAATAAGAATGCAAATAAAAAGATTGTATGTATATATAAAAAAGATATATATATATATATATATATATGTGTGTGTGTGTGTGTGTGTGTGTGTGTGTGTGTGTGTGTGCATGTTTTGGTGAACTCAACGGATATTTCTTGTCTGAGGAGTTTCTTTTCTCTCCTTTCCAATTGTCTATCCTTTCTTTATATCAAGGTGGAACTGGTGAATGAATCCACAGAAGGTTCTTACACTAGTACTTTCTGCACTACTTAGTGCCATCATCAGGTGTGAAGTGGTGAGATGTTTCCATGGTTCTTTTAAAACAAACAGTGGCAGTAGGGGGAGAGACTCAAAAAGTTTAGAAGAATGTTATAGGGAATGGTGGGAGGAGAATTGGCGGGAAATTAAAGATTTGAAATGGGGTTTAATCGAAAAATAGAACAAGTGATACTTACTTTTTAATCAACTTCCACCTTTCATTGCTATACCTTCTATTAATAATGAAGATTCGCTTCCGGTTTTTCTCTGTAACAAAAACTACGTCACTGCTTACGTCACTATACCCGACATAAATCGTCGTAACATAGAATAAACCCTCTCAAAATTTGAGCATGCAACATTAGACAGTCCTCGTTGTTTTTTAAAACAAGTTTTAATATATACACCCCCAATATCATATATTTATATATAGTTTGTTTTATTTTAATACATATTCAAGGTTAATAGAACTTAATTTCGATTTCAAATTGTTTTCCTTTTTTACTCCTTTAATAAATTTGATGATTTCATGATTCATGGTTCAAACTCTCCGACATTTAATTTTTAACTTCCACCTCCTCAAACAATATCTTTCAAAAAATTATTTTTACATCGCCCGGAGGGTGTTTTTTATTTTGCTAGTATTCCTAATTTAACTATTGAATGACATTACAGTTATTTCTTCATGTTAATGGATTTCTTTTAAGATTCATCGCCGAGATTTTTCCTCATATTCATTAAGATAAAACCAAACACTTAGAAATCAATCATTCTAAGCACATATATATTAAGAGTAAATTTCTAAGATCAATATGCAAATTAGCCTTCCCGTTAATACTATAAACCGCTATTTTGTTTTATACATAAATACAATTGTATGTTATTAATATGTTGATATGGTCAACAGTATTAATAATGTAAAACAATTTTATTAATAATTGAAATTTAAATAAAAAATAAAATCATGGAAAAAATGTGACGTAAATAACTAAGGGAATTGTGAGTTGAGTAGTAA
This sequence comes from Doryteuthis pealeii, assembly GCA_023376005.1. Lineage (NCBI taxonomy): Eukaryota > Metazoa > Mollusca > Cephalopoda > Myopsida > Loliginidae > Doryteuthis > Doryteuthis pealeii. Next base: position 18,869,731 of record CM042150.1, on the reverse strand, counting down.
TATAGTTTCGGTTACAGACATAAAAACACACAATCTCCATTATAATAATATATGTGTGTGTGTGTGTGTGTGTGTGTCAACCACGTCTTGACTTTCAAAATGCAGATTTCCAACTCTAAGCATTTAAAAACATCCATCACCCTGTGAACAAAAAATTATTTTTCTTTACTATTACATCTTATTATAATGGAGATTGTGTGTTTGTCTGTCTGTAACCGAAACTATATCCCTACTCAAGTCACAATTCCCTTTGTTATTTACATCACATTCTCCATGATTTTATTTTTATTTAAACTTCAATTATTAATAAAATTGTTTTACATTACTTACACTGTTGACCCTATCTACATACTAATAACATGCAATTGTATTTATATATACAACAAAATAGAGGTTTACAGTGTGAATGGGAAGGCTAATTTGCATATTGATCTTAAAAAATTGATTTTAATAAATATATACTTAGTATTATTGATTTCTAATTGTTTGGTTTTATCTTATTGAATATGAGCAAAAATCTCTTCAATAAATCTTAAAAGAAATCCCGCAACAAGAAGAAATAACTGTAATATTATTTTTTACTTCCTATTTTAACTAAACAGTTTAATTAGGAAAATTTACCAATGAAAGATGGGAGTAACGGAAAATGATGGAAGAGTTAGTTTCAAAGTTGTTCTATTTTTCAATCATACCCCCTCTGCTGTTCAAAATCTTTTTATCTACATTCTTATTCAGTTTCATTAGCCTTTCTAATTTAATATGATATTTTATTATAAAATTTAACTAAAATACTTGCACCCGGAGGGTGCATATATTTGCTAGTTAAGATAAACCGAAACGTTTGAACTTGGACATCAACATCAAAATAAGTTCATCTTTTTTAGCAACACTGTTTTTATAACACACACATATATATATATACATATATGGCGAGGAGCCGAAGACTAATGCTGTGACGTAATATCATTTTTTTATTTTTTTATTTTTTTATTTATTCATTTATTTATTATTCTTTAATTTTCTAAGATTTTATAAGAAAATTAACGGCTAAAAAATGTTCACTTCATTTAATTACTTTTTTGCCCTCATATACAACATTTCATCATTTTTTTTCACCAGACCGTCTGATATACCTTGAAAAACGGTGAAGGTTCACTCGAAATATCGGAATAGATTAAAACAGAAACAGAGCAACGGTTGAATATATAAAAATTCTGATTTTTGTTCTGTTTTTCTTGTTTTTGTTCTTTTTTCCAATGTTTCAAAAGACCAAACAAACAACGTTCATAAGAACATAACATACATAATTATATACACACACACACACACACACACACACACACACATATATATATATATATATATATATATATATATATATATATATACGTATGGAAATACTTTCGTAGATACATACTAATGTAATCAACGGGTATTTTCGAAACAATGACTACATTCTATCCTTACTTTATATTCTGGGAAAATATTTCAAAATAATCATGACTTTTAAAGAGAATCATATTTATTCATGAATAAATACAAACTGTGTCTGATATCACATTGAAAAAAAAACCACAATTATTTCGTCCTTCACATAAAAAATGTATTCAAAACGAGAAGTAGACGTTGGAAAACCCTTGAGAGATGCGTTTAATTAGAATAAAAGTTTGTTTAAAGTTTATATCAATATATAATATTAGTATTAATATTTCATTTCAGAGAAATGATGAGAGAAATATATCCAGACAAAATAATTTGTTCCCACAAGTATTTCGAACAAAAAGACAAGTGGCTTCTAATCATTTGGATTACAGACTTAGAAACAGGAATGTCACTCATATATATATATATATATATATATATATATATATATATGTGTTAAGAGAAAGGAAATGAATCCGACGGTATGAGTATAGATAAAAGGATACGAAAATAATATGAATTTAACCATAACTATTTCCGTCATATACTTCCCAACAAATTTAAATTTCACATTATCCCAAAAACCTTACAACCATTCATACTTTTTTGCTTTATATATAAGAAAAAATAAAAAATAGAAAAAAATAAAAAATAAAAATTTAAATACAAAAATAAAAATCCTTTTCTAAAAATCCGTTGCAGGCCTACCGTCAATGGGTTAATACTCATCCTGTTTGAAAAAGAGAATTTGTCTATCCTCGAGTTTGGAATATGTCTTCATTTCTTAAAAACTGTTACTATAAGAGATATATGATTGTCGCTGACCGAGAAAAGCGTTGGCGAATGTGCTTATATTTGAAACTACAGCATAACTTTTTTGCAACATCAATGTTTTCGTTTTGAATTCATATTATTTTCGTCTCCGCTATTAATAAGTCCGGAGTATAAACAAGCTCTGAAGATGATTTTTATAAATCGAAATATTGTTCAATATTAGCTATGAATATGATATAAAATCTCTTCACTTTAACAGCATATTGTGTTGTTTTCATATCCTTTTATCTATACTCATATATATATATAAATAATATATATATATATATATATATATATATATATATATATATATATAAGGTATGTCAAACAAGTATTGAGATTTTTTGTGCTTTTTGACACACCTTGAATTCTGAAAAAAATAACGTTCCATTTATTAATGTTTTTTTAGAATACAAGGTGTGTCAAAAAGTACAAATTGTAAAGCTCTTTTTACCAAGATAGAAATGAATGCAACTTTTTTTTTCAGAATAGTGTGTCAAAAAGTACAAAAAATCTCGGTACTTGTATGATGAGTCTAATTTTCAATATATATATATATATATATATATATATATATATATATGTATATACATATTTGGGTTTTAATGTAAGGCATGAGTGATGTGTAAAATAAATGAGAAACTGAGTTGGATATTATGTACTAAGTTCCATTTATTATTTCAATATTTTGAAAGAATTACATCTTTATTTTTTGTTAGCCTGGCTGGCTACAGTAGTCACAGGCGTTTTATGGGTCAAGGGTGTCCATTTCTCGGACTGTCTTTGATGTTCAGCTGTATCCACTGCCCTCTTCATTGCCTGGCTTGGAAGTGGCTGGATTGGGAATGGAATGTCTATGCAGGAATCCGGATACGCCCCTATAGCAAAACATTTTAATAAGCCACAACACACATTAGACAACCTAAAATTCATGCTAATATATATTACATATTTCCATCCACACATAAAACGCAAACATATCAATGACCTACAAGCCTACATCACCTCCCACTCCAGCCACTTCCAACCCAGCCAATGACAAGGGTAGAGCATACAGTTGAACATCAGCAAGGTATTGTAGTTGCCAATATAATCCTTCTGAACACCTTATTTTTTTCAATGTTTTATAAACTCAGTTGAATTCATTCTATTTTCCTGCGCGTTTGTGTGTGTGTGTGTGTGTGTGTGTGTGTGTGTGTGTGTGTGAGTAAGTGCGCGCGCATGTTAAGTAATAGATTTGTCACATAGAGTATATCTTTCTATTAATAATGGAGATTCGCTTCCGGTTTTTGTCTGTAACAAAAACTACTTCACTGCTTACGTCACATTACCCAAAATCGCGTCATAACATAGAATAAATTCACTCAAAATTTGAATGCAACATTAGACAGTCCTCATTGTTTTTTTTTAAACAAGTTTTAATAAATACGTGACTGGTATTATATATCTATATATAGTTTGTTTTATTCTAATATATATTTAAAGTTTACATTTCAAATTGATTTATTTTTTAATCCCTTAATGAATTCGATGATTTTACTTACTTAGGTTACAAACTCGCTGACATTGAATTTTCAACTCCCACCCCTCAGGCAATATGTTTCAAAAATCTATTTCACATCGCCCGGGGAGTGTTTTTAATTTTGCTAGTTATTTCTTTTAAAAAATTCAACCGTTGAACTCAGATCGAGATTGTTAAGTCTAGAAGTGGTCAAATGGGTTTGATCACTTCTGAGTTCAGTTGAGAGTGTGAGGATTAAATAAAAACGAAAATAAAAAAAATTAAAACAACAACAAACTCTCATGGAGCCTTGACCATAAGAACCCCTCTGTGCATGCCCGACAAAAAGAACTGACCTCCTACCCCAAAGAGGTTACCTCGGTCATTTGAATTTAAGCCACAACTGAAGGCAGTCGTTTTCCTGGCCAGGGACGTGTGCCCTTGCTACGGCCGACTGTGCCCCGTTCAATAAAACCTAAGTCATAAAACTACCTCTTGCCATTGTCTTTTCCCTTTTCGTTCCTTTCGTTCCTTAAATTCCATTTCAGAAATACTTTTATTGGAGACAGGATATAAGACGAACGAACCAAAACTTGTTCCCACATATATTTACCAACCCCTCCGCGCGAGCAGGATGCGATACAAGATCAATTTCTTAAGCGGAGTTCAACAGGTTTGAATTCAGAGTTTTCCTTCTCCTAAACCGATTACCTAACCAGGGTTAAAGAGCCCAGTCTTCCCTACTATTTACCCATAGCTGGAGGGAGAGTAGGATTCATACCTTTCCCAAGGGTATTAGCGCTAAGTGAAATGCAATTACCACGTCCAGGATTTGAACTCGGGGTGACGAGTCCATTTCCCATCACTTTAACCATTACACCACGCGCTTCCTACTTGTCCCCATAAGAGCTTAGCTCTCATCGAAGGATTTTAAGTCATGTAACTACGAATTTTAGAAGTTAGAATTGAATCATAGTTTTCAAGTTATTTAGCCCAAGTCAACAGAGATTGTGGGGATTAAAATTAAAATTAAATTAAATTAAATTAAATAAATAAAAAGTTATTGGCGTCTGGAATCTGGCGTCCAGAGTTAACGGTGTGATCAAGAAAGTCTCCATCTGTACTTCGAAAAAAAAACCCAAAGCAACCAACGAACGAGTCCTTCTACGAAACGAAAATGACAAATAAAAACACACACTTTTGACTTTCCCCATACATACAAAATTGACTTTCCACATACATAACCCTACAGAGGTATAGCCAGTGAGAAATTCCCTCGCTACAAGCCACTATGACCTGAGTAATTAAGCTATATTTGCCTTCTTCCGGTCACACACCTTTAAAAAAAACTCACTGATGCATCCTTACCGTAGCTCCGCTACTTGGGTGGGGATGTATTGTGGGGATTTAGATTAAAATCAAATTAAATTAAATAAATAAAAAAGTACTTGGCGTCTGGACTCTGGCGTCCAGAGTAAACGGTCTGATCAATAAAGTCTCCATCTATACTTCGAAACAGTTGTGTCTTTTTATTTCTCATCATCTCTTCATTTTACATTCCCAATAAGATGCACGGATATGTAAAGTTTGTGTTCCATTCCAGATAAGTAAAATTTGTGTGACATGATGAGAGGGGTGATTCAGTTTGAATGGAATTCTGGGAAGGGCCTTATAATTTAATCTCTGCGGTTATTTACCCGCTAGTGACTCGTTGAATCATTTCCTTGGCTTATGTTTAATTTACTACTTTCCAGTTTATTATTATTATTATTATTATTATTATTATTATTATTATTATCACTAGTACAAAATAAAAAAAACACACTCCGGGCGATGTAAAAATAGATTTTTCAAACATATTGCCTGAGGGGTAGGAGTTAAAAATTCAATGTCAGCGAGTTTGTACCCTAAGTAAGTAAAATCATCAAATTCATTAAAGGGTTAAAAAAGAAAACAATTTGAAATGTAAAATTTAAATATATATTAAAATAAAACAAACTATATATAGATATATAATACCAGTCATGTATTTATTAAAACTTGTTTTAAAAAACAATGAGGACTGTCTAATGTTGCATGTTCAAATTTTCAGTGTATTTATTCTGTTATGACAATTTTGGTTATTGTGACGTAAGCAGTGACGTAATTTTTGTTACAGACAAAAACCGGAAGCGAATCTCCATTATTAATAGATTATTAGTAGTAGTAGTAGTAGTAGTAGTAGTAGTAGTAGTAGTATTTCACTCTTAGCGAGTTTTTCACACCTAGGTTAGGAGGTGGTCTTTCACTGCCACCTGAGTGACAGCAAGTCTTCTCGGGTCTTCAGGACTTTTCTAAGTATTAACAATGCTGCTGTTTATATGGTTACAATTCTTCTGATTTCCAATTTCTCCCTGGTTTGTTTTTGCTTTTTGTCTATTGTTTTTTTTTTGTTTGTTTGTTT
>CM042150.1:18853549-18858549 GCA_023376005.1 Doryteuthis pealeii | reverse complement strand
TTTTTTTTTTTTTTTGATAGGTTGTGAGAAAAAGGAAATGGTTGGGGCGGTGGGGGAGGGGGTGATACCAAAACAAATAAACTTGTTTATGATCTAACTTTTTTTACCATACTTCTGTCCATTATAACGACCAAAGAAGTGGCTATTATTTATTCTGGTTTATGCATATATGATTTTGTGGTATGGTCAAAATTTAGTTACTTTCACAATTCTCCGCGATTACCTTTTCAACCCAGTATTGTCTCGCATTGTATTCTCATTGTACTAATTTGCTATACATTCGCTATTATTATTATTATGAGTTTTTCACACCTGCTTTAGCTGGTGGTTCACTGGAGGCTGAGTGACAGCAATTATCCTCAGGTCTCCAGGACTCTTCTGTGTATTGTAGCCAATACCAACAGTGCTGTAGTTTGGATGGTCTCGATTCTTCTGTTCCAGTTCACTCAAATTCTTTTCCAGATCTTTGGGGATCGTTCCAAGGGCGCCAATTACAATTGGTACAACCTTCACCTTCATATTCCACAGTTTCCTCAGTTCTCTGGCAAAGTCTAAGTATTTATTCTATTGTTTTTTTTTTTTTTTTGCTTTCTTTCAGTTTCACTCGGTAGTCGACCCGGACGGCAAAATACACGAGATGACAGGTTCTCTTTTACTTGTCTATTATTATTATTATTATTATTATTATTATTATTATTATTATTATCTTTTGAAAATTCAAATACTATATATCATTTGCAGGTGTTTGGGTGTGTAACATCAACACAAAGAATGTGCCATTCCTATAAACGCTCTACTTCCAGGAACTTAAGTAGAACCTAAAAAATAACCAACATCACTACCGGAAATTTTGGAGTGTTTTTACTTTGTTTTTTGTTGGTTTTTTTTTTTTTTTTTTTTGTGATTTAAAAAATGTTCTTCTTACTTCCTATGCTTTCCGTGTCCTGGGTCTGAGGTTAAACTGCATCTAATGGGTAAGTTCCAATTCGGGGAGTGTATATTATGCCTTGATCACCAATTACTCCCAGTTCCACTCAGACCTGGAGTGGTAATACAAGTTAGGTCCCCATCTATGGTTAAAAAGAAAAAAATGAGTTTAAAAATCTGTTTTTAAAAACATTGTGTTTTAATTTTTGTTAAAATTAAATATCTATCAAATATGAATGAAACAAAACATCTTCGGCATAAAAATAAAAAGTGCTGACATGTTGTAAAATCCAACCAACCAACCAACCTATGCTTCCCTCTTTATTTCTTAGTCCCTGTCTTTCGTATATATATATAATATATATATATATATATATATAATATATATATATAATATACATACATATATGCATATACATATATATATAACATATATATATATAAACATATATATATATATAACATATATTATATAATTATATATATACATATATATACATATATATAATAATACATATACCTATATTATATGTGTATATATATATATATCATGTGTTGTGTGTGTGTGTGTGTTGTGTGTGTGTGTGTGTGTGTGTGTCCATTTATGCTAGACACCATCACATGTTGAGTTTATTTCCAAAGTTAGCTAGGTATAGTATAAACCCAAAAGCTGTTAATGCACTTTTTTCTTTTTTTTTCTTTTCTTATTATTTCCTTCTTCTTCTTCTTCTTCTTCTTCTTCTTCTTCTTCTTCTTCTTCTTCCTTCTTCTTCTTCTTCTCTGTCCACGTGTGTCAGCATGATTAACTTTGATAAGCAGTGACAGTCGCCGAAGTGAGTGAATTTAACTTCTAATTCGCTTAACTTTCCTCATTTCAATTTTCATGAATATAATTTTCACGGAATTATTATCATTGTCTTTTTTTTTTTTTTTTTTTTATTTTAAATATTTCATTTTTTTTTTTTTTTTTTTGTCCATATTTTACGTCATCCTTCAGTCAATTCCTTGATTCTCTTTTCTTGGAGAGATATTTTGTACAGACTTGATGCGCAGATTTCCATTTTCCACTTCAATATGCATATTACTTTTACCTTAAGTCTCTGAATGACTTCAAAATTGGCAAAGATATGATGTCGCCGTGATCAACATAAAAAAAGGCTTCTAATTATTTTTATTTCCCTTTGTCTGTGTAAAAACTTATTAATTCTAATTGCACACAGTCTCCTCCAGGGAAATTGGTAGTTAAGCATTTTCCAAAAACTAATATGTATATATTAATACACGTGTTTTTTAAATTGCGCGTCCGTTATCATCTTGCAACACCCTCTGGTTAAAAATGAGACAGCCTAAATCATCTAAGATGAAATTTCGGACCATATTACCTTTAGGCACCCCTTTTTGATCTCGATTAAGAAAGGACATGTTTTTCATTTACACCGTCAATTTGTTAGGGGTTAGGGTTAGGGCTTAGTGTTATATTTTTTAAATCTAAAAATCGTCTGTTAAAACAACCAGATATTGACGGTGTAAATGAAAACATGTCCTTTCTTAATCGAGATCAAAAAGGGGTGCCTAAAGGCCATATGGTCCGAATTTCATATTTAGGTCATATGGTCCAAAAAAAGTCAGGAAAAAAGACTGGATGAACTGGAAATCAGAGAAAGAATTGAGACCATCCAGGCTACTGCATTGTTGCAATCGGACAGAATACTTAGAAGAGTCCTGGAGACCTGAGGAGACTTGTTGTCACTCAGACTCCAATGAAAGACCATCAGCTAACGCTGGTGTGAAAACTCACAAAGAGTGGAATAATAATAATAATAATAATAATAATAATAATAATAATAATACTGTGTCAATCCATTTACGTCGATATAATCATTTACGTCACACAGGCTTTAACTTTATAATGGCCGCTCCATGGCATTAATTAGGAAACATTCTCACCGACAAGGAAGGAACTATGTTGAAAAATAAATATTTCTTAATAAAAAGTCTGGGGTTTTTTAGACTTCATATCATAAGGCTACAGACTTATCGGTGTTCGAATTATTAATAGATTCATGGGTAGTATGGATACTTGAGATAATCTGAATCAGTTTAGGTACCCGAACATGCATACCGAAAAACGGGGTTCCCTTTAGGGGAAATTGTGATATAGTGAAAAGTACCTGGTACCTATTACTTAAGCATAACCTGTATTATCTAGATGTAGGTATAATATGAATAATTCATTTATATATCTAGATAATAAATTAAAATGATTTATAATAAACTAGTTCAATTCTTTTAATGCGTCACGATGTCATTGTTTCAATTAAGTTTTAAGTCGAGTATAAATTGGTTTGAAATGAGATTTCTCCGGGACTGGTTGGTTGGTTGGTTGGATTTTGCGGCATATCAAAGCCATTGGGTTATTTTATGCCAAAAATCTTTTTGTTTTATTATTCTTGATGGATATTCAATTTTTTAAACTCAATTTTTCTATTTACCCATAAATGGGACTTTAACAGGTGATACCTCTACGTGTCAGAGTTGACTTGGGAGTAATGGTGATGAAGAGGTACTCCACATTCCCCAGAGCTCCAGAATTGGATATTCACCATCAGATGAAGTTTAAATAAGACCCTCAGCCACCCGCCTTCTAGTACAATTATGATAGAAAGAGTTTGGGCTTGCCATGAGGGCAATATAGTGGGGAAAATTATATAGGTGCTAGGGCTTGGTGTAACCATCAGACTGCCCGTCTAGTCAAGTAAGCTCTAAAGTGAAATGGTAAATGTTGCATGAAATGGACTCTTCGGCCACCATAAGCATCACAGGACCATAAGGTGGTTCAACTGAGGGTGGAGTCTTACCCCTCTGCAAAGATGCATATTCGGGTCCAGTGCGCTTCGGCCACGAGGCCTTGTGTCCAGTCCATACAAGTGGAGTATGAGACAAATATACCCGCTGCAAAGATGCAATCGGATCTCTTAGGGACTTATAAACATTCATTGTAGGAATCTTATTTTGCACCTACATGATCATAGAATATAAATGTACAGTGAGATTTTGATGATGCCAAATAGATTATCCCTTACTTACCAGTCAATTAGATTATCTTGGATTGTGTGTGTGTGGTGTGTGTGTGTGTGTGTGTGGTGTGTGTTGTCTGTCTATCTATCTGGTGTGTGTGTGTGTGACAGAGAGAGAGAGAGAGAGAGAGAGAGAGAGAGTAACTGCCTGTGCGTGTGTAGTGACCGTAGCTCGGGGATCCAATATTATATTTATTTAATATTGTTGTTTTTTCCATAGGGTTGCCATACACCATTGTTACGTTGAATTTAACGTCCTGAAAAATGACTTGTTTTTATTTTATTTTACGTTATTCTCTATTCAAACCAATAGTTCTTAGAAAAAGCTTTTTTCCTGTGCAATCGGTGATTATAATTTTCTAACCCCACGATCAATAATTCGGAACATATATACGAATAATTCGTACATACATACTTTGAACCCCCCCCCGCCTCCTGTCTGAGTGAAGAGAGACCAGGACGCTATTTACCCTCTTGAAAGGTCAGCACATACATTGGTAAGTAGGTACAATTATGAAGAATGTTCGCCTCATTTGGCGAATATCGGTAAAAACTTGTGTTTTCTTTCGCTTCGTGATTTCGTTGGATTGCATTAAACGATGGACAGGCCAATGTCACGGATCATACAAAAGATGACAAGTAATTCGAAATCGATAAATTGTGAACAAACTCGCTTTGCATTACCTTACGGCAAGTGCTTTTTTTATTCGCTGTATTTATACATACTGGATCATACAATAATAATACAGTGTGTCTTAGAAATCACATATAGAATCATCCCTTACTACCAAGTTTTGGATAAATCTCACATATATATATATATATATATATATATATATATACGTTCGTATTTGTTTCACTCTGTTCCCATGTATCTTTCTCAATCTTATCTATACTCATCCACATCTATTAATATCAATCTATTCATATCAAGCACTGATTTGAAATCCACTCAAACATCATATTCCCAAATGAAAATCCTGGCGCTACATGATC
>CM042150.1:18827920-18853449 GCA_023376005.1 Doryteuthis pealeii | reverse complement strand
AGAGAGAGAGGAGAGATAAGTACTGAAATGCCTCAGCAGGATTGTTATTAGTTCTTAGACCATTATGCTGAAGCCCCTTTCAGAAGAAGAGCTGAGATGAGAAAGTTAGAGTAAGAGAACTGTTCATCCCTGCACCGGAATGACTAGAATGGTCGAAACTAGTTGAGAATAAATAATATAAGAAATATTCCTGTTTGTCTATTACTTTTTGTTCATACTATATATTATATATATATGTATATATATATATATATATATATTATATACTACACGTATACTACTTATATGAATTTGATAAAAAATGACATGGCCTATATATCGAAACGTTTTTTTAAAAAAAGTTAAAAACGTAATGCACTTACGTTTAAGGCCGTTGGAATTGAAGCGTTTAAAATTTTGTTTTTATCTCCGGATTAAGATAAAAGGCTTCCTCGAAATATTGCAAAATCATAAATGTATTTTTTGATGCTTCAATTCAAACGACCTTAAATGTAAGTACAATGTTCTTTTAACGTTTTCTTTGAGTTATTAGCATCATTTCAATATATAGGCTATGTTCTTTTTATCACACACGCATTGGCGTGCACAAACACGCATACACACACACACATATATATATATATATACATATATATTAGAGTGTATATAGAGGCGCGTGGGCTAGTGGTTAGAGTCGTGGAAAATGGACTCGTCGGTTCGAGTTCAATTCCTAGACGAAGCTGTTGGCAATTCAGCAGCCTAATACCCTTGGGAAAGGTATGAATCCATATAATATCCCTCCAGCTATGGGTTAAGTAGTAGGACAGGACTGGGCTCTTTAACCTTGGGTAGGTAACCAGTCTATAGAGAGGGATAACTCTGAATTTAAAATACCTGAGGTCAGTCGTTGATTGGGTTCGTGGCATTCCTTGATACACCAATTATTTCCTGTCGACTGTGCCAAAAAGTGTGGAATGGTCCTACACAAGCCTTCACCACTATAAACAAATCACTGTGTTTGTTCTTTACTGGATAAACACTCATGCGTCGAAAATCGAAGAGAGAGTCCATTTTTTTAATATATATATTAGAGTAAGCTTAATGAGTCAGAGAATATCTCGTTAGGTTTCTCCTAACGGATCATCAGGATAATTTTGACTCAGTGTCTGAATTATTCCGATGGACCATTAGGAGAAACGTAGGTATATATTCTCGGACACGTTAGGCTTACTCTATTATTTATTGCTCTACCTTTTTTATTGAGCACTTTAGTATATTTAACTTAGGCAAACTCTTTCAGTATTTTTTTCTTTTGGCCATTTTTATAATTACCATCTGGAATTTTTTCAGGTGGTGCATATGATTTGTTCTTTTCTTTTTTTTTAATACATTTTTTCTCCAGGTAAAAAGTATTTGTAATATAATATATATATATATAATATATATGTATATATAATATATATATATATATATATATATATTATATATATATATATATATATACGCAAGAATTTGAGCAGCTACTAGCAAAACTTCAGTTCGAGTAACCTTCTGATGATGGATTTTTTTATACCCCGAAATATTAAGAATAAAATGACAGGTTAACAAACAACATCTAATTACCTTTTTTTTTCTTTACACTTGCATTGTGACAGCTTTCAAAACCAAACCAACAGACCAATATATATATATATATAATATATATATATATATATATATATATATAATATATAGTCATCCACAGACACCGTGTTTCGATGTATCACGTCTCATAACGCCCGTTACTTATGCCGCACCATGTATATTTATCCAACCCCTCCTCATATATGTACAGTTTCTTTCTCTCTTTTCTTCTTTCTTTTTTATTTCTTGTCTTCTAATATATCTATCGTCTCTTTCTTTCTTTCTTTCTTTCTTCTTGTGCATATTTCTTTCTTTCTTCTCATATATGTACAGGTTCTTTCTTTCTTTCTTTTCTTTTTTCTTTTCATGTATGTGTGTTTTCTTTCTTTCATTCAGTCTTTCTTCGTTTATTCTCGTGCATGCTTCTGTCCTTCTTTATTTTTCTTTGTTTTTCTTTTTCTGATGTATGTATGGTTTCTTACTTTCTTTTTTTTTTCTCGTATATGTTTCTTTCTCCTTTTTTTCTTGTTTGTTTCTTTCTTCTCATGTATTTATGGTTTCATTCTTTCTTTCTTTCTCTCTCAGATACAGTTTAATTCCATATCCAGGACAAGAATTTTTGTTAACTGGCGTTTGGAAGGTCCTATTCATCTGCCAGTGGCCCGACTGGTTAAAAAGCTGTCTCAACAAGCAGTAGACTCGCACTTATTTACCAACCCCACCGCACGAGTAGGATGTGACATAAGGCCGATTTCTTAATCAGAGTTTAACAGGTTTGAATTCCGAGTTTTCCCTCTCCTAGACCAATTGTCATACCAAGGTTAAATAGCCAATTCTACCCTACTATTTAACTATAGTTTAAGGGAAAACAGGTGGATGCATACCTTTTCTAAGCTTTGGTTGGTTTGCTTGTTTTACGGCATATCAACCCTTTTCGGGTTATTTAATGCCGGAACATCTGATTGATAAAAGTTTCTATGTTCAATTTCTTAACATATTCAACTTGGTATAAATAAGTTTCATTAACTTCGTTTGGTTCGGTTTGGTTAGTTTAATGGTTTAATAATCTTGTTTGGTCAGAAACTGTTAAAATATTTAATTAGGTTTGAAATAAAATAACTGATGCATTATAAAATTCATTAATTGATAAATCAATACTGAAAATTTTTCATTAAAATCGGATAATTCCCTGATTTTTGGTAAATTTTTTTTGCAATCGCGAATGTTATATTAAATTTGTAAACAAGCCATTACAAGCCATTTAAAAAGAGCCAAAATAGCCGAACGGATCGAAATTGACAAAAAAAAGCCTTTTAAATGTATCAAAAATAAATTGCATATGTAATGATATTTTTCTTTTTTTAATGATGGTAAGTATGTTACTACTTATCGTTTAAAAGTTGGTCTTCAAGTTTCCTTTTCTGGGAGTAGTGATGTGAAATGCAACCAGCCTCGTTCAGGATTTGAACTTGTGTCGCCGTGTCCATTATTACGATAACCATTACCCCACGGGCGGTAGTAGAGATGTATAACGAAAATTTAGATATTGTATCAGAGTGTAGTATCTGTAGTGGTATACATCCTAGGGTTATTTAAAAAGAAAAACAAACAAAAAAACAAACTATAAGACATGAAATATTGCGTTTTATTTGCGGTCGTAGTTTTATGACTGGATGGAATATGTAGAAAGAGGACACCTGAAAAAATAATTACCAATTAATAATCACTGTTTGTGTTGATCTTCATGTTCTTTTTAATCAACACATTTCTACGGCTTCACACACACACACACACACACACACACACACACACACACACACACACAGTCGCGCGTGCGCACGAACACGCAAGAGCGCCCCCTGTATTATCTATAGCAAGAATTTATTACAGGAAAGATAACTGTGAGCTGATAAAAAAAAAGGCGGAAGTTAATGATAAGCTATAATTTGATTTTCTAGAACTCAGTTTTTAATTAACTACTTCAGCCATTTTGTATGTTGTTAACAGATTTGTATTGCGTTCTAGAAATACGAGAGAGAGTCAAAAATTATCCGCATTTTCGTCATAATATATCTCCCACCTTATCAGCTGAAGCAGAAGAATACACCGACTACATCTCTGCAGAAGGAATACCTCTCCACCCGCATGAGACCACTTGTTGGCTGTTTGTAGCGACCCGTGATGTTTATAGCTGGAACCCTGTGTTATATATCTTTCCATCTCAGGTATATAATGGAGAGAGAGAGAGAGAGAGAGAGAGAGAGAGAGAGAGAGAGAGAGAGAGAGAGAGAGAGAGAGAGAGAGAGAGGTGGGGCGGAGATGGGCTCTTACTTTTTTTACTTCTTCGTCGGTCGCCATTTTTCCCGTTCTGGGCTGATTCTTCCTTCTTCTGAGCTGGGCAGTCTGTGCTTGTTTCTTGGTTTGTAATAAACAAGCAAGGCTTGGTTTGTTTTATAAGACGTCCATTCTTTATTACAAAAAAAAAAAAAAAAAAAAAAAAAAAAAACCCAAGCCCAAAATGGGTTTCTACCGCCGCGGTGAGATGCTGGAATATTGGGAGTGAAGTCTAACGTCTGCTACCCTCAGCTAACGGCTAGCATCTGACTAACTCGAATTTTCGTTCTCACGCCTTCCTTTAGCCAATTAGCATTGGGCCAGAGAAGGACATAATATATATATATATATATATAATATATATTATATATATATATATATATATTCGTAATCATCTGTTATTTTAAGAAGTTGAGGAAAGGCCGTATATTTGAAAAAAAATCTTTTTCTTTTTCGGTTACTTCCGTGATGTTAAATCGGCTATTTCCGTGATGTTAATTCAGCTCGGCTGCTCCTGTACTCGTGATGACAGATGATTACAATATCGCCGTGGGATAAGTACTATAAAAAACACTTTCAATAACTCTGAGGATGGAATTTTACTTTCCGAAAATATTTAGAATTAGAAAAAAAGAAAAGTTAAATAAATATAATTTTCAACACATATTGCATTGTAAGTTGCCTTCAAAAATCTTTATATTACACATACACACAATGCTTCAAAGATACTATTAAAAAAACCTTTATATATAATATATATATATATATATATATATGTGTGTGTGTGTGTGTGTGTGTGTGTGTGTGTGTGTGTGTGCATCCTATCTAAATGAGTAATACCAGTTAATTACACTCACCGTTTCCCACATCTGATTTTGTCCGTTGCTGCAGGTAAGTAAATACATTTGATGAGACAGCTGATACGGAGATATATTCAAGATGGACACGACTACATACACACTTACTTACATAGATAGATCAAAACATAGACGCACACACGACTGTGTGATGATCATTAATTACAAAGGCATATTTATTAGATAAGGATTTAATTATATTTTCTATGCAGGCGTCACGACAAGATTTCGGAATAGGCAAGACGTTAATCGTTTGTCAATGAAGATTTGATGACAGCACCAGATAAATCTTAATCTAATTTCCTTTTAATCGCTTTTAATTAATCCCTTTGGACATGTGAACGAGACTAGTTTTCTTTTTTTTTTTTCGTCATATCACGTGGTAAACCTTTCGACAATTCTGTAACGTCTTCGTTTCAAAAATGTCTATATTTGATTACCTTATTTTCGCGTGTGTAAAACTATTTCTTTCTCCCTCCCTCTCTGTTTCTTCCTCCCTCTCTCTCTCTCTCTCTCTATCTGTCAATCTATCTATCTATCTATCGATATATATATATATATATATATATATATATATATATATATATATATGAAAAAGATAACTTACCGGTAAAACTGCTCACAATGGTTAGTTGATAAAAGTTTGACAATAATAAGACAACGATATAAAAAATATAAAGTGCTCAATACATGAGTAGAGCAAATTTATATATATATATATATATGTGAGAATGGGAAATGAATCCGACAATATGAGGAAAAAATGAGTAAAGAAAACAAATGTAGATGGATAAAAATGAATTTTATCGATATCACTTTTAATCGATATCACTTACACATGTGTTTCGGTCTGTTTATCAAAATGTATACGGATTTACGTTATTATTATTATTATCACTATATATATATATATATATATATATATATATATATATATAGTTGCGTTATTACGAAGCATCTAAAAATAAATGAATGAACTCGATGTTATGGAGTATTAGATTCACTTATTTTATTATTATTATTTTTTATCATAAATTTTCGGGTTCGTTAGATACCCTTTTTCAAATGACTGTTATTCCTGTTCAACAGATCTTGTATATATATATATATATATATATATATATATATATATATATATATATATGTGTGTGTGTAAAGTGCGTTAAAAAAGTATCGAGATTTTTTATACTTTTTGACACACGTTGTATTCTGAAAAAATTAAAGTTCCATTCATTGTTCATTTCTATCTTGGTAAATACAGCTTCAAACTCGGCACTTTGTGACACAACTTGTATTCTGAAAAAAAGTAACGTTCCATTGTTTGTTTCTATCTTGGTAAATACAGCTTCAATCTCAATATTTTTATGACACACGTTGTATATATATATATATATATATATATATATATATATATATATATATATATATATATATGTAGATAGGATGGATGTAGTAGAATCCGTGAGGGTAGTATAGTGGAGTCAAAAATACTCCCCCCCGCTCTTTCCACTAACTGACCCAGTGACCTAAGATCACTCAACTCTTCCCCTCCTCCTTATCTTCTGCTGACATCAAACACACCAGAACTTTACCCCCTCCCTTAACCCACCCCTGTGCCCATCCACACCCATCCTCTCTCCACTTCCCTTATACTACCCTCACTTAATTCATGTCTGCCCCTAACCTCCCTCCCTTCACTTCCGCTACTAACTCACCCCACCCCTCACCAAATTCACATGTACTTGCACGAAATTTTGCTTTCAATAAAAATCATTTGACCGATGGTGTCCCTATGAATTCGGACGAAACGTTTCAACTTTTAGATTTGTTTTTGAGTTTTCATTTCTTGTTCACCATCCTTCTACCTACCTCGAGTGTCTGTGGAAAGCTCTAGCACTGGTATTGAGCACTCTACTAATAAACTTGTGAGTTAGTAATAACAATACACTATTACTATATATATATATATATATATATATTATATATATATATATATAGATATATATGCCAATTTTGGTTTGAAGATCGCATGAGTGAGACACGGGTAGTAACCAGACGGAGTTGACTTCATGTCCACGCCACTTTAACTTTATAATATATATATATATATATATATATATATATATAATGTTGAAAGATAGACGGAAGGAAAATGCTTTATTAAAACGACGTATCTATTGAAATGCCAACACGTGTTTTGTTTTTGATTTACCCCCCCCCCATCTCCAGTAAATCATTCGAAGCACGAGTTACGTGCTTTAAAAATCAAAACCATCCGAAAATTGGGATAATTTTAAGTAGGATAAAGCCATAGAGCGAAAGAGGCATTTTGGTGAAAGTGGGCTGCACAAGGAAAGAATGAAAGATTTTAGTTTTGAATGGATCGGTCGGCGAGTGAATCTAGCTAATTAGATCCATGTAGTGGTATGACTAGTTTTGTCACCCTTCCTCCAATTTAAAACGTCCGGCTGTATGCCGAGTCGTGGGCACACTCACTGTATCTCACTCTAAGATGAATAAAAAAAATTGGAGTGAGTGCACGAGTGTGCTCACTTCAAATATATTAACTAGGGAATTACATCGACTTAGTTAACGTAGGGTAGGATCCTGAAGAAATCATTTCAATTTGATTAAAACCATGGTAGACGCTTTATTTTTCCTCTAATAATAATATTAGTATTATATATACTAGCAAATATATGCACCCTCCGGGTGCAAGTATTTAAGTTTTAATATAATAAAATATCATGTTAAATTTGAAAGGTTAATGAAACTGAATAAGAATTCAGATAAAAAGATTTGGAACAGAGGGGGTATGATTGAAAAATAGAACAACTTTGAAACTAATTCTTCCATCATTTTCCGTTACTCCCGTCTTTCATTGGTAAATTTTCCTAATTAAACTGTTTTGTTAAAATAGGAAGTAAAGAATAATATTACAGTTATTTATTCTTGTTAATGGATTTCTTTTAAGATTCATTGAAGAGATTTTTGCTTATATTCATTAAAATAAAACCAAACAGTTAGAAATCAATAATACTAAGCACATATTTAATAAAATCACATTTCTAATATCAATATGCAAATTAGCCTTCCCATTCACACTGCAAACCGCTTTTTTGTATATATAAATACAATTGCATGTTATTTGTATGTAGATATGGACAACACTAATAAAGGTGAAGAAATTTTATTAATAATTGAGGTTTGAATATAAAATCATGGAGAATGTGATGTAAATAACTATGTGAATTGTGACTCGATTATATATGTTTCGGTTACAGACAGAAAAACACACAATCTCCATTATAATAAGATATATATATATATAAAGGGTTTTATAATTTGCTCGAAGGATTGTGTATATATTGGTTTGGAGGTTGATTTTGAAGGCTATCGCAATGCAGGTGTAAAGAAAAAATTAGGTAACAATGGTGTTGTTTGTTAAATATGATTTATTCTTAACTAGCAAATATATGCACCCTCCGGGTGCAAGTATTTAAGTTTTAATGTAATAAAATATTGTATTAAATTAGAAAGGCTAGTGAAACTAAATAAGAATACAGATAAAAAGATTTGAAACAGAGGGAGTATAATAAAAGATTTGAAAACTGAAACTTACTCTTCCATCACTCTCGTCTTTCATTGTTATTTTTTCTAATTTAAGTATTTAGTTATAAGAGGAAGTAAAGATAAAATGACAGTTATTTTATCTTGTTAATGGATTTCATTTAAGATTCATTGAAGAGATTTTTGCTTATATTCATTAAAATAAAACCAAACAGTTAGAAATCAATAATACTAAGCACATATTTATTAAATTCGATTTTTTAATATTAATATGCAAATTAGCCTTCCCGTTCACACTGTAAACCGCTATTTTGTTGTATATATAAATACAATTGCATTTAGTCAGTATGTAGACATAGTTAACAGTATTAATAATGTATGACAATTTTATTAATAATTGAGGTTAAATAAAAATAAAATCATGGAGAATGTGATGTCTATAACTAAGAGAATTGTGACTTGAGTAGTAATATAGTTTCGGTTACAGACAGAAAAACACACAATCTCCATTATAATAAGATATTAATATTTCGAGATAAAATCTCTTCTTCGGAAAAACACTGGAACTGAAGTAGTTGTCGTCTTGTTATGTCCTTTTTAGTAAATGAAATTTTGGGGGAAATGTTACAGATGGTATTTTTTATAACTGTATTCTCGTGTTGCATGTTTACGTGAATACGCTTTTTTTGTTTGTACGTGTGCGTATGTTGTCATGCACGTGTGCATGAAAATGCGTGTAGACTGTGACGTTATGACCGTATCCACGCGAGTGTCTGCGTATGAATGACCGTATCCACGCGCGTATGTGCGTACGAAAGAGCGTATTTGTGTTTGGTGGTCATGGTGATGTATAATATTTCGCGTTGGATGTAACATGAATTATTTAATCATTTATTATTATTACTACTCCTTTTGAGTTTTCACATCAGTGTTAGCTGATGGTCTTTCACTGGAGTCTGAGTGACAGCAAGTCTCCTCAGGTCTCCAGGACTCTTCTGAGTATTCTGGCAGATTGCAGCAGTGCAGTGTTCTGAATGGTTTCAATCCTTCCTCTGATTTCCAAACTTTCCAAACCCTTTTCCAATCCTTTTGGGACTCTTCCAAGTGCACCAACCACAATTGGTATCACTTTCACTTTCATATTCCATAACTTTTTCAGTTCTCTGGCAAGGTCCAGATATTTGTCTATTTTTTCATTTTCCTTTAACTTCACCCTGTGATCTGCTGGCACTGCAAAATCCACCAGTTGACAAGTTCTTTCTTTTTTGTTTATCAATACTAGGTCTGGCCTTCTTGCTGGGATAAGGTGATCCGTTTTTATCTCAAAGTCCCAGAGAATTTTGTGCGTTTTGTTCTCAAGAACAGATTCTGGTTTATGCATATTCCATTTTGTTGTGTGGTCAAAATTTATTTTTTTGCATAATTCCCAGTGGATCACCTTCCCAACCCAGTCGTGTCTAGCTTTGTATTCTCGTTGTGCTAGTTTGCTACATTCGCAGAGTATATGGTTAACAGTCTCATCTCTATTACCGCAAAGTCTACACTTACTATTTCTGTTGGGTCTTATCAATTTTCGCTTTGATGTAGTTTGTCCTTATGGCATTATTTTGTGCAGCATTTATAAGTGATTCTGTTTCTCTTTTGAGGTTTCCATTTCTTAACCATGTCCAAGTCTTTTCATGTGCAACCTCTTGTATTTGTCGTTTGAAGCGTCCGTATAATTGTTTTTCTTCCCATTTTTGTTTTCTAGTCTTTGTTGTTTTTCTGTTTGTCCATCTGCCGTTTCTACTATTGTTGGCCGCCATAAGTAGTTTGTCTTTGCTCTTCCTTGTGTAATCTTGAGTATTATTATTATTATTATTATTATTATTATTATTATTATTATTTATTTGGTTATTTACTTATTTATATTTGATTTAATTTACTTTTTAAAATTCTTTCATATTTACCTTGCCCATAAGTGTGTATGTGTGTGTTTTAGATATAAATGTTGAATTATTTGATACAAGGCATGGGGCAAATGGTCACTCCTAAATATAGACTCGTTGACTACCACGTGACCTGGGGTAGATTTCTATTGTCCAATCACTGGCACTGCTGCTGCTGCTTCTGCTGTATTAATAGAGGCACGATTCTAAACTTATGTCATTGACACATGGATTCTCTTGGACGTAGGACTTACAAAGAATACTCTAAAACCGGATTCTTATTGGCTTGCTTACTTACTTATTACATCTGGAACTAAGGATGCCGACCAGATACTTAACAATAAAAAGGCTAAAAAAGATATCTAGAGTAAATCTTATTAGTTAACAACTAGTGTGCAATGACTTGTGTGTTTGTATATATATATATATATATATATATATATATATATATATATATATATATATATATAAGTAAAGAAATAACAAAAGACTTAGAGATTTAGCATTATAGTTTATTTTTGGGAGCTTAGGCAAAGTGTCTAACTCTCCTGACTCATCAGATGCGAATCTTGAGTCGGGAGAGTTAGACACTTTGTCTAAGTTCCCTGAAATAGACTATTTGCTAAATCTCTAAGTCTTTTGTTATTTCCTTACTTATATATTTGCTCTGTGACTCTAACATTAAGAGCACACATTGAGCTCTCAACTGCGACAGGTTTTTTTAAAAATAAAACTCTTGTGTCGTAAGGAAGATTTCTTCTCTGGACTTTTGGATTATATATATATATATATATATATATATATATATATATAATATATACACAAACATTTTATATGTATAAGTAGTAACTTACCGGTGGGTATAAGTACGATCGTTGGAAGCTCACAATATCCAGAGGCTAAGGTTGAGAAAAAACAAATACAAAGTGCTCAATACAATGTAGAGCATAAATTTATTTTAACAATGGAAAGGAGTAACCTACTCGAGTTTCATCGATTGATTCTTCAGGGTTACTTTAGTTAAATTAATCGAGTTTTCGATTAATCTTAGGTGTTATAAACATGCCCGTTGGAATGGGACTTAACTGTTTATAACACCTAAGATTAATCGAAAACTCGATTAATTTAACTAAAGTAACCCTGAAGAATCAATCGATGAAACTCGAGTAGGTTACTCCTTTCCATTGTTATAAATATATATATATGTGTGTGTGTGTGTGTGTGAGAAAGAGGAAAGCATATTTTCATGGAAGCGCCAATTCCAGCATTTTTTTGTGGTGTTAATTTTTGTTCGGCTTTACAATAATCATTCCTGTGGTAGCGAAAGGGTTATTTAACATGTTGACAATCACCTTCCGGCGTAAAGCTTTATTACGTTGCTTAATTACATCATCCGTTTTGTTTTTTTTTTCGTTAGGATGAGATGTTCTTTTCCTGACAGCCATCTTGCAAGAAGATGAAGTAGGGAATGATGACCATCATGTCACCATGACCTAGTGAAATATTGTTGGAATCTGCCATCGGCTTTTCGTGGATGGTGGGGGAGGGGGAAGTGACGGTACAGACCATTTTAAATGAGCTTTTATCTTGCAGCGCCTGTGGATATACCACAGTATGATAATTTAATTATTACAACTTTTGATATGTATACTTAAAAGCTATTGCAATAGCTCAATATGTAAAAGTATAATAATCTTTGTTTTACTCTCTTTCACTCTCTTTTTTCCTTCTTTTCATCTTTTCATTATATTCAATTGAAACAGATTAGCGTTATTGCTTTCATTCGCTCATCCCGCTTGTTCCCCCTACTCTCTTTTTTTCTTTCTTTCTTATTATATTTTTTCTGTATAGCATGTCCCTTTTCTTCCCTTTCTTTCTTTATAATGAATAGTCCATTATTTATATAACGACAATCATAATAAATAAACATTCGGCTGATAAGCAAAAACAGATAATCAGGATTTACATTTTTACATTTCATTTTGGGCGGTATGGACGATTTCATTTTAAGCCGTGTTGCAAGATAATAACTCTCGTACTATTAAGGAACACGAGTAATAATATATAGATTTTTGTAACGTTATTTTTGTTATTTTGTTGCATTGTTAGTTTATTTTCTTTATAATAGTTAATTTTATCTAAAAAAATTTCTTGCCTGCGTAAATTTAAAATGAATATAAGCATTAGAAATGTATTAGTTAAATGTCTTATAATAATCCTAATAGATTCTCTCTGTTATTACTAATACAATACGGACACAAACGTACGCACAGATACACTTATTTATCAATCATAATCAATTATTAATTAAACAAAACGACAAAAAATTTAAACAAAAAAAAATCAAACGAACAGCAATAATAACAACAATAACAATGGTAATAGTTAATCATATAATAAGAAATGCAGTAAACTAGCACAAAGAGAATACAAAACTAGGCACGACTGAGTGGGAAAGGTGATCCACTGGGAATTGTGCAAGAATTCAATTTTCACCATATAACTAAATGGTATACGCACAAGCCTGAATCTATCCTGGTGCATGAGATCCAAAAAATTCTATGAGACTTCGAGATACAGACGGATCAACTAATCCCGGCCAAGAGACCAGACCTAGTATTTATTAACAAGAACAGAACCTGGTATCTCGTGGATTTTGCCGTCCCGACCAACCACCGAGTAAAAAGGAAAGAAAGCGAAAAGATAAACAAATTCTTGAACCTTGCCATAGAACTGAGAAAACTGTGGAACATGAAGGTGAAGGTCGTACCAATTGCAATTGGTGCCCTTGGAACGGTCCCCAAAGGTGAATTTGGGAGAATTGTAAATTAGAGCAAGAATCAGGACCATCCAAACGACAGCATTGTGAAGTCGGCTAGAATACTCAGAGGATTCCTGGAGACCTGAGGAGACTTGTCACTCAGCCTCATGTGAACCACCAACTAGGGCAGGTGTGAAAAACCCGATAACAATAATAATAATTGATTAACAAGAAAAAGATAACTTGTCAACTGGTAGATTCTGCAGTTCCAGCAGATCACACGGTGAAGATGAAAGAAAATAAAAAGATAGATAATTATCTGGGCCTTGCTAGAGAACTGAAAAAAAATTGAGGAGAATGAGCGCGAAAGTGATTCCAATTGTAATTGGTGCACTTGGAACGATCCCCAAAAGTTTAGAACAGAAACTAGATGAACTGGAAATTAGAGGAAGGATAGAGACCATTCCGAAAACAGCATTGTTGAAATCGGCTAGAATGCTCAGAAAAGTCTTGGAGATCTGAGGACCCGTGTTGTCATTCAGACTCCAGTGAAAGACTATCAGCTAACGCTGGTGTGAAAAACTTACCAGGAGTGAAAAAATAATACATGAAACACTTAAATATTAGTTATTATTTATTACCAAACTCTACTCGATTAATATACTGGTAAAGAAAATATTAATATGTACCAGTCCAAAAATATGATGATACCTTGCAGGAAATTTGAAGGGCTGCTAGTTAAGCTTTTCGGTCCAATGAAAAATAGCGCACAAGTGATAATATCATTAGATTGGTTTAGTTTGTTTTGTTTTACGGCATATCAACCTCAGTGGTCATTTGATGCCGATAAAGTTTTGAAATAAATCAATTCTTAATGGATAATACAATTTTTTATAGATACATTTTTTATTTAACCCATAGATGGGACCCTAACAGGTACTACCACTCCGGTCAGAGTGGACCAGGGAGCAATGGTGATGAAGGGGTGCTCCACATTATCCAAACCTCCAAAACTGGAACCCCACCATCAGATAGAGTTTAACGTCATTCCCAGGACATGTAGACCCACAGCAACCGCCTTCTAGCACCCATATGATAAAAAGGGATTGGGGCTTGCCATAAGGGCAATAGGGTTGGGAAAATCATATAGGTACTAGGGATTAACGTGACCAGCTGATTGATCGGGGGGGAGGGGCTCTCCGACCGCCCGTCTAGCCCAAGATAGGGCCAAAGTGGAGTATTGCAAGTCATAAACTGCTCATCCACCTGGGCTCTATCCTTAAGGATCACGGGTCGCCACCCACAGCCAACAGGTGGCCCCATTGGGGGAGTCTTACCCCTCTGCAGAGGTGCAGTCGGTGCATTCTAACGCCCCACCGACAGGGCGGAATATCATTAGAATCACATTTTACGTATAAATAACATTAGATCATAGAAACTCCCGAAGTAGCCTAACCCTTACACTAACACTAAATCTAACACTTATCATAACCCTAATTCTGGCGTCTCCAAGGTTTCGAGTATTTCCGTGAAATGTAACGATATGTAATGCTTTTTATACGTAATTATTGGAATATTTTGTGATATAAGGTGTGCTGGAATCCACTACTTAAACTTATATAGTCTGCGTGGGCGCGTGGATTCAATCAGCCAATCAACACGCTCGAATACGTGGTTAGTTAACTATTTAATCGCCGATCTTGAAAGCCTCTTAGTTGTTGGTATTCGAAACGGATGGACGGATCTGCCACCAAGGATTCTACCTAACACTAAGGGACACATGGATTCTACCTAACACTAACGAACACAAGGAACCTCTACTGTAAAGTGCTCTCACCTAAAAATGGCCACAAAAATCGTAATAGTAATATAATGATATCTCTTGCGCGTTATTCTGTATTAGAACCAGCTTTTCAATCAGAAAGTATTAAAAATATCACATCTTTGGAGTTGTTTGTGAAAAAACAAAAAACAAAATAAAATTAAAAAACAGCAAATAATAGATTTTTGAACAGATTTTAAAAATATTTTTTATTTTACCCATAGTTTGCAAACATGTACTACCAGTGTAGGAACATATATAATATATCTGTTTATATATTACCTAAAAAACTCATGTTTATATATAATGACTATAAATAAAATATATATGTAAATATCATTTTTATAGAAATAAGAGACGTGCAAATACGCGAAAATCTGTCTGGATCCCGGATGTGAAATGACGTAGAGTGAAAAATGAAAATGACGTTGAGTGAAAAAGCATACTCAAATATAATGATGTCAAATCTGACTGCAGGTTTCGAAGAGAAATTGTCTATATCAGAGTCGGTCGACCCGGATAGATTATTGATTATATGATTAAGGTTGATACGAATGTGTCACTATTGTAAATATTTGGTTTCTGTATTATTTGCCACCAGGTGGAGTTCTAATTTCTCGTTTGCAACACACACGTGATCGTCCTTACTCGACTGCGTATATTTTGATTGGATGGATATTAATTGGTGATATTTGATTTGTCAGTTTTCATAAGCGGAGATGCTTTTTTGTAATACTAACAGAGCCAGTGGATATACGACAGTATGATAATTTAATTATCAAAACGTTTGCCAATACTTCAATATGTAAAAAGTATAATAATCTTGATTTGACTCTCTCACTCTTTGGTTCTTTTCTTTCCTCCATTTCATCGTTTCATTATATTCAATTGAAACAGATGAGCGTTATTGCTTCCGTACACACATCCCCCCTCTCTCTCTATTTCATATACTCTCTTTTTTTCTTTCTTATATTTTTTTCTGTGTAACATGTCTTTTTTCTTCCTTTCTTTCTTGATAATATAAACAGAGTAGTCCACGGTGACAACACTCATGAGTTAAGAAATAAGATTTCAAAATATAAGCAACACCAGATAATTAAAATCTTGGCCGATTCGGACGTCTCATTTTTAACCTGTGGGTGATGCAATATGATAACGGTCGGAAGATTAAGGAACAAGAGTATTAATATATAGAAGAGGATAACTATTAGAAGTTCTCCGTCTAGATATTTTTGCTGTCTGAATATTATAGATCTGTTGATTGGTTGATAGGATTTTAGGGCATATCAAGCCTTGATGGGTTATTTTATACCGAAGATGTTTGTTTTATTCATTCTTAGTTGGGTATTAAAATATTTGTTAAACTCATTTTTGAACAGATTTTAAAAATATTTTTATTTATCTTACCCATAGTTTGCACCCTAACATGTACTACCACTGTAGGGACATATATATCTGTTTATATATTACCTAAAAAAAACTCATGTTTATATATAATGGCTATAAATAAAATATATATGTAAAATATCATCTTTATAGAAATAAGAGACGTTCAAATACGCGAAAATATATAATTTCTAATGGAAATAATATTTTTCCGTGTGGGTATCACGTGAAAAAAACACCATATCACGTGTCCAATATCTTACACCCTCAATACCGTTGATTAGGTACTCTCTCCTAAATTTCTGTCTGATGATTGTGTGACACATGTGAAATGTATTTTGAAAGTTCATAAGATCAATATTTTAGGTTTAAGATCTACTCTGCCATAATACCATTTTTATGCAATATTTTATTTGCATTTCTTAAATATATATATATATATATATATATATATATATATATATATATATATATATATATATATATTTGTATTTGTGTGTGATTGCATATATGTGTGTATATATACATAAAACCTACTTTGTCATAATAGCATTGTATGAATTTTTTTACTTACAATATATATATATATATATATATATATATATATATATATATATATATTTGCTGAATTTTTAAATATAAAAGTTTTTCATAAGCAACTACCCAGGTTTCAGGTTATTTCCCCATCGTCAGGTTGATGGTGTTTCTTTGAAGAGATTTTGTGTTGTCATCACAAAAGATAACAACACAAAATCTCTTCAAAGAAACACCAGCAACCTGACGATGGGGAAATAACCTGAAACCTGGGTAGTTGCTTATGAAAAACTTTTATATTTAAAAAATTCAGCAAATAAATAAAGCTCCAACAAATTTGTGGTTGAGCACTGTGATTTCTTTGTTTCATCCCAAAACAAAATTTTTATCTATCTATCTATCTATCTATCTATATATATATATATATATATATATATATATATATTTAAGAAAAGAAAATAGAAATTAGAAGCCTTCTATTTTATTTTCTTAAATACATAAATACAATGCTTCAATAAAAATATAAAACCCTTATATATAAACACACACACACACACACACACACACACATATATATATATATATATATAATGTGTGTATGTGTATGTGTGTGTGTGTGTGTGTGTGTGCACCCGACAGAGATCTTGCTATAACGCCTTCGATACTATGTGCTAATGAAATTTGGTCGCAGTTGTGTCTGCTTGTGTGTAAATATATATATGTGTGTATTTGTATGTATATATGTATATATCTGTGCGTATATGTATATTGGTCTATATATTATATATAGATGCGTATATATGTATATATATACGTATATATGTATATATATGTATACACATATGTAGATATATGCATATGTATATATACACTCTCTCTCCCTCTCTATCTATCTACCTATCTATCGTCTACGAATTGGCATATTTGTTTATATATATATATACCTGATACTGCTAATAATATATGGACAAATGTGCAGAGAGAGAGAGAGAGAGAGAGAGAGAGAGAGAGAGAGAGAGAGAGAGAGATGATGAAAATGCAATTTTATCCTTACGGTAGTAATTATAGACTCTGGCTAATAGGGAAAGATCACTCATCCCGTTCTTCTCGGATATTTCCATTGTTACTGCGATTTGCAAACCGATGAAGTCCTTTCTCGTAGCGTTCAAGATATAGCCGGTTAGATAAAGGTCAACTTATGAGGAGCCTCTAAAAATGACCCCGAATCGTTGACCTCCTCCCTCTACAGATTTCCGAGCGATCATCAAAATGACGAAACCAATATTGAGAATATGGAGGCTTGGCAAATTGGGTTTGCGTGCTTAAGATGTTGCTATAACGCCTTCGATATTAAGTGCTAATGAAATTCTGGTTCTTGCTATGTATTATTGTGACGATGGCAATTTTGATGGATACATATGGTGATATCAAGAGATATATTCGGTGTCATGCGTTAGTTTCATGAATCTGGGCTTGGTTTGCCTGGGAGATTCGCTGTTGCAATCGAACTTTTGAACTTTCGCGACCGTTTCACTTTCGTTTGGTTTTATTTGAGCGGTGTTCAGTAAACAGTCATACCCTAAAAAAGAAGACCCTGAAATCATGGATGGATTTTAAAAATGTTATACTGGGGAAATTTATAAAAGTGTTGCATAATTATTGTGGTCTACGGGCATTGAAAAGAGAAAGAGAGAAAAAGAAATAAGAAAAACAAAGGTTAAAATTTGGAAGAATAAACATTAAGCTGGGTGCCAGTAATTTGACCAAAGAATGACCCCGGAAATAGAATTAAAAAATAAAAACGGAAGTTCCGAGTTTTGACCGGATCGGATGTGACGCTGGGACGAGAAACGGTAGAAAAGAAAATCTGCCTTTTTTCCTTTCGGTCATAGTGGGAGTCAGACGTAGGTCCTGGTCCCTCGTGTGGATGTGGGACAGCGGTTCAAAGCATAATACAATGAAGATACGATAATTTGACGATACTCTCTCTCTTTTTCTGTCTTTCCTTCTCTCTGAAAAAGAACCCACGAGCCTAGAAATAAATACAAAGCCCCTTGTTACTATACAACTTGTGTGTATGTTGTTTCTGACCTAACCGCTTCTAATAATGACGACTACTACTAAAACTTGGGTTGGCCTATGCGACACATGTCGCCCTATTACAAAAGGAAAGTTTGGAGAATACTTGTTTTGTAGGATTTTGCAGCATGTCAACCCTTGTTGGGTTATTTTATGCCGAATCAATTTTGTTTTATTTATTCTTGCAGGGCATTCAACTTTTTTTAAAAACTCAAATTTTTAAAACACATTTTTAATACTTAAAATATACTATCACTCTGGTTCAGGGTTGACCTGGGAGTAATGACAATGAAGGGGTGCTCTACATTCCCCAGAACACCATCAATGGGAATTCAGCATTAGAAAGAATTTAACCTCATACCTAGGAAAATACATCCCTCAGTCACTGCCTTCTAGCACATATATGATAAAAAGGGTGGGGGTTGCCATAAGGGCAATAGAGTTGGGACAATCATATAGATTCTAGGGTTTTACGTGACCAACTGAATGATCGGAGGGGGCCACTCTGACCACCCGTTTAATCTAAGTTATATAAAAAAAAGAAAAGAACAAATCATATGCACCTCCTGAAAAAAATCAGATGGTACTGTAAGATTCAAGGTTAATAATTGAATAACATACAAGTCCGACACGTTGTGAGACAAAACATTTAATATATATAACAGCACATGGAAACGATAAGATACATAATGTACAGGAAAATAGAACATGTAAATACATATACAATATTTAGGTATAAACAAAATACCCAAATGTACCTAATATATAAATGTTACAGACATGGAACTAAAGGATAGTCCATGCTAAAGACTTACAGTAATGTAAGGGGGGGGGGCAAAGGCGAGAAGGGTAGATAGACTCTAGCCCATAACAGTTCGTTGAGAAACGTCCAGCTAAAAGAGGAAGCAGCGTTTAAATGAACGCGCTTAACTACCAGAGGTCCCCCTAGTGGGATAAAACAGCAACGCAGCGAGGAGATAACTCTTCCGGTAAAAGGAAGAAAATTCTCTACAGTACGATAAAAATGGCCAAAAGAAAAAAATACTGAAAGAGTTGCCTAAGTTGAATATATTAAAGTGCTCAATAAAAAAGGTAGAGCAATAAATAATAGAGTAAGCCTAATGTGTCAGAGAATATCTACTTAAGGTTGGGACAATCATATAGGTGCTAGAGCTTGACGAGACCAACTGAATGATCGGAGAGGGCCGCTTCGACCACCCGTTTATTTTAAGTAAGGGCCAAAGTGGAGTGTTGGATATCATAGAAAGCTCAGTCGCCAGGGTTCCATACTTGACCACTACGTGTCGCCACTCATATTCATTAAAGTAAACGTGACTCTATCGTTGCAACGCAGCCATTTTAGATTACTTGTCTGTATTTATGAGATGAGGTTTGATATGAATAATGTATAGTTTATTCATTCTAACAGAAAGGATTCAAACATGGAATTATAAGGAATAGCTTTGATTTATCTTATCAATATTAATTTTTCTTTATTATATGTATTGGCGATTTTGGTAATTGTGACGTAAGCACTGACGTAGTTTTGGTTAAGACAAATACTGACTGAATCTCCATTATTAATAGATTTTGGTATTTTAAAATGGCTCCTACAATTGGCATTTAAGCACTTTTTTGAAGAAGTATTTAATAACTAGAAGCAGCTACCCGGCGTTGCCTGTGTAACGGGGGGTCACAAACTTATTCTCCCAGATCCATTATTACTAAATCGTGAGTTGGATCCTCGCAGGATGCCCCATTAAAATCCTTATGTAACAAAGACATTGGGTTCTGTTTAGGTGTTTTTTATTACTTTAAAAAATAAGTCATCTTCTAACGATAACCTCGAATTAAGCTCTAAAACAACGTTTGAATTCAATGTTAGCTTCAAAAAATGACTTAATAAAACACATAAATAGAACCCGTGGTTACAATAGCCTGAAAATTGTGTTTATACACGAAAAAGATGAGGACAACAGTCATTCAAAAAGAATATTGTTGTTTGGAATTGATTGAATAGCGAGAAAGTTGTTGGATTATTTGCTTATGAAAATTTCTGTATATACTCAAACAAGAACAACAACCACAATGTGGAACATGTCAAGCACCTTTGACAGTTAAACACTTATTCATTGAATGCAGGTTTTTGCTCACATCAGAAACCGTTATTTTAAAGCAAACAATATGAAAGATATGTTTGAAAATGTCAACATGGAGGATATTTCTCTTTTCGAGGGAAATAAAATTATACCATAGAATATAGACATGAAACAAATCAATACCATACAACATAATCCCCAATAATGCAAATACATTTTTAAAACCAATTGCTAAAAAGTATAAATATAAATACACGATATGTATAACTTCCTAACCGTTAGGAATGGCATAACACCAGACGGGTTGATATGCCGTTAAAATCAATAAACAAACAAACAAAAACATCACGTATCCTTGTTTAGGCATCGCGAATGAAACCGCATGATTTTAGCTCCGAAACCACGTTTGATTTCAGGGTAATTATCAGAAGATGACTTATTTTGAGGTAATTAAAAAAAAACCCACCTAAACAGAGCCCGTTGTTACAGTGGCCTGGATATTGTGTTGATACACAATAAAGATGAGGACAACAGTCCGATATATCAAAATTGATTATTTGGAGTAGGTTGACACAATCAGATCTATTCATTGTGAAACTTCTGTGAACCTTTTACGATGAAGGAGAAAAGTGTTGACCTCTGAGAAATAAACTCTGACCCGATTCTGTTATATTATTGGCCAATCATATGTGCAACATAAACGGATGTATTCAAAACAGTTTGTTCGTTTGTAAAATTCAATGATTACTCTTTGACTCGGCCGACTGTAGAAGATTGTATTGCGATTTGTCAGTTGAAAAAAGGCGGGCTGATGATCTCCGAGTGAGGTCTGCTCTCTGTAACCTTTCAACGTCTGTGTTGACGTGTTTGTGCGTGTGTGCGCCTGATTTAGCACCTCTGAAGACGATGTTTGTTGCTGTTGTGACAGAAAACAAGTCTGACCTTTTCAAATTAAAACAGCCTGGGGTGAGAATTGTTTGTTTGATTCTTCTTCTTCTTCTTCTTCTCTCTTCTTCTTCTTCTTCTTCTTCTTCTTCTTCTCTTACTTCTTCACTCTTCTTCTTCTTCTTCTTCTTCTTCTTCTTCTTCTTTACTCTCTCTTCTTCTTCTTCTTCTTCTTCTTCTTCTCTTCTACTCTTCACTCCTTCTTCTTCTTCTTCTTCTTCTTCTTCTTCTTCTTTACTCTCACTCTTCTTCTTCTTCTTCTTCTTCTTCTTCTTCTTCTTCTTCTTCTTTACTCTTCACTCTTCTTCTTCTTCTTCTTCTTCTTCTTCTTCTTCTTCTTTACTCTTCACTTCTTCTTCTTCTTCTTCTTCTTCTTCACCTTTACTCTTCACTCTTCTTCTTCTTCTTCTTCTTCACTTCTTCTCTTTCTCTTCTTACTCTTCACTCTCTTCTTCTTCTACTACTACTTTCTTCTTCTTCTTCTTCTTCTTCTTCTTCTTCTTCTTCTTCTTCTTTTTTCATCTAATTATTGCTTTGCCTTACGGTCACATCTGGAAAAGCAGTTAATCAATACTGACATTCAGAACTTTTTGACAATCTGAGATTTAAAGAAAATACACAATAATTTCGTCTTATATATATATATATATATATATATATATATATGAGAAGTAAATACACAAACGATGTGTTTTTGACATGGCTTTTTTTAGCCGACAATTTTTGGGAGAATATGTGCTTAATTGAAGTCGTACCTAATTTTGAAAGTTAATTAATTAATAATTAATTTATTAGGCGGGCATACCTATTCAAATGAAAGGCTAAACAAATCGAGAAAAATTATTCTCTGCATGTACATTTCGGCCTATTAGGCCTCATCAGCAGAGGTATAGATAGTGCGTGATTCGAACCCTGACTGTCAAGCTGATAGGCGAGGACTGTAACCCCTACACCAACCGGACTTTGCTAGGTTTTTCGTTTTGTTTAGTATATATATGTTTTGTTTGTATATATATATATAATATATATATATATATATATATATATATATATATATATATATATATATATATGATTTGTCAATATAAATAAATTTTGTCAATTATAAATAATATATATATATAATATAACTAAATTTGTCAATTATATATATATATATATATATATATATATATATATATATATATATATTTCAACATATAAGATAGAGTGCAGTACCTATCATAAAACACAATTATTTAGAATTAACGATATAGTAGCACCTTGCCTTTTGAATTTACTTCCTTTTGCACATCATGAAATTTTCTCGTATATCGAATAAATTTTCCCGACTGAAATAAACTAGTGAAAAATGGATAGACTCCCTCGCTGATTGGCTGATACCGACTTTAGGCCGCCAAGACGACTTTACTTTTTTATTTCAATGCAATGATAGCAGAAATTTAAAAAAATAGGCAGGCGTTTTTGTATAAAACTTTGATTAATTGCTCTTATAATATGGCATTTCTCTAACCCTTTAGCTCCAGGATTGGTTTAGCTCATTCAGTTGAGCATCTGACGAGGAACCACAATAAATATTTGAGGAGGGACCCACAAACAAGCATTATCCTGTGTTACCTTTGGCTGAAGGGTTTGTATCCATCACAGTGTGTGTGATGTAATGAATATGTAAATACCTAGGTACCCCCTCACTATAATCTGATTGGATAGTGTCCTCTATAAATATTAGACACTGTGGTGGTTCAAGTGCCTACCAGCCTACCAGCAAGACTATCAGCTACTACAGCGATAATATACCTTACTACCAACTTCATAATATATCCCTTAACCCGGATATATCAGTTATATATCTAAATAAATATATTATTTGAGTACTAAAAACATATAATTTTAATACTAATTCAATATATCAATGCGTATTTAAATAAATAATAAAAGTAATAAGGAAAGTTGGACAGCGAGGTAGTCTATCTCCTTTTCGTTAGCGCTAGACCGGGGAACTTGGTTTTACTGAGCTGGAGCACCAAACCTACCGTCAGCTCCGCACTTTACTGCACAGATCAGGTAACCCAGTCTGTGCTACTCATGCACTGAGTTGGCAGGATTGGTATTGAAAAGAAACCTTGTGATTCCGAGGCGGTTGTTCTTCTGGCTGAGCTAAACCGGCCCTGGTATAAAAGGGTTACCTTTAAAAATTGCCCTGCGTCTTATACATCGTAGGTGAAGTTTGAGACATCCCGTAGGCCTAGGCTAATCTTCTCTATGCTTATTTTATTATTTAATATTCTTATTGCTTGCCTGTACTGCCAAATTGCTTTCATACAGCTATATTTCTGCTTGTGTAATGCACAGCTAGACTGTTTTCAACAATATATGCTTATATACACTAAAAACGTTTTGTTACTGAATCTGAAATGGGGTTGCGGTTTATATATATTTACCAACTCCTCCGGCCGAGCAGGATACGACACAAGGTCAATTTCTTAAGCGGAGTTTAACAGGTTTCAATTCAGAGTTTTCCTTCTCCTAGATTGGTTACCTAGCTATGGTTTAAGAACCCAGTCTGCCCTGCTATTTACCCATAGCTGGAGGGAGAGTAGGATTCATACCTTTCCCAAGGGTATTAGCGCTAAGTGAAATGCAATTACGACGTCCAGGATTTGAACTCGGGGCGACGAGTCCATTTCCCATGACTTTAACCATTACACCACGCGCTTCCTAAAAGTTGTGTCTTATAGGCCCGTGCATCTTATATTCTGTCAAATACGGTTTAGTAGAGCATATGACGAGGACCCACAAGAAATATTAGAGGTGGGACCCACAAACAAACATTACCCTGTGTTACCTTTGGTTGAGGGGTTTGTATCCAACACATTATGTGTGTGTATGTGTTTCATCAATATGAATATTTTGGTTTTAAAAAATGTATTAATTAAAAAAAAATCAAGTAGTTCACATACCGTACAAAATTTTGAGGGATTTAAAGCTAGGGTTGGAGAAAATTAAAAAGTTTATATTCAACAATACACAAACTTGAAATATACCTATCTAAATAAAATATAGAAAATAGCCAATTCAGTACAATTTTCCTATGTAGCATACCCTTTTCATTACTTACTTCTATGTTCTTCTATTCTTCTTCTGACGTCTTTGACATCTTACGTCTCCTTCTAGCTCTCTTCTAACATCTCGACTTCGTCTTGGTGATCGGTCGCACTTGGCTCATTTCTTCTTCCAATCAGTCCTGTTACCAAGACACCCATTAATCACAAGACCGTATTATTTTTCTTAAGCTTTTATTTCCTTAACTATACATTTCATGTAACTAAATATCTGACTAACATAGCGCGCGTACGCAGAGTGAGTCACAGTTAAGCCAGGACATCCTCACTGCCCGACGTCCAACTGAAAACTGAGGAGCCAACCAGGTCCCACGTGACTTCACATATTTCGCGGGCTTTCTGTACTATTCCATGGAAAGTCCCGCCCGTGATATGAAAAGGGCCATCCCTTTAGAATTACAGGGGATTGACAATAATCTTATGCAACCGCATAGATTATGTAACACCTATATACAGTGTTATACTACAATAACATGAAATCAATAAATTC
>CM042150.1:18787920-18825420 GCA_023376005.1 Doryteuthis pealeii | reverse complement strand
ATATGAAAGTGAAAGTGATACCAATTGTGGTTGGTGCACTTGGAAGAGTCCCAAAAGGATTGGAAAGGGTTTGGAAAGTTTGGATATCAGAGGAAGGATTGAAACCATTCAGAACACTGCACTGCTGCAATCCGCCAGAATACTCAGAGAGTCCTGGAGACCTGCGGAGACTTGCTGTTACTAAGACTCCAGTGAAAGACCATCAGCTAACACTGATGTTGAAAACTCAAAAGGAGTAATAAATAATATGGTCAGAATAATAATTGCTTATATGTTTAATATAATATTGATAATTAAATATGATACTACTACTACTACTACTACTACTAATAATAATAATACTGATATGGTTAGATTATAATTGCTTATTTGTTTAATATAATATTAATAATTCAATATGATAATATTACTACTACTACTAATAATAATAATAATATCGTCAGATATAATAATTGCTTATATGTTTAATATAATATTAATCATTTAATATAGTAATAATATAGTCATATATGACAATTGGTTAGCTGTTTAATTCATTTTGGCATCTGTATGCAATTTTGTTCTATCTGCAATTGCATTAGTTTTTTGTGAGGAGATTGCATAATTTTGTTCTGTTGTTATTTCCTTTTGGATGTTTTGCTTCAATGTATCCAAATATGCATATTAACAACAGACTGTGATCGTTGGGAATATTCGATCACGTGTATAATGTAATAAAAAGAAATATCTGCCTTTATTCTGTGTGCTGAACTGAGCAATTTCGATCCTTATGGAATATATTGCACCCTCAACACAGGCGAATATGGTCAACTGATGGTCAAGTATTAGTAGTAGTGTAGTAGTAAAAGAAGAAGAAGAAGAAGAAGAAGAAGAAGAAGAGAAGGGACAACTAGAAGAAGAAGAAGAAGAAGAAGAAGAAGAAGAAGAATATATCGTCAAGTTTTGCTAATATACAAACCTTACTTTCATTTTGTTTGGTTCAATTTTTCAATTGCATTTGGTAAAATATTAATGAGTCAATGTGTGACGTCAGCGATGGGTTGACGTGTTATGTAAGTATAAATAATAATAAAAAAACCCTACATTAGTTTAACGTGTGAGTAATGACGTCGAAGTAATTGAAATTTGCTTCTGATTGGCCGAGCCAGGACAACAGTCCGAAAAGTGAATGAGATTGTGAGAAAATTGGGAATCTGGCTGAGGTGTTCGAAGGAGACGGACGAAGTGGGTTGGCTCTGTTGTTTGCAGAGGTCAGACGCAAGATGTTGTCCTCCGAGGTCATTTATTTTCTAACTTACTACAAGCATGTTCCTTATTTATATAATCTAATTTTTAACATATTATTAAGAATTATTTTGTTTATTATTAACAATATTAAAATATCTATTTGAATTATTTATCTAGAATTTTCCCATGAAATTCATGCCACATACACTTCTGTCACATAATTCCTAGATTTCCTACTAATTATGACTGTAAGTGTAGTAAGATTCAAATAACGGTATGGTAAATAGAAGGTTATTATTAAACGTTATATGAAGTGATTGGCAAGTTGACCTGGACGCCGATTTTTGATTGGCTGAAGGAAATGTGTGTGAAAGGTAACTGACTTAGTTAGATTTTGACCTTTAGTGGAAAGGAGCAGACGCGAGGGTCGTCTGTTCCAAAATATTCCATCTTCTCACCACGCGGTTAAGACCCTTTTGCTTCATTACTAAAAACAAAGAAATGAACACAGACAACAGCAGCCCAGCAGAACATGTGCCGTATCTTTGTCATTAGATCACTCACGATGATTGATATGCCATTACAACGAAGAAACCAAAACGAAAAGAAACAACTAACTTCTTCCCACATTCTGTGCGAATACTGGATATAGGGTTTGTGCTGACAATGAAGTACTTCACCAATGAGTGCCTAGAATTCAGGTATTAACAACACAGTTCTCCTAATAATCTAATCTAAACAGCAATTTTGGATCAGTTCATTAACCACAAGAAAATGTAAGAGAGACAAGCCCACAACAGGTGTTATCGGTGGAGATACGTAATAATCATTGTAAGTTTGATATGAAAAAGGGTATCTTATTATTATGGAGATTCGGTGTCTGTAACCGAAACTACGTCACCATTGATGTCACGGTTTTCCTTAGTTATTTAAGTTATATTCTCATAGATTATGAAATAATCATTATTTAATCTTTAATTTGGAAATTATAAATTCAATGCATTTTTACCTTGAATTTCACTTATAATTATTTATTTCTATATACATTTTGAATTTGATATATATTTGATTTTGCTAACGTGAGACCGTCGTGAGACGGGTTAGTTTTATCCTACCGATCGGCACGTGTGTTACGTCGGCCGTGGCCACAGCTATCCCGTCCAGTATGACAAGAACCGCGGGATCGGAGCAACGGTTCGCGGGCTCACTCGAACGAGCGTCGGTGCCAAGCTGCCTCCGCGCGATAACCGCTGAAAGCCTCTAAGCCGGAACCGCGACCGGTGTCGCCACGGTATTACGAAAGGCGTCTCTTTTCGTTCCGCTGGAGCAGGCTCTGCCATAGCGGTCGTCTGTCGCTAGTAGCAAATCATTGTTATTTTAATTTAAAAATGTTATCTTATTATAATAGAGATTCGGTGACTGTAACCGAATCTACGTCAGCAGTGAAGTTAGCACTGAAGTCACGTCAAGTCACGTCAAGTCCGCCCAATAAAAAGAAAACAAATTCAAAAAGTGTGTTCTCTGGTATACACAGAAATTAAATAAAAGGAAGGTTGAATAATTTATAAACTTAACGAGAGAGAGAGAGAGAGAGAGAGAGAGAGAGAGAGAGAGAGAGAGGCGGGATCCGTGCTGTCGGCATGCTTTGATGATGATGGTGATGATGATAATGATATGTGCCTTTTCTGTAATCTTATCTCTGATGATAATTTTGTTTAAAATAGTCGTGTAATAGTTACTACCTAAAAGATTTCTAAAAGATCTGTTTTTGATTGTTTTGTTTTACGGCATATCAACGACGGTGGATCATTTAATGCCGGCTAAGTTTTGAAAGATTGGTAGCAATAGTTTGGAAGAAGATTTTTTAAAACGCAATTCTGTTTTTAGTGAACAAATATTCTATTCAACCCATAGATGGGACCCTAACAGGTACTAACCACTCCGGTTCAGAGTGGACCTGGGAGCAGTGATGCTCCACACTCCCCAGACATCCAGAACTGGAACCTCAGCATCAGTTAGAGTTTAACGTGATACCCATGACATGAAGACCCTCATCCACATCCTTCTAGTACCCATGATAAAAAGGATTGGGGCTTGTCATAAGGGCAATAGGGTTGGGGATATTATATAGGTGCTAGGGTTTGACGTGACCAGTCGATAGATCAGAGGGTACCTTCATCAGGAGTGAATGAGATTGTGAGAAAATTGGGAGTCTGGCTGAGGTGTTCGAAGGAGACGGACGAAGTGGGTTGGCTCTGTTGTTTGCAGAGGTCAAACGCAAGATGTGGGTATGTCCTCCGAGGGCATTTATTTTCTAACTTACTACAAGCAGGTTCCTTATTTATATAATCTAATTTTTAACATATTATTAAGAATTATTTTTGTTTACCTTCATCATTGCTCCCTCATCAGGATTCCGTGCTTAAGCATCACGGTTTGCCACTCACGGCCTATTGTGGAGGGGGGAATGTATTACCCCTCTGCCGAGATGCAGTCGTTGTATTCTAAATTCCCAACCGACAGGGCGTTAAGTGAGCTTTTATTTTTGGTTGAGGACATGAAAGGGTGGAACTTAAGATAGCAGTGACAAGCCCAAACTAAATTTGCGAAAATTGAATGCCCGAGGTCCTGGCTTTTCTGAGTTTACCATCTCTTCTCTGTTGGTCGCCAGCAAACAACACAACACGTGTCGCAAAGATCGACATAGATAACTTTGCTTATCTTTCGATAATAGCATCAAAAGAAGAAAGGCAAGATTTACAAGGTTTCGGTAGAAAATAGAAGTTTGATGGAAAATCAAGTCTAAAATGTCAAGTCGAAATAAACACAATGACTGAACTTGCGGGCACGATTCAAAAGGTCAGTACAGTCGACTAAAGCTCCCCGCTATCGTATGGTTTTGTAGGAAGCGCATCTATCCAGACCGAACCACTCCGAATCTCTCGAATCAGCTCTCCAGGTTTCAAGTACCTGGGGGCTTGCCAAGTTAATCTCATTAGACATAACACAAG
The DNA here is from genome assembly GCA_023376005.1 of Doryteuthis pealeii. Taxonomy (NCBI): domain Eukaryota; kingdom Metazoa; phylum Mollusca; class Cephalopoda; order Myopsida; family Loliginidae; genus Doryteuthis; species Doryteuthis pealeii. The sequence goes on along the minus strand of CM042150.1, from coordinate 18,821,182 downwards.
GAGATACGGCCGGCTTGTAGATCAGCGACTAATGCTCAAAGTGATAGCTTCGTGGTTGTACGTTTTGAAAACAAACGGAGCCCAAGTTACAAACAACGGTGAGTCGCCCGAGACACGTAAAAATCATTGTAATTTTATAATAATAATAATAATAATAATAATAATAATAATAATAATATCTTTTCAGCTAGTATATTAGGTCTGAGACCTGTCAACTGTTCCTTACAAATATTCATTTTAAATCCACTGATTTTGATTTTAAAAAATGTCAATCTAATAACTGTTTATATCTGTCCCACACTTCCTCCACTTGCTATTCTGCAGCGTATTATAATTTTTCGCCTGGTTGTTTATTGGTTGATTTTAACGGCATATCAATCCGTCTGGGGTTATGTCATGCCTAGCGATTAGTAAGTAATATCTTGTGTATCTATAGAGGGTGTCCCAAAATAATGTATACACTCTTTGAATCGTGAAAACTTATTCAATTCATGTATATTGTAAATAAGATTGACACAAGAGAAAGAATACAAAAACAAAGAGTGTATACATTATTTTGGGACACCCTGTATTTACGCCTTTGGTTTTAACAATGTGTTAGCATCATTGGGGGACATGTAGTATAGTATTGATTAGGTTCATGTCTATATTCATTGGTATATCTTTATTTTCTTCAAAAAGGAGAGAATGTCTTCTATGTTGACTTTTTCAAATAGATCCTTCATATTGTTTGCATTAAAACAACGGTTTCTGATGTGAGCAAAAAGCTTGCATTCTATGAATAAGTATTTAACAGTCAAAGGTGTTTGAAATATTTCACATTGTGGTTGTTGTTCTTGTTTGAGTATATAGGAGTGCGTCAGTCTTGTGTGACCAATTCGCAATCGGGACACAATGACTTGTTTTTTTCTAGACTTCCTTAAAGTTGGTCTCCAACCTCCCAATGTGGGTTTGATTAGGAAGAGTTTATTGTGGATGTTGTTATTCCAGCGTAGTTGCCATTTTGTATGAAGGAATTTTCGCCTGGATATAATGAATTTGTGCTGCTATTAAAAGAAATTCAGTTTCTCCCTTGATGTTTCCCTTTCTTTGATATGCCCAGTCATCTCGACTGCAATCTCCCCAATTTGTACAGGCTGGACCGAAATTCTGGTCACCCCTTAACAAAATATAACTCGGCTGAGTGACCTATTGTCTGTATCAGCTGGACAGCAAGGGAGTCTATCCCATTTTCACTTGAGCTAGACCAAAGAAATTGTTTTACTCAGGGGGAGCGTCACACTTACTTCCCCACTTTACCACACAGATCAGATTATCCAAGCTGTGCTCCACCATGTCGGTTGAGGTGATAGAAACGGAATCTGCACCTCTGAAGACGGATAAGAACTCTTACATGATGCTTAAGGACGGAAATTTGGTGACTGACAGTCCATGACTTGCAACACTCCACGTATGTCCTAATTTGGGCTTGACGGGTGGTTGGAGAGACTCCCCATTCCCCAATTAAACAACTGGTCACGTCAAGCTCTGTCACACATAGGATTTTCCCGACTGTATTGCTCTTTGGCAAATCCCAACCCGTTTTATCATATATATGCTAGAAGGTACTGGGTGAACGTCCTATCTTTCTGGGTATGACGTTAAACTGAATCTAGTGGTGAAGTTTCAATTGTTGAGCTATGCAGATTATGGAGTACCCCTTCATTGCCATTACTCCCAACTCCAACCTAACACGAAGTGGTAATACCTGTTAGGGTTCGATCTATGGGTTAAATAGATAAAACTGTTTTTTTAATTTTGAATACTCAACAAGAATGAAAAAAAAGTATCCGATATAAAATACCATATGAGATGACATGTAAAATCCAACCAACCAAGGTGTTCTGCTCAGGCGCTGGTTTGGTGAGGATCGGTATCGAACCCGAAACTTTATGATTACCGCTACGAATGCTCTATTGACTGAGCAAAACCGACCTACCAACTAAAATTACGTGATATAAACAGCTTGAAATGAAATAGAAAATAATATTATTATCATATATTATAATTAATAGTGTTATATCAATATATGATATGCTAGTACCTCCGTTTGTGTATAACACCCTGTCATCACCTCATATAAATAATGGACAATTCTGATTCGATTCATGTGTTCATATGTAAATACTCTGTCATCACCTCAGATGAATAATGGACCATGTCGTTGTAATTGTGAAGAAAGAAAGGGAAGCAAAAGAACGTTCTACATGTCAGAGGAAAAAAGAAAGCAAATAAAGAAACGAATAAATAAATAAATAAATAAGAAAGAAAAGTTAGCGATAGAAAGTTATGACACTTACCGTCTATTTCAATGAAATAGACAAAAGCAGAAAAGAAAGATAAGGAACAATTAGAGAAAAAAGAAAAAAAAAAAAGAAATAATTTCACCAGAGATTATTACAATTTTTAGATATTGAACTATTTTGCAATAGCACTTTAGTAAACATATCAAATATAACCTCGTATATAATACGCACTAGGGATTTTGACCTTTAAATTTTGGGAAAAAAGTGCGGATTTTACTGGTGAATTCAATGTAAATTGTAATAGTTGAATTATCAAAACGTGGTATATCCACGGTTCCCATTACTACTACCGTAAATCCTCGAGTATAGTCCGTCCTTGAGTATAATACGCAGGGGATTGGGGGGGGGGGGCTAAACATCACCCGACAGCAAATAGAGACTAGGGCATTGCTTAGAAAATATTTTTCATTTTTAATCCCGTATATAGTACGCACTAGGGATTGTGAGCTTTACATTTTGGGAAAAAGAGCGGATTATACTCGTGGATTTACGGTATACCGTTAAAAAAATAATAATGAAAGTTAAAACAATATGTAGGGTGACATGACTTTCGGACCAGCTTGTACTTCAGATATGAGCGTAGAGCATAAACTTTCGGGCATTATCTGCATTTTGAGATCATCATCATCATCATCATCATCATCATCATCATCAAAAACAACAACAACATAGCGCATTAACGGCACGAATTCCTCTGACGCTTTTTCGCTGTCCGCCCATATCTCTTGGTAAGTCCTTTAGAAGACATCCAGTATCCGCACAGAGCTGATGAATGTGCGTTTTTATTAGTCAGAAAACGTTGGTGTGTCGTGTATAGTAGGTAAAGTAATTACATAACTTATGTATTATTGAAACAAACAAGTTAAAACAATATACAAGGGTGACAATACTATCGGTCCATCCTGTATTTTACTTTTGGTAAGATTTAAAAACCAATTAGCGTCATCATTTTTTTTCTCCGTCAGTATTACTCTGCAAAGTGGATTATAGTGCCACTCTGATACAAGCACCGACTAAGCAGTACAGCAAAAAAATAATAAATAAATAAATGAATAAATAAAAAATATAATAAAATAAAATAAAAATAATAATAATAAAATAAAGAGTATAAGATATAATAAATAAATAAATAAACAGACGCGTTGCCTTTGTATATGCAATTAGTAAACGCTATCAGTGTCTCTCGGACGTCACTTACATCTGTTATCAGTGAAGCTTGGTTCCACTGGGTCAGCCAGGCCGCCAGCCACCAAACAATGAATAAACAAAATGACGACAGCCGCCACTATAAAAACCGGGAGAAATGCTTCCAGTCTTTGCCAGAAATACGTCATACAACTTGTGAAAACTTAATAAACAAGCCTTGCCCTTCTCGATGTTATTGCAACATCTATTACCCGTTTTATTTCTCTCCCTGTCACCTTCTTGGTGTCTGCGACATTTTCTTTTCGCTGTCATTTCGAAAATTTATTTGGGGCTGAGTTTTTCTTTTTTTTTATCTTAGTGTTTTAGGCTTTGCTCAGTTTATTCATCTATTTTATTTGTTGATTTGTTAAAAAGATCCTCTTCGGCGGACATTAAGATCAATACTAAGTCAATAGTGTAATGGTTACCGGGTGCTATTCGCTGAATTCCGTCCCGGTCTCCTGCCTTAAAAAAAACGCTAGGCGGTGATAGCTGAAAAATCAACTCTCTTTGAATAAAATATAAATACCGAAAAAATCTTTTTATTTTTTATTGGTAATTGACTGTCGAAAAAATTAAAATTGAAATAAAATTAGAATACGAAAAAAATTTTTTTTCGCGGATTGAAGGCATTTTTATCGACAAATTATTTATTTCTTAGTGGTTTGAAGGCATATTTTTATCGACAAGTAAATGTAAATTTTTAGACCCCTCCCTAAAACATTTTAAAGTGGGGGAGGGTTAAAATATTTACATTTACTTGTCAAAAAAAAAAAGACTGGAGGGGTAAAATATTGCATTAACTTATCGGGAAAAACGCCTTAAGCGCTTCAGCAGGCACCGCTTCAGCTACGGAATTCATGGTTGTTTTTTCAGCTATCACCGCCTAGCGTTTTTTTAAGGCAGTAGGCCGGCACGGAATTCTGCGAATAGCGCCGTTTATCGTCCTAAGAAATGGACACGGCGAGATGTGTTCAAATCCTGAACGTGGCTGTTTGGATTTCACATAGCACTAACACCGTTGAGAAAGGTACGAATCGAACTAATTTCCCTCCAGCTATGACTAGGATTTTAAACATTATTCTGACAATTCTAGCTAGCCTTGTCGGATGGGGCTTTAGAATTCACCGACTGCACCTCTGCAAAGGGGTAAGACCTCTCCCCAATGGGGCAACCTGTTGGTCGTGCGTGATGACCCGTGATACGTAAGGATGGAACCCAGGTGGCTGAGCAGTCCATGAGATGCAACATACCACTTTGACCCTTACTTGGGCTAGAGGGGCGATCGGAGAGGCCCCCTTCGATCTATCAGCTGGTTACGTCAAGCCTTAGCACCTATATAATTGCCCCAACCCTATTGCCCTCATGGCAAGCCCCAACCTTTTTTATCATATGCATGCTAGAAGGCGGTGACTGAGGGCTTCATGTCCTGGGAATGATGTTAAACTCTATATGATGGTAAGGTTCCAGTTTTAAAGGTTTTTGGAATGTGGAGCATCTCTTTAACACCATTGCTCCCAGGTCCACTCTGACCCGAAGTGGTAGTACCTTTTAGGGTCCTATCTATGGCTTAAATAGAAAAACATGAATGCCTAAAAAAATTGAGTATCTAATAAGAATGAATTTCAAAAGTTTGTTGGCATTAAATGTCCGACTGAGGTTGATATGACATAAAACAAATTAAAACCATAAAAGTAACCAAATCATCCGTAAGTAATTCCAATTATTCATGACGGGAATTATGCTAGAATATAACTTACCCATACATCTACATACATACATTCTGATGTCCCCCCCCCCTTTATATGTATGTGCTTTTTTTCCTTTAATTAATTTTTTTTTCTTGGTTGATCTTTTGTCGCTGGTTCTGTCATTTATTTATTTTTTTTTTTTTCTTCAAGTTTATCTTTTATTTTATTTTTTATCGATGTCACCTGTCCAATTCGTTCAGTCCTCACCGATTTTGTCATGCGTGAAACACAGAGCTTCAAAGCAAAATACTAATAAAATGTCAGTGACATCCTTCATTACCACAGTTCACATAATCACCTTTTTCTGTCTACATTCTTCTTGTTATTGGTCTTGTTCTTCATCTTTCATCTACTTCTTCTTCTTTCGTCTAATTCCTCTTCTTTCGTCTTCTTCTTCTTCTTCTTCTTGATTCGTTTTCTACTTTATCCTCATCTTTCTTCGTTTTCTTGTTCTTTCATCTACTTATTCTTCATTCGCTTTGTTGTTGTTGTTGTTGTTGTTGTTCTTCTTCTTCTTCTTCTTCTTCGTTCGTTTTCTTCTTCATTCGTTTTCTACTTTTTCTTCTTCTCTCGTCTATTTCTTCTTCTTTCTACTTGTTCTCCGTTCTTCTTCTTCTCCTCCTCCTCCTCCTCCTCCTTCTTCTTCTTCTTCTTCTTCTTCTTCTTCTTCTTCTTCTTCTTCTTCTTCTTGATTCGTTTTCTACTTTATCCTCATCTTTCTTCGTTTTCTTGTTCTTTCATCTACTTATTCTTCATTCGCTTTCTTGTTGTTGTTGTTGTTACTGTTGTTGTTGTTCTTCTTCTTCGTTCGTTTTCTTCTTCATTCGTTTTGTACTTTTTCTTCTTCTCTCGTCTATTTCTTCTTCTTTCTACTTGTTCTCCGTTCTTCTTCTTCTTCTTCTTCTTCTTCTTCCTCTTCCGTGTACTTGTTCTTGTTCTTATTCTTCTTTATTCGTTTTCTTCTTTATCCTCATCTTTCTTCGTTTTCTTGTTCTTTCATCTACTTATTCTTCATTCGCTTTCTTGCTGCTGCTGCTGCTGCTGTTGTTGTTGTTGTTGTTGTTCTTCTTCTTCTTCTTCTTCTTCTTCTTCTTCTTCTTCATTCGTTTTCTTCTTCTTCATTCGTTTTTTACTTTTTCTTCTTTCGTCTATTTCTTCATTCATTTTCTTCTTGCATTTCTTCTTCTTTCTACTTGTTTTCCATTCTTCTTCTTCTTCTTCTTCTTCTTCTTCTTCTTCTTCTTCTTTTTGACTGGTTCAACATCTTTAAGATCACCATTGATAATAATCAAAGTTTCTGCCACCTCACTAAACAATGATTATTTTTTATGAAGTGCTAGAAAACGAAAGGTTGTCTATTTGAAGCACCAAGCAAATCGAATAGGTGAAGCTGTCATTAGATGACCCTCGGATATAAAGGCTGCGATGGGTAAATTGTCGCCCTTAATCACACAAAAAGTAAAATAATACTGACATTTCATTTTATCATATGTATTTACCAAAATTATATGAAAATATCTTGAGATAATATAGATCATATCTATTCAAAGCAATCACCACTAGCTTCTACCACGGAACTTCGGAATCTTTTGCAAGACTTTCCGATGCCTTCAGTTCTTTGGTGTTGCACATACATTTTTTTACGATTTTTGTGGCCATTTTTAAGCTGCAAGTGAGAACACATTATAGTGGAGATCCCTTGTGTTCCTTAGTGTTAGGTAGAATCCTTTAGTTGTTCCTTAGTGAAGAATCCTTGGTTGTTCCCCGGTTTTAGGCAGAATCCTTGTTTGCTGATCCGTTCGTCCGTGGCGAATACGTGCAAATGAACGGCATTCAGTACCGGCGAATAAATAGTTAACTAACCAAGTATTCAAGCGTGACTGGTTTTAATCCACGCGACCACGCAGAGTCTATAAATTTAAGTGGTAGGCCACAGCACACCTTATATGTCAAAATATCCCAACATTTATTGGTCTCTCGCTCAACTGTGGCTCACACATAATTATCAAAATTATCAGAAAATTTCTTAATCCAAAACTGGATTCTCCTTCTTGTGTGGAATGGTGCAGAGTCCTGTTGCCAGACGTAGGGTCTTCCAGAAGACATCGTCTAGATTCAAGAGTGAACTACCTCACCTGGACACACACGTCTGAGTTTAGCTGAGAGATGAACAGGCATAACGTCTCCATTGCGAGTAACCACACCAAAATCATGATGTGGACTAGGTGTTTGCTTTTCTTCACTATCAGTATATCTTGTAGGGAACAGAGCAAAGTAACGGTAGTTCTATGAGTTCACTTTTTTATGGTCCTATAAGTGAGTGTTGCGCTGCGGGCCACTTATAGGTTGATGAACCTGCTCGTTCGGATTTCCTGTGCTCACGTTCTTTTGTTTCACCAACAGGAAAGTTGAAGAAAGAGCTGGTTCGAACTTTCTCGGTTTGGTCTGGGTCTGAAGATGAGCAAATTTACCAATGCTGTCAACTGGTCAACCACCGCAATAACTACGAAACGCTTATTAACAAGTGTATATAACTACCTTTATTCATTATACAATGACCAAAATCATGTACAACAACAAAAGGTTTCAATAGTCGAAGTTGGAGTTTGTGAGTTGACTGGCGATATACAGCTAATTACTTCTGGCTGAAATGGTCATGTTCAAGACTGGGTGGCAAGGCAACGGGAAGCAGCTGCGAAGTGGAAAGGCCCTGAGTCTCGTGGTTATGGAACCAGCGTCCTATCTGGCGAGATGATCTCTGACTTTTACAATTCAGAACGTCTGTTTTATAAAAATTGTAGCTATTTTTGTCGTCAAAATTCCTCGCAGAAATTTTTCTAATCTGATAAAAAACAAAGCATGTTCTGTTGGAGGAGATGCTTGAGTTTGTTCAAACGTATTACATCATGCTCTTTCCTCATGTTCTATTCATACTTGATGGCCGCCCTGTCGGCTGGGGTGTTAGAATGCACCGACTGCACCTCTGCAGAGGGCTAAGACTCCCCAATTGGGCCACCTGTTGGCCGTGGGTGGCGACCCGTGATGCTTAAGGATAGAGCCCAGGTGGATGAGCAGTTCATGACATGCAATACTCCACTTTGGCCCTATCTTGGCTAGACGGGCGGTCGGAAGGCCCCCTCCAATCAATCGGCTAGTCACGTCAAGCCCAAGCACCTATATGATTTTCCCAACCCTATTGCCCGTATGGCAAGCCCCAACCCCTTTTTATCATATGGGTGCTAGAAAGCAGTGGCTAAGGGTCTACATGTCCTGGGAATGACGTTAAACTCTATCTGATGGTGAGGTTCCAGTTTTGGAGTTTGGGAATGTGGAGCACCCCTTCTTCACCATTGCTCCCTTGTTTACTCTGGCCCGGAGTGGCAGTACCTGTTAGGGTCCCATCTATGGGTTAAATAGAAAAATGTATTTATAAAAAAATTGTATTATCTATTAAGAATTGATTTATTTCAAAACTTTATCGGCATTAAATGACCCACTGAGGTTGATATGCCGTAAAACAAAACAAACCAAATCTTTCTTCATGTTCTATTTATACTTGATGGGTATGCATTTTAAAAACTCTAAATGGACCCTGAAATTAACAATCAGAGTGGACCTTGGGGTGGTAGCGATGAAGGGTACGTCACACTCTCCAAAATTGAAACTTCACCATTAAATGCAATTTAACGTCATATCCAGTTAAACGCTGTTTGTTTACATTCAAAGTTTTTCTTCTCCTAAATAGGTTTCCTACAAAAGCTGGAGAGTCTTGTCTGTAGTACTTGTTATCGATAAAAAGATAAAGGAGACGTTTTCATGCCTTTCCCAAGAGCATTAGGCCTTGTCCATAATCAGAATAGCTCACCGCGTCAATTCTTTCTGACAATAACCTGTTTATCAGCCGCGACTCCCATGAAAACGCAAGCTTCTTGGAAACGATGTGGAGTCTACAGAAAAATAAAAGTCAATTCCTTCTTTGGTGTACATAGTATTACCGATATTCCCCAATACGATTACCATTCCAAAATAAAGAACTAGATTTCCAAAAGTCTTCGATCTGAATTGGTTATGAATATTAAACTGTTCATATCTCAACGTTCAACCGAATAGGGACACACTTAACAAACAAATAAACAAACAAAATAAAATAAATAAAAAAATAACCGAAGAAATGTACAATAGATAAGCACAGGAATTTCAAATTTGAAGAAAGTTTGAAGAAAATATCTTTCGTCCTCGGCATAGCTGACGTGAATAATTTAACCCAGTGAATTGAACAACTGGAAAGACATGAGTGAAAAAAAAAAAAAAGAAAGAAAAAGAAAAAAAAAGAGTCAGATAGACTAAGTTATTTAATACGATGCAATCTATACCCATTATTTTCTCATGGGAACAACTGACAATACAAAGTAAACACGAAAAAATTCCTTCAACAACTTTCCGAAAAAAAGGGCAGATAACCTGGTATTGTTTTTTTTTCCATCTTCTTTTATCTATTTAACTCTTTGCCTACTTTAAGCCGCTCACTGCAGCTATCCTACTACTGCGATCCTACTGTAAGCTTCTGTTTTTATATACTATGGTGAATTTAACAGGTCTCTTTAAAGCAGAGGAGACGTAATTCAAAATATTATCTATATATCAATACTCATGTTCCTGAATCTTCCGTCCGTTATTATCTTGCACCACCCTCTGTTTGAATATGAGACTGTCCAAGTAGTCCCAGATGAAATGCGAAAAATGTAAATCCTGATTATCTGGTGTTGGCTTATACCGAATCTAATCTATTTCTTATGAGTGTGTCAGTTTGACTCGATATACATTATATATATATATATATATATATATATATATATATATATATATATAATAGAATATTTAGCGTATCATAGACAAAAAAACCTACCGATTTTTCATCGGTCAGTCCCTAACCCTGAGCTGTCAGTGCATACAAGTGAGAAGCGGAATTTTAACTTTAAATACATACATAGGTATATATGTCAAGGTCACAGAGAGCTCGTATCCGTTAATAGACCTTTCTTATATATATATATATATATATATATATATATATATATATATATATATATATATATATATAAATTCAAACAAATTTGATTAAATAAAATAGAATCCTTATTATTTTTTTCATTTAAAAAAAATTCTTTTCTTTAAAGATTTCTTTATAATTCTTTGATCTTACTATCTTGAAACGCAGTAATGTTTCTCCGAACGAAACATTCATGTCAGACATATATATATATATATATATATATATATATATATATATATATATATATATATATATATATATTACCATAAAAAGTACACACCATCTGTACAGCTTTAACTTAAAAAATCATTAACCCTTGGATTCTTTCAAGGCACTACCTGTTTTCATTTGGATGAGGGAGACATTCCTGATTTATAAATATGAGGTTGAAACTATTAATTTGTCAAAGAAATGCAACTGTTTATAATTTTGAAGGAATAGTTAAATAAACATGGAATATTAGAAATGAACAGTCTCTATGGACTTAAAAATCCAAAAAAAGAAAAAAAAAAAAAAAAAAAAAAAACTTTGAAGTAAAAAAAAAATTGAGATTAAAATTATTTTTGCTATAAACCCAATATCATTCACTTTCTTTTATTTGTACTAGCAAATATATGCACCCTACGGGTGCAAGTATTTAAGTTTTGATATAATAAAATATCATATTAAATTAGAAAGGCTAATAAAACTGACTAAGAATGCAGATAAAAAAACCTGCAACAGAGGGGGTATAATCGAAAAATAGAACAACTTTGAAACTAACTATTCCATCATTTTCCATTACTCCCGTCTTTCATTGGTAAATTTTCCTAATTTAACTATTTAGTTAAAATAGGAAGTCAAGGATAATATTATAGTTATTTCTTCTTGTAAATAAATTTCTTTTAAGATTTATTGACGAGATTTTTGTTTATATTTCTTAAGATAAAACCAAACAATTAGAAATCAATAATACCAAGCACATATTTATTAAAATAAAATTTTAAATATCAATATGCAAATTAGCCTTCTCGTTCAAACTGTAAACCGCTATTTTGTTGTATATATAAATACAATTGCATGTTATTAGTACGTAGATATGGGCAACAGTATTAATAATGTAAACAATTTTTATTAATAACTGAAGGTTTAAAAGAATTAAATCATGGAGAATTTGACGTAGATAATTAAGGGAATTGTGACTTGAGTAGTAATATAGTTTCGGTTACAGACAGAAAAACACACAATCTCCATTATAATAAGATTTTAAAAAATTCCATTTCTCTTCAGTTTAATTCTTTTTTTTTCCTTCCCTAAATCTTATTTTGCATTTTTTCTATTCTTAGTGTTTTTGAAAAATTTAATTTCTTTCATCTTTATTGTTTTTTTATCTTCTTTTTTACTGTTTTTCATTTTTTTCTTCTCTACTTTCATTCCTCTTTATTTAATCTTTCTTTATTTGTTCAGTATCTTCTGATTTTTTGTCTTGTTTTCTTTTTTAGAATAATTTTCTTCATTTTAATTCACTTTAATTATTTTTTGTTCTTGTCCTTTTTCTTCTTTTCTAATTTCCTTCATCTTTATTTTATCATGAGAATTGCATTAGATGTCGGAAACTCCCGAAGTATCATAGCGCTAACTCTAATACTAACTCTAACCCTTACCCTGGCGTCTAAAAAGTTTCGTTTATTTCCGGAAATGTCATGCTTTTTATACGTAATCTAATGATATTATCTCTTGCGTGCTATTGTGCCTTAGTACCCCAAAATTAAACTGATTTTCACTGTGATTCATATTTTTTCATATTGAAAGATTTATTTTAATGGGGAGACAAATATCAGTAACAAATATTTCATAAAAAACAAAAAGAGAAAAATAAAGAAAAAGGTACAAATGCAGAATAGCACGCAAGAGAGAATATCATTAAATTGAGTATAAAAAAATTATATTTAATTAAAAATCAGAAAACCCAAACCTTGTAGACGTTGGGGTTAGTGTTCGTAGGTTAGTGTTAGGTTACATCAGGAGTTTCCGTAGTTCTGGCATTTATACGTAAAATGCAATTCTAATGATATTGTCTCTTGCGCGCTATTGTACATTTGGTACTAATGCCGAATAATGCGCGAGCGATAAGATCATTAGATTACGTATAAAAAGCATTACATTTCACGGAAATACTCGAAACTTTTTATACAGTAGAGTAGGGTAAGGGTTAGGGATAGGGTTGGTTTTAGGGTTAGTGTTAGGTTACTTGGGGAGTTTCCGTAATCTAATGCTCTTTATACGTAAAATGCGATTCTAATGATATCTCTTGCGCGCTATTGTGCATTTGTACAGAAAAAAAAGGAAAGAAAAAAATAAGAGTAATGATATACACACTCTTAGAACTAAGAATATCAAATGCTATAAAACGCATATTTTCTTTTAGCTATTTCTCGACTCCATTTGCATTTTGTGTTCTTTTATATAAACAGGTGCGTGCTTTCAAGAAATAACCGGTTTTTAATATACAAAACGCTTTTTTATGAGCTATAACACATCTCAATAATAATAATAAACAAATAAACATAGAAAAGTAATGGAGGGGAAAAAAGGAAGAACGAAATCCACCATCTTTTACAATTCACAACAAAATTGAGAACTGAGTGAATAATCATTTTTTTTTCTCTTTTTTTTTAATATTGCCTTTCCATTGTTGACAAAATCAATTTCGGCAGACATCTTTTTCGTATTGTTTCATTAGTCGAAAACGTTTCGTGAATTATCACTTTGATCGGACTGTCAAAGAAATTGGGGGATAGCAAGCAGAGATTAGATTTGGGATTATGCGACAATCTCATCGATATAAAACGTTATTGCTTTCACTGTATTTAACCCATATTTAACATCCGAGATAAAAAAAAAAAAAAAAATGCTTGAGCTAAAGACGCCCTCTGGCGGTGAACGTTAGGATTAAAATTATTGCTGTAGTTCAAACGAGAGCGTTCACATGCATTAATAAATTATCTACGACGGCGTCGGCGTCTTCTTATTTTCGTGTTTCCATTCAAACTGAAGCCGTGTAAATGTTCATGTGTGGTGCGCGAAATATTGATTTAATTGGTGGGGATTAAAACACTAACCCTAACCCTACCGTCTCAAATATTTCGTGTATTTCCGTGATTTAATAAAATGCAAAGCTTTTTATACGTAATCTAATGATATTTTCTCTTGAGCGATATTTGCATTTGTACCTTTTTCTTTCTTTCTTTTTCCTTTATGTTCTTTTTTCTTCTTTTGATGGGATACTTATAATTATTATTGATATCCCCCCACACCATTAGAATAATACCCGGCTCCAACCAACTAATTCACCTGTGGTGAATTCATGGAAGGAGTAACAAAGGAATATGAAATTCACAAACAGTCCTTGCCCTGTCAGCAGGGACGTTAGAATGCACCGACTGCACCTCTGCAGAGGGGTAAGACTCCCCCCATGGGGCCACCTGTGGGCCGTGGGTGGCGACCCGTGATGCTTAAGGATAGAGCCTGCTGGATGAGCAGTTCATGACATGCAATACTCCACTTTGGCCCTATCTCGGGCTAGACGGGCGGTCGGAGAGGCCCCCTCAGATCAATCGGCTGGTCACGTCAAGCCCTAGCACCTATATGATTTTCCCAACCCTATTGCCCTTATGGCAAGCCCCAACCCCTTTTTATCATATGGATGCTAGAAGGCGGTGGCTGCGGGTCTACATGTCCTGGGAATGACGTTAAACTCTATCTGATGGTGAGGTTTCAGTTTTGGAGGTTTGGGGAATGTGGAGCACCCCTTCATCACCATTGCTCCCTGGTCCACTCTGACCTGGGGTGGTAGTACATGTTAGGGTCCCATCTATGGGTTAAATAGAAAAATGTATTTATAAAAAAATTGTATTATCCATTAAGAATTGATTTATTTCAAAACTTTATCGGCATTAAATGACCCACTGAGGTTGATATGCCGTAAAACAAAACAAACCATAAACCATAAACAAACAGTCCACAAACTCCGCATACATATCTCCACCAGGGAAGAAGATACCCTAGTTTGCCGCAGATTTTCCAATGACGTAGTGACAAGTACGTCAAAAACCGTTTATTTCCTGATGCTGATGGAGACGCCATTTAGATTTTCGCCAGAGCCCTTTGGCCAGTTTGTGGCCATAATACCACTGGGCGCCAGACCTGTCTGTCTTGGGTGACCCTACCAGGAATTAAGTTACCGACGGCATTGCTCTGGATTTACCAATTTTACACGGCCCTGCCGCGATAAGGAGAAATTGAAATTTAGAAATAATGTGCTTGATCGCTGTTGAGCAAAAACCTTCATCCGCCCTTTTACAGATCTTGTTTATCGTTCTGCATGATGTATAGCCAAATTCATTCCCAGACAAAATCTGTTTGGTTTGGTTTGTTTTGTTTTACGGCATATCAACCTCAGTGGGTCATTTAATGCCGATAACGTTTTGAAATAAATCAATTCTTAATGGATAATACAATTTTTTTATAAATACATTTTTCATATTTAACCCATAGATGGGACCCTAACAGGTACTACCACTCCGGGTCAGAGTGGACAGGGAGCAATGGTGATGAAGGGGTGCTCCACATTCCACAAACTCCAAAACTGGAACCTCACCATCAGATAGAGTTTAACGTCATTCCCAGGACATGTAGACCCGCAGCCACCGCCTTCTAGCATCCATATGATAAAAAGGGGTTGGGCTTGCCATAAGGGCAATAGGGTTGGGAAAATATATAGGTGCTAGGGCTTGACGTGACCAGCTGATTGATCGGAGGGGGCTTCTCGACCGCCCGTCTAGCCCAAGATAGGGCCAAAGTGGAGCATTGCATGTCATGAACTGCTCATCCACCCGGACTCTATCCTTAAGCATCATGGGTCGCCACCCACGACCTACAGGTGGTCCCATTGGGTAGGAGTCTTACCCCTCTGCAGAGGTGCAGTCGGTGCATTCTAACGCCCCAGCCGACAGGGCGGACAAAATCTGTGGGTTCACCGATTATCTGACTATGAAACAAGTAGTTACATAATACCAGGTAGTACTGGGTTACAATAGTATCAGTAAAAGGGTGGAAGAAGTTCTTTGCTCAATTGCCATTTAGCACATTATGTCTAAAGTCCAACCAACCTTCATTGCGACAGAGCCGTGTAAATTTGGTAATGGCAGAGCCATGCTGTCGGGAACTTATGTTCCTGGTAGAATCACCCAAGATGGAGAGATCTGGCACCCAGTGGTATTAGGGCCACAACCTGGCTCAGACAAATATCCAAAGGGTGTCTCCATCATCGTCAGGAATCAACGGCTTTTGGTGTACTTGTCACTGCGTCTGTGGTAAATCTGCAACAAACAAGAGCATCTCCTTTTCTCTGACAGGGATATATGTTTATTCATATTCCCTTGTTACTCCTTCCATGGTTCGAGCCGGCTTAACCGCCCCAGGGTGAATGCCGTCACAGAAATAGAAATGGTGTAATGGTTGTGAGAAATGGACATGATGTCCAGAGTTCAAATCCTGGATGAGGCTGTTTAAATGGTGTTAGTTTTAATAGCAGGATATTTCTAAGATATTGGGTTAAACGAAAGAGAAAATTGAAGTGACTCTTAAAAGATAGAATATTTTTATCTATCCAGCAATAAAAATAATTTTCAGCTAGATTTTCCTGTTTATTAATCCATAGTTCCAGTAGCACTAAAACAGGTAGTACTGGATCATAGTGATTAGTTAATGCAGAGTTTTTCAACCGGTGTTTCGCGGCACACTAGTGTACTGTGAAGCTTCCGTGCGTGCGCCGCGAGTGTTGAGAACGGTTGATCATCCTCTTATATTTTTATTCTATTAATTTCATATTTTTTTCATTGAATATTTTTTGTTTTAATTGAATATGTTTGTACTCTTAGAACAGAGTTTTTCAAATCAAAGAAACAGGTACTTTTAATTTTACATGATTAATCTTTTTGAAAATTTATATTTGTACTCTATTAGATATTTTTATTTTACTTTAACATTTAAATATTTTACTTTAATATATTTTTGTTTTATTATTTTAATGTTTTTGCACACCGGTTGAAAATCTTTATATTAGAAACTGTTATTTCTACTTAAGTAATTTCTTTGTGAAAATTTATACCTTTTATTTCATTATATACTGATGGTGTACCTCGATCAATTTATTGCCCAGTTCACTGTGCCGTGAGATAAAAAAAAGGTTAAAAAAAATCTCCGAGCTATTGTTTTTAATGGTTGGCGTTGTTAGTACTTCATTGCGTACACCGTGTTAATAATAACACTATTTCATTAAAAGGAAATAAACATTTCAAATGTGTTTACCTTCTGCATAACCCAATTCAACCTGTCACATGTTACTTAAAGAGGATCAAAACACAGCAATATAAAGTTGATTTCCCTAAAGAGACGCCATGGAGGGAGGTTTTTGAAAGAGCACCACGAAGACTTAATAGATTATTTGAAATATCTATCGTACTAAAATCAAGCTCAAGTAACTAATTCTGTTTAGCCTTACCCACGAATTAGCAGCCAGAGGGTCTTCAAGAAGGGGGGTTGCTTATCAAAGTTAATATATTTGGCAATCTTTGGCAAATCAGGATTCTTATCCATCGTCTCGTTATTATGTTGTCAATATTGGCAGAGTGCCATGTCTGTTTGGATTGCATGCGAATTCCCAGCATTCAATTACCAAATTTCATTTATCCGTACATGGTGAGAGTACACAATAGATTAACTTACAGATATCAAGGGATTTAGAACATTTAGAGTGGTATGCTCCCTCATTATGGTATTATGGTATTATGGTAGAGTGGTTTGCGCTCTCATTATGGTATTATAGATTGGATACGTGAGGATGCAGACCAAGAAAGTAAAGGGCAGAGTGATTTGACAGTATTGTCTTTTGGTAAGGATGTGACTATTTGAAGAAGAGCAAATAAAAGTGACACTCGAATATTTTCTCTCAATTGATTGATTGATTTTAGCGGCACATCAATCTGTCTAGGGTGAGACTATACCTCGAGTTAAGGAATTACGATCATTGTGCGTTTATATTTAAATTTTTTGTGTAGTTGTCTCTTCAGATCTTTTTTCTTTTGCACACAGTCCAATTGAATACGAATAACTTTTTAAAAGATCTAGTTGTTACAGTCTAGCATGTTAGCCTGTACACCTCGGGGATTCCTCTCTAAAGGAACCATAGACAAGAAATAAAGATAGAATCTGAGGATTGGAAAAAATAACCAAATACGGAAACAAGTAGTAATGGTTACCGACACGGTAAATGGACATGGCGAGAAGAGTTCAAATCTTATACGTGGCTGTTTGTATTTCATATAGCGATAATATCTATGGAAAAAGTATGAATTCAACTACCATTCTTTAGCAATGAATAAATAGTAGGGAAAACTGGGCTCTTTAACTATGGTTAGGCAACCAGTATATTAGAAAGAAGACATTTATTTCAAACCCATGGGTCTCTCTTCTCGTTACTCAAAACGTTTTTGAGAGATCATCCTCCCTTCCTCCTCCTTATATATATATATATACATATATTGGGAGAATTCTCCCCCAAATTGTCGGCATAGCCATATCAAACAAACTGTTTGCATACTTTCATATATATATATATATATATATATATATATATCTTCTTATTATAATGGAGATTGTGTGTTTGTCTGTCTGTAACCGAAACTATATTACTACTCAAGTCACTGTCCATTTAGTTATTATACATCACATTCTTCATGAATCATTTTTATTTAAGCCTCAATTATTAATAAAATTGTTTTACATTATTAATACTGCTGGTCATATCTACGTACTAATAACATGCAATTGTATTTATATATACAACGAATAGCGGTTTACAGTGTGAACGGCAAGACTAATTTGCATATTGATATTTAAAATTTGATTTTAATAAATATATGCTTAGTATTATTAATTTCTAATTGTTTGGTTTTATCTTAATGAATAAGAACAAAAATCTCAGGGATAATCTTAAAAGAAATCCATTAACATGAAAAATAACTGTAATTATTCTTTACCTCCTATTTTAACTAAATAGTTAAATTAGGAAGTTTAGCAAGGAAAGACGGGGGTGATGGAAGAGAAAGCTACGGCTCTTCTATTTTTTTATTTTATACCCTCCTCTGTTTCAATCATTTTATCTGCATTCTTATTTAGTTTCTTTAGACTTTTTAATTTAATATTATTTTTATGACATTAATACTTGCACCCGGAGGGTGCATATATTTGCTAGTATATATAATATACCAAACTTGTTGGTAAATCCTCGCGGTGCGAAAAACCCAGCAAGTAATTTGATTGTAAAAATATACTACCAAACATCACCTGGGGATAAAAAAATATTTTGGGAAAAAGAAAAGACCAAGATAGTCGTACAAGTAGACCAAATAATAAGTAGAGCAAATTATTATATATATATATATATATATATATATATAATATATATATATATATATATATATGGAGAAAGTAGACAAAGATGGGATGTTCTCCACATATTGTCGGATTAACCTCCTCATATTTCTCCCATATATAATATATATATATATATATATATATATTATATATATATACAACCCCTCTGCACGAGCATGATTCGACCCAATTTCAGTATCTTAAGCGGAGTTTAACAGGCTTTAATTCACAGTATTCCTTCTCCTAGGCTGGTTACCTAGCCATGGGTAAATACTCCCGTCTGTCCTACTATTTACCCATAGCTGGAGGGAGAGTAGTTTGATGCTTACCTTTCCCAAGGGTGTCAGCACTATGTCACATGCAAACAGCCTTATCCAGGATTTGAACTCAGATCGACGAGTGCATTTCCTACGATTCTAACCATTACACCACACGCTTAAATGCCACCAGATAAGACGGCTTTTAAGCTAGTCAACTATGAATGCTGATACAAAAGCTAGTTGCATGTTTGGGATAATTAGCCCAGTATGTGTTATCCAGTATATTATTCTGAACCGAAACTTTATCGAGGAGGTAACTGAGAATTTCTTTTAAAAAATTGAGCAGTATTTTTTGTTGTATTTTTTAACCTAAATATTCATTGCCAAATATGAGCTTGTTGCGTGTTATAAGATATCTTTATCAGCAAAATTAGTTTTTTTTATCTTAACTGTGTGTTACATTGCCGACCGACTGCTATTTCCTTTGTATTGGCCTTGACTTTCATTCCCCGTCTCTATTTACTCGCATTCACCCCCGGTTACTTTGTTATTTTCTTTCTTTCTTTCTTTCTCTCTTTCTGTATCAATCTATCTTTTTGTTCTTCTTTCTGTCTTTCTTTCTTTTTCTTTCCATATCAGTCCCACTTCTTTCATTTTCTTTCTTTTCCTTCTTTCTTTCTTTCTTTCTTTCTTTTTTTCCAATCAGTCCCACTCTTCATTTTCTTTCTTTTTCTTTCTTTCTTTCTTTCTTTCTTTCTGTCTTTCTTTCTTTTCTTCCATATCAGTCCCCACTTCTTTCATTTTTTCTTTCTTTTTTCTTTCTTTTTTCTGTCTTTCTTTCTTTCTTTCTTTTTCTTCCCATATCAGTCCCCACTTCTTTTCATCTTTTTTTCCTTCTTTCTTTCTTTCTTTCATTCTTTCTTTTCTTCCCATATCAGCCCCACTTCTTTCATTTTTTTCTTTCTTTTTTCCTTTTCTTTCTTTCTTTCATTCTTTCTTTTTCTTCCCATATCAGTCCCCACTTCTTTCATTTTTCTTTCTTTTCCTTCTTCTTTCTTTCTTTCTTTCTTTCTTTTCTTCCCATATCAGTCCCCTTCTTCATTTTCTTTCTTTTTTCCTTCTTTCTTTCTTTCTTTCTTTCTTTCTTTTTCTTTCCATATCAGTCCCCACTTCTTCATTTTTCTTCTTTTTTCCTTCTTTCTTTCTTTCTTTCATTCTTCTTTTTCTTCCCATATCAGTCCCACTTCTTCATTTTTTCTTCTTTTTTCCTTCTTCTTTCTTTCTTTCTTCTTCTTCTTCCCATATCAGTCCCCACTTCTTCATTTCTTTCTTTTTCCTTCTTCTTCTTTCTTTCTTTCTTTCTTTCTTTCTTTCTTTCTTCTGTCTTTCTTTCCTTCTTTCCATATCTGTCCCCACTTCTTTCATTTTTCTTTCTTTTTTCCTTCTTTCTTCTTCTTCTCTCCATATCAGTCCCCACTTCTTTCATTTTTTCTTCTTTTTTCCTTCTTTCTTTTCTTCTTCTTCTTTTTTCCCCATATCAGTCCTCACTTCTTTCATTTTTCTTCTTTTTCCCTTTCTTTCTTCTTTCTTTCTTCTTTCTTTCTTTCTTTCTTTTCTCTTTCTTCCCATATCAGTCCCCACTTCTTTCATTTTTCTTTCTTTTTCCTTTCTCTTCTTTCTTTCTTCTTCTTTCTGTCTTCTTCTTTCTTTCCATATCAGTCCCCACTTTTCATTTCTTCCTTTCCTTCTTTTCTTTCTTTCTTTCTTTCTTTCTTTCTTTCTTTCTTTCCATATCAGTCCCCACTTCTTTCATTTTCTTTCTTTTCCTTCTTTCTTTCTTTCTTTCTTTCTTTTCTTTCTTTCTTCCCCATATCAGTCCCCACTTCTTTCATTCTTTCTTTCTTCTTTCTTTTTTCATATCTTTCTTTATTTTCTTTCTTTTTTTCTTTCTTTCTTTCTTTCTTTCCATATCAGTCCCCACTTCTTCATTTTTTCTTTTCTTTTCTTTCTTCTTTCTTTCTTTCTTTCTGTCTTCTTCTTTTCTTCCATATCAGTCCCACTTCTTCATTTTTTCTTTTTTCTTTCTTTCTTTCTGTCTTCTTTCTTTCTCTTCCATATCAGTCCCTACTTCTTTCATTTTTTCTTTCTTTTTCCTTCTTTCTTTTTTCTTTCTTACTTCTTTCTTTCTGTCTTTCTTTTTCTCTCATATCAGTTCCCACTTCTTTCATTTTTTCTTTGTTCTTTCTTTTTTTTCTTTCTTTTGTTTGTTTGTTGTTTGTTTCTTTCTTTTTCTTCCCATATCAGTCCCCACTTCTTTCATTTTTTTTCTTTTTTCTTTCTTTTCTTTCTTTTTCTTCTTTCTTTCTGTCTTTCTTTCTTTCTTTCTTTTCTGTCTTCTTTTTCTTCCCATATCAATCTCCACTTCCTTCATTTTTCTTTCTTTCTTTCTTTCATTCTTTCTTTCTTTCTTTTTTCTGTTTTTCTTCTTCCCATATCAATCCCCACTTCTTTCATTTTTTTTCTTTCTTTTACCTTCTTTTTTTTCTTCCTTTCTTTCTTCTTTCTTTTTCTTTCCATATCAGTCCCCACTTCTTTCATTTTTTTTCTTTTTTCTTATTTTCTTTTCTTTCTTTCTTCTTTTTCTTCCATATCAATCCCCACTCTCATATTTTTCTTTCTTTCTTTCTTTCTTTCTTTCTTTTTCTTCCCATATCAGTCCCCCACTCTTTATCTTTCTTTCTTTCTTTCTTTCTTTCTTTCTTCTTTTTTCTTCCCATATCAGTCCCCACTTCTTCATTTCTTTCTTTCTTTCTTTCTTCTTCTTCCCATATCAATCCCCACTTCTTTCATTTTTCTTTCTTTCTTTCTTTCTTCTTTTCCTTTTTACGTTTTACTTTTTATTTTCTTGAGTTTTCCTCCACGTATCATTTCTGTTTTCTTATTTAGTTTCCCCTCCACTTTTCTACTTATAGATTAGCAATCTATTTTCGTTGGTTCTTCATTTGGTTACCTCCCTTTGCCTCTCTCTCTCTCTCTCCTCTCTCTCCGGGCCCTCTCTCTCTCCGCCCCACCCCCCCTCTCTCTCTTTCCCTTCATCCTTCCTTTTTTCTGTTATTCACATCGCCAAAAGATATTTTTGAACTCCTCTTTGTCTTCACTCTTGTAAGGTAAACAATGATCGAACTGTAATCTTATTACTCAGCTAACTGTCGCTAGTTTTGCGATCAAAACAATTTTCAATCACGCACACACACACACGCACGCATACACAGACACACATAAGAGCATATACACTCGTACATATAAGTATAGGTATTGGTAAACATACTAATGAAGAGAATGGTGCTTGGGTAAACATTATAAGTAAACAAAGCGCTCAGTTATATACATTTTTTGCAGTTGTACACACCGTTAGATCACCCTCTTTAAGACTCTGGTCTATCTATCATCTATCTATCTATCTATCTATTTTTCTTCTCTTTCCTCTCTTTCTGTATCGATCTATCTTTTGTGCTTTCTTTCTATCTTTCTTCTTTTCTTTCCATATCAGTCCCCACTCTTTCATTTGCTTCTTTCTTTTTCTTCTTTCTTTCTTTCTTCTTTCTTTCTTTCTTTGTGTTCTTTCTTTCTTCCATATCAGTCCCCACTTCTTTCATTTTTTCTTTTCTTTCTTTCTTTCTTTCTTTCTTTTCTTTCTTTCTTTCTTTCTTTTCTTCTTCCCATATCAGTCCCCACCTTTCATTCTTCTTTCTTCTTTCTTTTTCTTCCATATCAGTCCCCACTTCTTTCATTTCTTTCTTTTTTCTTTTTCTTTCTTTCTTTCTTTCTTTTCTTTCTTTCTTTCTGTCTTCTTCTTTCTTCCCATATCAGTCCCCACTTCTTTCATTGTCTTTCTTTCTTTCTTTTTTCTTCTTTCTTTTCTTCTTTCTCTTTCTATCTTTCTTTCTCTTTCTTCCCATATCAGTCCCCACTTCTTTCATTCTTTCTTTCTTCTTTCTTTCTTTTTCTTCCATATCAGTCCCCACTTCTTCATTTTTCTTCTTTCTTCTTTCTTTCTTTCTTTCTTTTTTCTTTCCTTTTTTATTCTTTGTCGATCTATTTCTTTCTATCTATATCGATCTCTTTTGTTCTTTCTTTTCATCTTTCTTCTTTTCTTCTCTTATTATTTACCTCTTCTTTCTTTCCTTTTCTTTCCATTTCCTTTCTTTCTTCTCTTTCTTTCTTCTAGATTACCTATTTCTTTTTTCTTTCTATACCTATCAATCTATCTTTCTTTTTTTCTCTATCCATCAACCCTTTTTCTTCCCCTCTCCTTCTTTCTTTTTCTATCTACCTATCTATCTATCTTTCATTTCTTTCTTTATCCATGCATTTTTTCTTTCTTTCTCCCTTTCTTTTTCTGTAGCTTTCTTCCTTTCTTCTCTCGTTCTTTTCTTCATCCTCCTCCTTTTTGTCTTCCTCTTTCTTACTTTATTCTCTTCATTCATTCATTCATTCTAGCTTTCTCTCTCTACCTCTTTCTTTTTCCTTCTTTCTTTCTGTCTTTCTTTCACTTTCCTTCTTTTCTTTGTTCACCTTCTATCTGTATGTCTTTCTTTCATTGCCCCCACTCTCTCTCTCTCTTTCTCTCTCTCTCACTCTGTCTTCATCCATGCATCTTTTTTCTTACACTCTTTTTTTCTGCGCTTTCTTTCTTCTTTCTTCTTTCTTTTTCTTTCTTTCATCACCCTCCTTTTTTGTTGCTCTTTCTTTCTTTATTCCCTTCATTCAATAATTCTATTTTTTCTCTCTTCTTTTTCCTTCTTTATTTTTCTTTTTCTTTCACATCCCTTCCTTTCTTTTTACTTCTTCTATCTTTCTTCCTTTCTTTCATTCTCTTTCTCTCTCTCTTTCTTTCTCTCTCTTTCTTTCTTTCTTTCTTTCTTTCTTTCTTTCTTTCTCACAGACACGCGCGAATATTTACTAAACTTATCGATGTCATGCCCAGAGCCAATAGAGCAGTAAACTTCACTAACACTGAACTCAATCCAACCTCAAAAACAACTACAATGAGATTCCTAGGTTTAACTATTGATCTATGCCAGACGCTTACGAAATTAATCATATCAAAACGCACAAAGAGGGCACATGTCCTACAGCCACAGTCTCACAGATTTGCTATTGTGGATTATTATTTTAGATCTCTTTCTCTTTCGCTAACAAAGACAACGACAATAGTCCGAATTAAACATAATATAGCGGCTGGAACACTTTGCTTAAAAACCAGACAAAATTCACAAGAACAAAAAATAAAGGAGAGAGAACAATTTTTTTTTCTTTTTATGTAAACATTTTCACACCAATTCTAATAATTTTTCTATAGCCTCGTTTCAGTCTGAAGTTCCGCAGACATTTTGATTGTGCTCTAGTGGGTGGCAAAACATGTAATCAAAAAATTTGAAATATAATGGTATCTGACTTACGATTCTAATTCGTTCCGCTCGTAACTCTATTTCCTCGCGTATCAAATTAATTTTCCCCATCGAAATAAACTGAAATGCCATTTTGGTTACTTTGTTTTAAAAAGTGTGTGATTCGAACCCTGGCACGCAGAGCAGTCTCCTGTTTATAGCTCGGCTGATGAGGCATAATATGCCGAAATGTATATACAGAGATCGAATTTTTCCCGATTTGTTAACGCATTTACACTTGAACAGATATGC
Organism: Doryteuthis pealeii; assembly: GCA_023376005.1. Classification (NCBI taxonomy): domain Eukaryota; kingdom Metazoa; phylum Mollusca; class Cephalopoda; order Myopsida; family Loliginidae; genus Doryteuthis; species Doryteuthis pealeii. The sequence continues at coordinate 18,796,408 of CM042150.1, read as the reverse complement.
TCGCCTAAATTATTAATTATCAACTAATTAAATTTCAATTAGGTGATACTTCAATTAAGCACTAATTCTCCCAAATTGTCGGCTATCGCCATCTCAAACAGATTTTTTTCTTTTTATGTAAACATTTTCACACCAATTCTAATAATTTTTCTATAGCCTCGTTTCAGTCTGAAGTTTCGCAGACATTTTGATTGTGTTCTAGTGGGTGGCAAAACATGTAATCAAAAAATTTGAAATATAATGGTATTTTGACTTACGATTCTAATTCGTTCCGCTCGTAACTCTATTTCCTCGCGTATCAAATTAATTTTCCCCATCGAAATAAAACTGAAATGCCATTTTGGTTACTTTATTTTAAACTAGAATTGGCTACCCGGCATCGCCTGGGTAGAGGGGGGATTTAAAAAAAAGTTAATCTCGCAGATCCATTATTACTTATCGCGAGTGAGATCCTCACTGGTTGCCCCATAAAAATCACCACGGAAATATATAACAATATAGTAAGAAATTTCCATTCAATGATTTACAATATAAAAAAAACAGAAGAAGATATAAATGATGCAATTAATTCAATCAATCAATATATTTAAAAGCGAAAAAAAACATACAAAAAATAATAAGATAAACAAAATAACATGCAAATGACTTTCCCTTCTGTTGCTTTTAAAATTTGAATTTTTAAATATCTTCCCAAATAATCAAATCTTAATTATTTTTGCTCAGAAACCAAGCCCTGGTAATATTTAATGTGTATATATATATTTACTTTGTCGTGAATTGTTTTATTTTCGAAGTAGCGCTATATTGTATAGCTCCTCTTACAAAAAAAAAAAAAACAACTTATTTTTTTATACGATTTTTAAATAAGAAAATGAAAACACTATTATATAAAAACATAATAAAATAGAATGTAATGAATTATGTGCTGTATTTTAATGATATCTTTCTTTGTTGTAATAAATTTGGAAACTTTAATATTTAGTGAACTTCATGCTAAGCGTATCTGAAGCTCGCTTGAACTTCAAATTTTAGCGCTTAACACAAAGTAAAACTCGACTGAGTGACAGCTCTTAACTCAGAAAGATCTAAATTGCGGAACTCGTAAGTCAACTAATAACAATACATTGAATTGTTGAGATTTTTTTAAAAACATTAATGTAGTGGGGTGGGTAGGAAAAAGACAAGTAATACAAGTTTCTTTGTTAAAATCTTATTATAATGGAGACTGTGTGTTTGTCTGTAAACTATCAGGCATTATTAGACCCGTTGGAGGCTTGCTAAAAATACCAGATTAAATGTTATTTTATTAATTTTCAATATTGCTACACACGTATTTTTTTTTAATAGCGCACTTGGATATAAAAAAAAAACAAATTTCAAAGCTCGATTTCTAAAATTCGACCGTTGCTAGAAACAGTTGCAATGTTAATTTCGTAGTTTTACGGTGTTATGGAACCTGCACAAGAATTTTGCGAGCAGTCCTGAACAAGTCGTGGAAGCAGCACCCCACAAAGAAGCAACTATATGGTCACCTTCCCCCCATCTCACAAACCATACGGGTGAGACGGACTAGGCATGCAGGACACTGCTTGAGAAGCGGGGACCGAGATCATAAGCGACATTCTCCTGTGGAGGCGAACACATGGACATGCTAACGTAGGACGCCCACAAAGGACCTACATTGACCAACTATGCGAGGATTCGGGATGCTGCACGGAGGACCTCCCAGGGACAATGAGTAATAGGGAAGGTTGACGAAAGATAGTCACGGATACCCGTGCTGCTTGTGCGATATGATGATGATGATGACAAGAGGTTTTAATCCTTGCAAAACACGTCTATTTTGACTGTTTTGACGCAAGTAAAAAAATTAAAACCCCTTGTAGGACGCCATAAAAAAATTAATTCAAGTCACAATTCCCTTGATTATTTACGTCACATTCTCCATAATTTTATTTAAAAAAAAATTAAACCTAAATTATTAATAAAATTGTTATACGTTATTAATACTGTTGGCCCTATCTACATTTATTTACCTCATACCCCACTTGTATGGGTTGGACACAAGGTCTCATTTTTATGTGGGACCTACCACACACCGAGACTCATGGGTGCTTGGTGGAAAAAATTGCGTCGATCCCGTCGGCATACCCCCTCAATGTAGGGGGGCGTCTCAGGCGCTGGGCAATAAACCCAGCCCTGTCCCTTTAAATCACTGAAGCCACTTGACCCCCACCCCGTTGACCCTATCTACATATTCCTAATTTGTAATTGTATTTATATATACAACAAAATAGCGGTTTACAGTGTGAACTGGAAGGCTAATTTGCATATTGATATAAAAGATCTAATTTTAATAAATATATACTTAATATTATTGATGTCCAATTTTTTGGTTTTATCTTAATGAATATGAGCAAAAATATCGGGGATAAATCTTAAAAGAAATCCATTAAAAAGAAGAAATAACTGTAAATTAATTTTTTAATTCCTTTTTTAACAAAATAGTTAAATTCGGAAATCTAGCAATTAAAGACGTGAGTGATGAAAGAGTAAGTTTTCGTTGTCCTATGCTTTTTTATTATACCCCCTCTATTTCACATCTTTTTTTATCTACATTCTTATTTAGTTTCATTAGTCTTTCTAATTTAATATGATATTTTGTTACATTAAAACTTAAATACTTGCACCCGATTGTGCATATATTTGCTAGTAATAATAATATAATCATAATTATTGATGAGAATTAGTCTGTCCGCTTAGAAGGTGAACATTTTAATATAACACAACTAAAATATCAAGCCGAGCTTGATAAGATAACGTTAAGGATAGAAAGTTGTATCATATATCTATATTTTCAACTTTGAAATATTAAAAAAAAATACATTTTTTTAATTTTTCCATAATTCTTTGCGCACAATTAACTGATTCTAAGAATTTTTGTCCAATATTTATAGCTAGAAGCGGCTACCCAGCACCACACAGGTAGATATTGGAGAAAATATGGTATATTAATTTGTTTACTTTTGAGATTTACAAATGCCGGACATTTTTAAGTAGATTTTCAATGCTATTACTATGTATATTTTTATTTTTAAATATCTTTGAATGTAACTGAGATTTTCATAATTTTTGCACAAGAAGAAAAAATCGGTGATATTACAATGTATGTTTTCATTTTTAAATATTTCGAATGTAATTAAAATTTTCATAATTTTTGCACAAGAAGCAAGAACCGGTGATATTACAATGATTTCCCTATGAAACTCTGAGTTAGATTTGCCTCCAAATAGCCCTCGTTATTAGTCCGTTTAAAAACTTGCAATATGTCTTAAATATCACAATAAAATAAAGGTGTACATAATATATGGATTATATATATATATATATATATATATATATATATATATATATATAGTTTTAACTAACCATGTTTAATAAATGATTACTTGATGTTATTGATCTCTAATATTATTGTTTCATTTTCCAACGTATTAAAATCTATCCTAGGAATGATTTTATATAGAGACCAATTAACATGTAATTAAAATAAGTGTAATCATTTTATATGCGTTCTTATTTAATTTAGTTAGTCTTTCTAATTTAATATATTTCATTACATTTAAATTCTAGTCAATTATTATAACTTGTATATATTGTATAAATCTATTTTAAAACTAAGAATTATTTTTTTAATTGTTTGATGTAGATTTTTAGTTGTTAAATTCTGCCCTCCGTAGACAGATATGGTAAGTAGTATATATATAAAATAAAGTAGGAATTTGTATCCTACAATAATCAGAATAGGCTGGATGAAGTTTTTATATCTCTGTTTCTTTGGAAGTCTTCTTTTATATCCTGCTTAATTAACTTTGGTGTTAAATTTGGAACGTTCAAAATAAATTTAATCAACTAAGTGGAAGGATGAGCTCGTCAAGTTATTTAAAGAAAACGGGACGTGTTTGTCAAATATACAGGATGCAATAGGTAAATTGTCGCCAGTTAAGATTATTGATTACGTGCATGTGCTTTGTTTGTTTCAAGTTTTGTCTACTGTGCAGCAAACTTGAATCTGGCAGTGTCTGCAAGGAAAACATCACCATGAAGCACTTTACTCTTCTTATTAATTTTATAATATATATAATATATATATATATATATATATATATATATATATATATATAGATAGATAGATAGATAGATAGATAGATATTTAAAAATTTGTTTTGGATGAAACAAAGAAATCACAGTGCTCAACCACAAATTTGTAGGAGCTTTATTTATTTGTTGAATTTTTTAAATATAAAAGTTTTTCATAAGCAACTACCCAGGTTTCAAGTTATTTCACCATCGTCAGGCTGCTCCTGGTGTTTCTTTGAAGAGAATTTGCGGTCCATAAACATAACAACACAAAGTCTCTTTAAATAAACACCAGGAGCAGCCTGACGATGATGAAATAACCTGAAACCTGGGTAGTTGCTTATGAAAAACTTTTATATCTAAAAAATTCAGCAAATAAATAAATAAATAAATATATATATATATATATATATAATATATATATGTGTGTGTGTGTGTGTGTGTGTGAAAAATGGAAATTGGAAATGAATCGACAATATGAGGAAGAATGAATAAAGAAAAGAAGGAATAGAATGGATAATAAAAGATGAATTTAATCAATATCACTTACACATGTGTTTCGGTCAGTTCATCTGTGTGAAAATATTTTGCACACAGAGAAGATTCGACCTTCATCAGATTAAAATTTTATTTTGAAACAATATAAAATTTCACTCTGATGAAAATCGAAACTTCTCTGTGTGCGAAATATTTTCACACAGATGAACTGACCGAAACACATGTGTAAGTGATATTTCATCTTTTATTATCCATTCTATTCTTTCTTTCTTATTCATTCTTCCTCATATATATATATATTATATATATATATATATATATATATATATATATATATATATATATATATATATTGGCAGTATTTTTTCTTTTAAACATGTTTTGCTGAACTCAATGGACTATTCTTGTCTAACGAGTTTTTTTTTCAATCCTTTCTAATTTTGTGGACATCTTTTTGATATCAGGTTGGAATAGGTGTATGAAACCACCAAAGGTTTTAACACGGGTACTTTCTGCTTAACTTAGTGCCATCATCAGGAGTGGAACGGATGAGATATTTCCATTGTTTCTTTTTAAACAAACAGTAGCAGTAAGAATAAGCCGGGGGAGGGGCTCACTAGTTTATAAGAATATTATAGGGGAATGGTGGGAGAGAAATTGGCGGGAAATTATAGGCATTTGAGAACATGTTAACTGGTTTCGAAGTTGTTCTTGTTTACGGTGTTTTTTGTTTTGTTTAATGTATAGGGCTTCAGTTTGTTTTCTTTGTGTCATATATATGTTTTCAGTTAGAATTTACCGGTAATTAGAGGGGGGAATTAATGTGATTTTAATTGTTGCATGATGTAGCTTGTATCCGTTAAGTGTAGTTTTAACTGGCATGACAAAGTCGTCGTTGTGTGACCAATATACGTGCTTTCAACTTTGGAGAGACATTTAAAATTATACACAAGACTGATCTCGTTGAGACGACTAGTTTTTGTGGATGAGTTATTGCATGTAACAAGGTTTGTGGTTTTAAAGTTTGGGTAATAGATAATTAGTTTAACTTTGTTATTGGGGTCAGTGGAAGAAACTACAAAGTTAAACTATCTATAACCCAAAGTTGGCTAACCAACGATGAGGTATGCTGGTTTTTTGCATATTAGTTGTGTTTCTGCCAATGAAATCATCCACGATAAGCTAGGCTTCCATAAAAAAAAAGAATGCGGATAATTTTTGAATCTCCCTCGTATTAACAAATAGGCCTCTCTACTATTTTAACGATAAATTCAATTATGCCACCAAGAACCCCCACCTTGTCGACTGAGGCTGTAGAATACGCCGACTGCACCATTTTAGAGGAATAAGACCCCCAATAGGGACACCTATTGGTGATGGGTATTGACCCATGATGAGCGAGGACGGGATCCTGGTGGCTGAGCAGAGAATGACATGTAACACTCCACTTTGGCCTTACTTGGGCTAGAAGAGGCCCCCTCCGATCAGTCGGCTGATCAGGTCAAGCTCTAGCACCTATATAATCGTCTCCACCTCATTGCGCTAATGGTAAGCCCTAACTTTTTTGTATGCTAGAAGACGGTGGCTGAGTGTCTTCGTGTCCTGGGTATGGCATTTAACTGCATCTAATAATGAGATCTCAATAATGGAGCTCTGGGGAGTATGGAGCACCTCTTCATCGCTAGTACTCCCAGGTCCACTTTGATCCGGATTGATAGTACCTGTTAAGGTCCTATGGGCTAAATAGAATAAAAATAAGTTAACAAAAGAGAAATGTTTATAAAAATGATTCCAAAAAAGAATATTGTAGATATTTTCTCAGAATGCCACACAAACTAGATTACCGTTCCCATCATTCCCCACACAGCTGTATATTAAGCGATACTCGCCATGTAGGAACCTTTTAGTTTGCTGATCACATTGATGAGCAACTGTCAGTTAACAAGCGCCACTAACACAGTGTCTACACTAACACACACACACACACACACACACACATATATATATATATATATATATATAAGTTTGAACAGTAACATACTTTATTATAGGATCCGCTATTCAAACTATAAGTTCAACTTATATATTACGTTTAGCTGTACCAACTTAATATATATATATATAATATATATATATTATATATATATAATCATTTTGGCAGCATGTATATTCATCACTCTCTCAGTTCCAGCATCCTTATCAATCATCGCCCTGGGAGGTCTTCTGCACAGCATCTAGGATCTGCACAGAGCTAATTGATATGTTTACTTGTGTGTCCACGTGTAGGTGTTCACAGGAGAATGTCACTTATGAGTTCATCCTTGCTTGCTCAGTATGTTTTTGTGTGATAGGGAGTAAGTGGCTATATAGCTATATTCTTGTGTGGTGCTGGTTTGTTTGTTTCAGGTTTTGTCTACTGTTGGGGAATGTTACGCTTAAGATATTTTGTTTTATTCATTGTTGATGGGTATTGAAAGTTACTGTAAAATCCAACCAACCAACTGTTACATAATTGTTAGTATCCTAAACAATATGTAGGTTAGTGAAGAAAATGAAAATGGCTGTTAGAAATTACGCTAGCAGTAGTTTTGAATGGGAGTATGTGACGATATCATGGAAGATTGATTGGAACGTGTTAATCTCGTGTTAACCCCTTTGGTATATACCATGAGAATTAGTAGAGAAATGAGAAATAAAGGCTCTTCCGGTTTTGATCTGAAAGAGTTAGTTAGATCAGTACTGGGCAAGCCATGGAGATCAGCGCGCTCCTGCTAACACTCTGCTCAGTTAGTCTGGATGCGGATTTCTGAATAAAATATGATATAAAGAAAATCTAAGTCTTGGGTTATTTATCCGAAAACTACTAATAACCCAGGGCTTCTGAAGAATGGAAGACCAGAAACGAAATTTCCAAATGAAAGGTTCCAGACCCTAGAAGAAGAACTCCCAGCTACATAAGATACGAAAGATGATCAGAAAAATATAACCCAACCAGTCCTATTCGCTGTCGAATAACATCTCATATTATTGTAACAACGATATTCCTGTATTTTACTCTAAACTTTACATGTAAGAATATTTTCATCATTCCTTCATCTTCATACTTTAAGAATCCTGTGATTGTACCTTAATTTCCCTATCTCTGATTCTAAGTAATTTCGGTTTGCAAAACTAATCTCAGCATCTCTCTTTAAAAAAAATCACCCACTCAAAAATACTCCAAAAGAACAGACCTCAGGCGGGAGATTGATTGTCACGTATTTAAGAGTATTTTCTTTTGAGTTCATGGCAAGAAGGGTGAGCTGAGTTCGACCCACCATGCCGGAAGATATCGGTGAACACGCCTATGGTGGTCGGGTTTATGTCGAATTACGCTCGGATGTCTCCGGGAAAGGAAATTAGAGCCGCCCAGCTGTATGACACCATGGCTTTTGATAGGACGATCTTCTTTCTTTATGTGTAAATATTTTTCCCGCTTTTTTTTTCGATTTGTTCCTTTTATTTTACAATCTTTCTTCTCTCGGACACTCTAGCTTTCTTCATATCGCTTGTAATTATGATGTTACACACACGCATCCACACACACGCGGCGCGCGCCGCGCACACACACACACACACACAAATATATATAATTCGTTCTTTCTTTTCTCGTTTACTCATTTCTCAGTTATATATGTAGAAATGCTCAATACTGAGCAGTCAGAATTATTCGATGAGGTGTTTGGGTGAAACCTAGGTAGTGACACCTTTAGGTCACACACACACACACACACGACACACAACACACACACAATATATATATTATTTCTCTTTTTTCTCTGTTACTCTATCCTCAATCTCTCTTTTTGTT
>CM042150.1:18763798-18787820 GCA_023376005.1 Doryteuthis pealeii | reverse complement strand
GAGAAAGAATCCCAAAGAAAAAACAATTTATATGTATAATCTGTATGATATAGATATATATATTATACTATAATTCATATAACCGCTAGAGAATTGCTAATAAGTAAAATATATATATACACATATAAAATTACTTTTGGTACTATTTTTTTCTTAATTTTTGTCGACTAAAGTAAACTACAGGTAAACAAATACATAAAAATGATTGTATTATACGCATATACACACGCACACACACATACACATAAACACACACACACGCATATATATGTATCGACAGTATTATATATATATATATATATATATATATATATATCGGTGTAACTGAAGAAACCTGGAAAAATATGAACACAGCACTACACCGTCAAAACCTTTCTAGTGGAGAAATAAATCAAACCAAAACACACCCGAAATAACCTGGAAAATAAGGGAAAGCCGCACCAGCATACAACCTTGTCGAAAATGCAAACATTGCCTAGATGAAAAATTAGCCATAGTAACCTTCTCAGAGAAGAATAAACTACACAAAAAATGATCAGAACTTATAAAGAAATGTAGACACGAAAATAAATACTTACTAGATTAACGAAAAACAAATGACTTCAACGATTAAACAAAAAGTAAAGAGCAAGTTTAAAATCAAAATCTCAAACGAAAAAAAAACAAAAAAAACAAAAAGAAATACTTCAGACAATTAATTTTAATTATAAAACTAACCCCTAACCCTAACCCTAACCATAACCATAACCCTAACCCCTAACCTAACCTCTAACCCTAACCTCTAACCCTGCCCCCTAACAAACAACTTCCAATTTGAAGGTTGGAACGGCGATCTTTCATCTAAGTTTTGGACCATATCACCTTTAGGCAGCCCTTTTGCGATCTTCATTCGTTGGGACATTTTTTTTCATTTACACCGTCAAAATCTGGTTAATTTTTAACAGACGATTTTTAGAATTTAACAAAAATTATAAAAACAACCCCTAACCCAAACCCCCTAACCCTAACCCCCTAACCTTAACCCCTAACAAACAACCGGATTTTGACGGTGTAAAAGGTCATATGGTCCTATGTTTAAAAAAAAAAGAAACTCATAAAAAATCAAACCTTAAACACCAGCAATTGGAAAGCAATTAACAAAACAGTTTTCCTAAGTATATTAGATAAACTAGCAAATATATGCACCCTCCGGGTGCAAGTAATTAAGTTTAAATGTAATAAAATATTAGATTAAATCAGAAAGGCTAATGAAACTAATTAAGAATTCAGATAAAAAGATTTGAAACGGAGGGGGTATAATCGGAAAATAGAATAACTGAAACTTACTCTTTCATCACTTCCGTTTTTCAATGCTAAATTTTGCTAATTTAACTATTTAGTTAAAATAGGAAGTAAAGAATAAAATTACAGTTATTTCTTCTTGTTAATGTATTTCTTTTAGGATTTATCCCCGAGACTCTTTGCTTATATTCATTAAGATAAACCAAACAATTAGAAATCAATAATACCAATCACATTTTTATTAAAATCAGTTTTTTTAATATCAATATGCAAATTAGCTTTACGTTTACACTGAAAACTGGTATTTTATTGTATATATAAATACAATTGCATGTTATTAGTATTTAGGTAAGGCCAACAGTATTAATAATGTCAAACAGTTTTATTATTAATTGAGGTTTAAATAGAAATAGAATCATGGAGAATGTGACGTAAATAACTAAGGGAATTGTGACTTGAGTAGTAATATAGTTTCGGTTACAGACAGAAAAACACACAATCTCCATTATAATAAGATGTATACTCCGGTAAACTTCGTTCTACATATAACAACTGATAAATCAATCAATCAATCACCACCAGTAGATAAGAACACAGGTAACACAACATTTTGCTTAAATAAACAGCTGTATTCAGGTAAACTTTGTGTTACACATAACAATTGACCCATTTAAATCCGGGTAAACTTTTGCTAAAGATAAAAATTGAACAATGAAAATCTAGCCCCCACCAGTAAAGGACCAGACCACAGGCTATTTAAACAAACAGCTAAACCAATTGTGCGATTATTTTGAAGATCGTATAGGCGAGAAACTGTCAGTAACCAGGTGTTGACTCTATATCCACGCTACCTTAACCTATATAATATATATATATATATATATATATATATATATTATTGTATGTGTATAAGTATTAACTTACCGGTGGGTATAAGTACGATCGTTGGACGCGCACAATATCCAGAGGCTAAGGTTGAGAAAAAACAAACACAAAGTGCTCAATACAATGTAGAGCATACATTTATTTTAAGAATGGAAAGGAGTAACCTATTCGAGTTTCATCGATTGATTCTTCAGGGTTACTTTAAATTAATCGAGTTTACGATTAATCTTAGGTGTTATAAACATTTTTCCATTCTTAAAATATATATATATATATATATATATATATATATATATATATATATATATCACAAAACCGGTTAGAAGCGATCCTTTAGCCTTGGTCAGTAGCTCCTCTATTCCAAGGAAAGGCTAAGGGTATAAACCCCGAAAACAAATCTGGAGCTGGAGTCCATAAGTTAAGTGGTGCTGAATCTCAGTACTTCCTAGCAACTCCTGCGGCGCCGTCGTTGCCAAACCGCATTGGTTCCTACCTTTCCTTTGCACCACAACGGCTGTGTGGAGAGGGAGGATCTGCTGCTAGGTCCACACCTCATCCTCCATAAGAACCTGCACAGGCTACGTAGTTTTCCACTACAAAATGGAGACGACCGCCTCGCTGACAAGAAAGCAACCGGGAGTGACGGCGTACCAGCAAATATCTTGAAGGCATGGTGCAACACTGCTTCAACCACAACACTAACGACTCTGCAGTTGCTGGGAACATGGACACATCCCCCAGGACAGGCGAGACGCCACCATTGTCCCCTTATACAGGAACAAAAATCGGAGCGACTTCAGCATAGCTTGACAAGTCTTACGCGTGTTACACTGGCGCGTCTGCAGACATTGCATCTTGAACGCATCCAGGGACACAGAGTGGCTTCCGAGCAACCAACCGCATGAGGGGTGCCAGGAGAGAGGATGCCACTCTGCACCGCATTGACGGACCTAACGAAGGCATCCAACCTGGCCACCCGAACTGTTCGCAGTCACTGCACCAGAGACTCCAGATATTGCTATTCAAAAATTGTACAGCTCAACCACTCACGCAGTTAAAAGAAAAAGTGGTAGTAGACGGAAGGATGCCAACCATATATATATATATATATATATATATTATATATATATATATCTTATTATAATGGAGATTGTGTGCTTTTTTGTCTGTAACCGAAACTATATCACTACTAGTTACAATATCCTTAGTTATTGACATCACATTCTCAATGATTTTATTTTTATTTTAACCTCTATTATTAATAAAATTGTTTTACATTAGTAATACTGTTAACCACATATACATACTAACAACATACAATTATGTTTATATATACAACAAAATAGCGGTTTACAGTGTGAAGGGGACGGCTAATTTGCATATTGATATAAAAAAATCGAATTTAATAAATATGTGTTTAGTATATTGATATCTAACTGTTTGGTTTTATTTTAATGAATATAAGCAAAAATCTCTTCAATGAATCTTAAATGAAATCCATTAACAAGAAAAAATAAGTGTCATTTTATTATTTACTTCCTCTTATAACTAAATACTTAAATTAGAAAAAATAACAATGAAAGACGAGAGTGATGGAAGAGTAAGTTTCAGTTGTTCTATATTTCGATTATACCCCTCTGTTTTCAAATATTTTTATCTGCATTCTTATTTAGTTTCATTAGCCTTTCTAATTTAATATGATACTTTATTGCATTAAAACTTAAATACTTGCACCCGGAGGGTGCATATATTTGCTAGTATATATAAAGATCTCTAAATTTAAATATAGTACTTACCACCGTGATTAAAAAAAATCATTTAAATTAGCATAAACTAAAAACGACCAATAGAAAACAACAAAAACAAAGAACACTATTAAATCTAAATTTTATTATATTATATCTAAATTAAAATTTTATTTTATATATTTTTTATATTTTTAAGTAAATTTGAATCTACTACATTAGTTCTAATGTATACCCTAAATAACACTAATTATCCATATACAAACATATATATATATATATATATATATATATATATATATATGTGTGTGTGTGTGTGTGTTTTAAGTGAGAAAAATGAAACTAGATCCGACAATTATGTTGAAAGAAAAATGGAAAAAATGTTGAATGGATAAATGTATTTATTGAAATGTCGACACGTGTTTGGACAAAGAGTTTGCCCTTGTATACATTATTTTAATCTAAAATATCAAAATATGCTGCCGGGAAGAATACCACTTTTTGTGTACTTGAATTTTATGTTTCACTATTATTATTATTCTATTCTATTTTGTATTTAAAATAATAATAAATAGGATACAATGTATACAAGGCTAAAATCTTGGTCGAAACACGTATCGGCATTTTAATGAATAAATTTTTATCCATACATTTTCTTTACATTTACCTTTCAACATATATGTACATATATATATTATATATATAGTCATGGGAAATGGACTCGTGGCCCCGAGTTCAAATCCTGGATGTGATAATTGCATTTCACTTTGCGCTAATACCCTTGGGAAAGGTATGAATCCTACTCTCCCTCCAGCTATGGATAAATAGTAGGGCAGACTGGTCTCTTTAACCTTGGTTAGGCAACCAGTCTAGGAGAAGGAAAACTCTGAATTCAAACCTGTTGAACTCTGCTTAAGAAATTGACCTTGTGTCACATCCTGCTCGTGTAGAGGGGTTGGTATATATATATATATTATATTTCCATTTATCTTTCAACATAATTGTTGTATTCACTTTCATTTTTCTCACTCACACACACACACACACACACACACACATATATATATATATATATATATATATATATATATAAAATGTGTGTGGATTAAAGTAGCATGGATATGGAGTCAACACCTGGTTTCTGAGAGTTTCTCGCCTATATAATCTTCAGAACAAATTGCAAAATTGGTTTAGCTGTTTGTTTAAATACCCAGTGGTCATGTCCTTAATGGTGGGGGCTAGATTTTGATACACACACACACACACACACACACACACACACACACACATATATATATATATATATATATATATATATATATATATATATGTAAACTACTAAAAGTAGAGGAATCATATGTAAAATGGGGAGGTGATATTTTATTATGAAATAAAATATAAAATAAAGGGGATACGAAGGCCTTTTCGACCGGTACTTTTTCAAGTATTTACACCGGTTGACAATTAAAAGTCAGAATGTAAAGAATTTGTTAAGAACAAATGGGGTAAACCAGAGAGTGGGGAGGGGACAAAAAATAATGAGGAAAATGCTTGTTTGTCTGATTATACAGATGAGTGCTTCTCCATTTTGCACAGAGCTAGGTCTAAACAACATCTAGCAGTCCTTGAGGCTGTTAGTATTTCTTTTCTTAACCTACTCTGTGCAGACAAACGCCGAGACACTCCATTTATTTGTTGGGAGGCATAACATAACCCTGGTTTAACCTAGGGCACACACACATGCCCCTCTTTCCCCATTATTATTTTTTGTCCCCCCCACTCTCTGGTTTACCCCATTTGTTCTTAACAAATTCTTTACATTCTGACTTTTAATTGTCAACCGGTGTAAATACTTGAAAAAGTACCGGTCGAAAAGGCCTTCGTATCCCCTTTATTTTATATTTTATTCCATAATAAAATATCACCTCCCCATTTTACATATGATTTCTCTACTTTTAGTAGTTTACAAATTTTCATGTACCAAACACACACACATATATATATATATATATATATATATATATATATATATATATATATAATATATATATCTTTACGTAAAATGTGTTTTATCTATATATTCAGTCTTGGGATTTCGAAAAAAACCGCTAGTAAATTTATTTAACATTATTTAAGATATTGACACTTACGACATACATTTTTTTTCATAGAGAGAGAGACAGTTGAAGTTTATTATACTTCCTCTGTCAGTGAGTGTGCCAAAAACCGATCGTTTCCTTGCCGTACGCATCGTACTGTGACCACTTACCAATTCTAAGATGTGCTCGTCTGAAATGTTGGCATGGAAGTTCTCTCCAAAAAGAGGAAGCTATATAATCCGGTTGGCACACTGTTATTGGAACATACTTGCATACAGACCAAGAACTCTTTGATACAAAGACCAAGACTCTTTGATAAACGGACCCAGACTCTTTGTCCACGAGACAAGACTATTTCTACAACAGCAAGCAAGACTACATACACATTAGATCCTCCTTCCCAAAAAGTTTTCTAAAGAAAAAGTTCTTGGCGCCCTCTTGTCAATGGGCATTCCACAAGCGAGGCAATGAAAAGAAAATGTCTGAACATTCTGTTGAAAAGCCATTTTGTGTGTGTTGGCGAGATATTATTCGCTACCGCATTGATGCAGACTGTGTGTCCCGGGGATGCACATAAATTACATAATTATATGCAAATTACAGCTATTCTTAAAAATAATCAAATTTCTTATACATTTTCAGCGATCGCTGACCGAAAAGGTTAATAATCTTAATCTATATATTAATACTTTATTCCTCAATCTCGTTTATTATCATCTGAACAAAAGATAAGCATTTTAGGGACCAACAATCAGCTCTAATCAATAAATTAATACTTGTGTTCGTTAATTGTACGACCGTTATCATCTTGTGACACCCTCTGGTGTTTCTTCACAGAAAAAATATGGCGAGAAAGAGAGTGAGTAGGGGAAAGATAGATAGAAGTGATGAGAGCGCGGAAGTGATAACGCTAATTTGTTTTAATCGAACTGAAGGAAAATATTAAACGAAAGAAAGATAAAATGCAAAAATGTAAATCCTGATTATCTGGTGTCACTGATCCACAGAATTCTTCTTTTTATGTGTGTCGTCATCTCAGCTAAATAAGGGCCATTCCGTTTTTATTGGAAAGAAAGAAAGAGTAGAAAAGGATGTCTACACAGAAAATAGAGTAAGAAAGAAAGAAAAGAAATAAAGAAAGAGAGTAGGGAAAAGATAGGGAGTGGGAGGCGCGCGAAGTGAAAACGCTAATCTGTTTCAATCGAAGGAAAAGATGAAAAGAAGGAGAGAGAGAGAGAGAGAGAGAGAGAGAGAGAGAGAGAGAGAGAGAGAGAGAGAGAGAGAGAGAGAGAGGGGGGGAGGGAGAGAGTTGGGGTTAAATCAAGATTATTATACTTCTTAAATATTGAACTTTTTGCAATAGCTCTTAAGTAAACATATCAAACGTTATAATAATTGATTATCATACTGTGAAATTTTCACAGGTCCTGCTAGTTAGAATAATATTACTGAAGTGATTGTTGAAAGTGCAATTCTGTCGCTTTTTGATATAAAAATAAATTAGATTAGAATATAGAAAATATTCACAATGTTATATACTGACCATGCCTCCGAGTGTTTTTGGATTATATATATATATAATATATATATATATATATATATATATATATATATATACACATGCCTGTTATTATTGATTTATATACAGTTTGTTTTATGTTAAATATATATTTAAAATTATCTAACGTATAGTGTTTTATGAGAAAACTATTTTACAAACAAGAAATCGTCACGTAATCTACATTAAATTTGAAAATACTCGTGTATTTAACTGTATCCGGTTTAGATTTGCGCATATCCACTTTTCATTAAGAGTTTAAATTTAATGATAGTTTCATCAACTATGTTTAGCCCCTATGCTTGAAAATAAACTCGGAAACGAAAAATATACTTACTCCCCCTTAAAGACAGCTTCATCAATAATGCTTGTTCCCTTTGCTTTTTTTTCAGATTCAAGGAAAGTTTTAAAAAAGAAAACGTGTTCTGTAATCAAATTTAATATGTTCTGTAGTTAAATATGATATTTTGATTTAAAATTATCAATTAGGACCAATAAGATTATAGTATAATCTTATCAATAATAAAGTAAAGTAAAGTAAGACAGCGAGGAAAACTCTGAATTCAAACCTGTTGAACTCCGCTTAAGAAATTGACCATGTGTCACATTCTGCTCGTGCAGAGGGGTTGGTAAATATATATATATATATACACACACACACACACACACACACACACACATATATATATATATATATGATTTAATTTCAATTTCACTTTTAGAAACTTTGTTTTATTAGAAAGAAACGATATTTGTTTTCATTTTGACAGCAAAACTATTTTTCATATCTATTATCAAAAACATATAAGATTTCAAAGAACTGTACATATTTTTTTACGAAAGAGCTTGGCAAAAAATAATTTTTACATCGCCCGGTGGGTGTTTTCTTTTTTGGGAGTGACTTTGGGAGTATCATAAATTGATGTTTTTGTTCAGATCCCCAGTTCTCGTTTAGAAGTTATAATTGTATTGTTTGCTTTAATTACCAGAGGTATAGAATCATGAAAAATCCCGTTTCATAATGGCATCACCTGAATATTTACTGAACCTATCTATATTCTAATGATTTGAGATTTGTATATATCGTAGCAAAACACAGCGAAAGGGACACAGCGGAGCACAATAGAATTAAAATGATATATCTTAGAGAATAAGACAATCCCTAGGCAATTTGTAATTTGTTTATAATATAATAGTTTTGTCTTCATCTCAATAACCGTTCTGACGTCTGGGCTTTGCGATCTGATATTATCGAGTCTTACTTTGTTATTTAATAATCTCGCGTGTGCCAAAAGAACTGAAGTATGGACACCCAGTGAGAATCGAGCTCTCTAAAAATGGTCTAGTTTGTTAACGCGGAACAATACGCGCAGCATCCCTGTGTAGTCTGACTTAATATTTACCGCCCTGTCTTCCTGGGCAGAATAATAAACCGACTGCACCTCCGCAGAGTGGTAAAATCCCCTCAATTGGGCAACTGGCTATTCATGAGTGGCGACACGTAATCCGGAACATATGACCTTTAGGCACCCCTTTTGCTTTGCTGATTCATAAGTACATTTTTTTCATTTACACCGTCAACATTCGGTTGTTTGTTAGGGGTTAGGGTTAGGGTTAGGGGTTAGTTTTATAGGGCCGCGTTAGCTCAGTTGATAGACCGTTTGGCTAGAAACCACAAGGTTCCTAGTTCGATGCCGGCCCTCGCCAACTCAGCGTATGAGTAGCACAGGGATCTGTGCGGTAAAGTAAGGAACTGATGGTAGGTGTGGCGTTCCACCCCAGACGCTAAAACAATCTCCTTGGTCTAGTGCTAGTGAAAAGGCGATAGACTCCCTCGCTGATTGGCTGATACCGACACTAGGCCACCCCGACGACTTTACTTTACTTTATAATTTAAAAAAAACCCTCTAAAATCGTCTAACAAACAACTGGATGTTGACGGTGTAAATGAAAAAAATGTACTTAAAAAACAGCAAAGCAAAAGGGGTGCCTAAAGGTCATATGGTCCCGTAATCCTTAAGGATGGAATCTTGGTGGCTGAGCAGTCCATGTCATGCAACATTCCACTTTGGCCCTTACTAGACGGGCGGACAGAGAGGTGACCTCAGATCAATCGATTGGTCATGTTTAGTCATAGCACCTATATAATAGCCCGGCATGACAAACCCATAACTCGTCCTATCGGCCATCGCTCTATTCTTGCTAGTATATATATAAAGATTGACTCTACATAAACACTAGCTTTCTAATGGATGTGATCTCATCGGCTGTTCAGACGAGATTTTACCCATTACAGCATCAAGTAATCGCATCTTAAAAGAGGACTTTACTTTTCATCTCTTCCAGGAATATACTGTACAATGTTTCAGTACAACTGTGGCATCGAAGAAATAGTGTTGCCTAGCCTTCTTTACCGGCACTTCATATCTATATGTTATATACTTCGCTTACTACTTATTCTGGTCGTCTACTCTTCTGGCCTGCTTGGTTCTGATCGTCTATCTTCTATCTTGGTCTGGTATATCTTCTAAGGTCTCGTCTTCTATTGAGGATTCCGGGTCTGGTTTCTGTTGGGGATCACTGCTTATCAGAAGCCCTGTGCTATTGTTAGCTTTTAGTAATAACAACAAGACTTCGATTTACGATGATGTTACTTTATTCCATAAACCCCCAGACCAGACAATGCGCGCGGATCCTTACATCTTGCTAGCTTCGCTTCTAAGTTCTAACTCTAACTGCCTGAGTTGTATACACTTTAAACCAAAGGGGGCTTTCTATTGCCTTCCGTTTCTCACGATCATCCCCAGAACGCAAGGTCAGAGTGAGGTCAAACGCTGTCACTCACTCTCAAAGCCATCAGCTGCACTAATATGATTTCTACACTATTGTCATAATCATTTGGTATCTAATGATTATGTAACAATATTGTGTATTCTACAAAATACGAATGTAAACTTATTGAACAAGAGAAGCGAACTCATTTCCAAATGTAGACATTTAAACAATTTTCTATTGTGTCATTTACCACCAGACTCTAATTAATCCCTTATCTTGACACCGCGTGAAATAAGACCTAAGCATGTTTATTTTTTAAAATATAAGTTTAGCGTTATAACATTTCATTGCTTGAACACGTTTCTCGTTATATAAACACTGAACAAGCTACCGTCTTTTAAAACATTTTGACCGTCTGACGATTGCAAGTACGCATGAAACTGCAGTTACGGGATATTAAATCCATAATATTTAATCCCTTCACTTCATCCAGGAATTTACTGTTCAATTTGGTTCCATATTTGAACAGGGATTCACTTTGCTTCAAGCTGATTTAGCGAAAGACGAACGTGCCAGCGCCTACAAAGTGTACGAGATTGTTGGCGGCATTTCATTTCTTAATGCTTAATGTCTATGGCCTGCAGCGTTCCATCTAGGTGCAAAGTTATTAAAAGACTTCTGGCCTCAAAGAAAGTAGGGCCAGGAACTTTGCCAGCCATTTCTAATCTAGAAAGTTTATAAACATTTATTAATTTCATCATGTTTTATTTAATTTTACGACGCTGAATTCAAAGGAAACATTTCGAAGTCTTTGTCACGATCGTTGCTATTCATATATCAATCGCTTTCCTTTTACATTATTCAAATAGGTGCCACATGACAGCGGTCCATAATGATATTGATGCTTCTATTTAGGAATCGTTATTGTAGAGTCTGAGTTATCAAATAACAACATTGAAATCTGGTAGAAAGCTTAACATAGGTTTATTACGTTTGGTACAAAAGATATAATAACAGAGTCCAACGCACAGCTTTTCTACAGCAGTAACTAATTCTCTGTAGCAGCTAGCTACTACTCTAACACAAATACTCAGCTGTGTAGTCTGTATTATTTATGTGTTTCATTGGACGAGTTCGACTTCTTGTAGCGGAAAATATCTTACAACACTGAAATTTTCTATTAATATAACTGTTATAGGTGATATACCCTATAGACTAATGGAATGCGCCGACGGTTACTATAAGTAACAGGGACAATTATGGCTTGAGAGTAAGCTAATACGAGTCAGCTCATAACTCTATTTGTCGGACGTAATTCCCACTTCTCTGTACTGTAATCGTCTACTCTTTTGTTAATACATTTTCCTACATTTGTTACCCGTCATTTCTAGCAATATTAATAGTAGGTTTGCGGAGTGACCTATTTGTTGCATAATTGTATGGTGGACTAGGGCTTTTGATAAGCCCGGTATCAAGAGTTCTGAGGGGATGGAAAAATAGCAGTGATGGTTAATGGCCCCAACTGACCTCAGAGGCGAATCTCGCGAGTCACATGAGAATTAGTTAGTTAATCAATTTACAACCAGACCTCAATAATAAATCGCGCAACGTTCACACAACAGTAAATAATTCTCAGTGGCAACTAGATACCCCTCGAAACCGACTACTCGATTGTGTAGTCTATATTATTTATGTGTTTCGTTGAACGAGTCCAACTTCTTGTAGGGAAACATCATCACTTACAACAGTTATAAGAAAAATTAAAAAGAAAATATCGGTACCTTTCTCTATTGTGAGGAAAATTATTGTATCTGAAAGGGACGGTATTACTATTAGTTACTGGAGCACTGTGAATGTTCTCCAGGCTAACTGTTCATATTGAAAGAATAAGGAATCCGAGAAAGAATTGAGATGAATTGGAATAAAAACAAATATGAATCTGTTTATATTTAATAATATCTGATTTTAAATGTGCTCTACTTTCACATTCATTCTCCATTAAATGGACCAGGTTAGCTCAGTCGGTAGAGCGTTCGGCTAGAAACCACAAGGTTCCTAGTTCGATACCGGTCCTCGCCAACTCTCAGCGTATGAGTAGCACAGGGGTCTGTGCGGTAAAGCTGACGGTAGGTGTGTCGTTCCACATCCGACGCTAAAATAATCTCCTTGATCTAGTGCTAGTGAAAAGGGGATAGACTCCCTTGCTGATTGGCTGATACCGACTTTAGGCCGCCCCGACGACTTTACTTACTTATATATATAATATATATATATTATAATAATATATATATGATGGTAGGTGTGGCGCTCCACATCAGACACTGAAAATAATCCCCGTCGTCTAGAGCTAGTGAAAAGGGGATAGACTTCCTCGCTGTCTGGCTGATACCGACATTAGGCCATCCCGACGATTTACTTTCTTACTTTATATATATATATATATATATATATATATATATATATATAATGAATGTGAAAAGTATTAGCATATGAAGATGTTCAATGCTAAAATAACAGAGCAATCTAAAGTCAGAGATTAAATATTATGGTATAAATATTCCGTAACTGCAGTTGCATGCATATTATGCAATCTTCAGACAGTCAAAAAAATAAAAATATTAAAACGGGGTCTTGTTCAGCGTCTATATAAAGTGAAGCGTTTGCTAAAATAGCTGAGCACATTTAAAATCAGAAATTAAATATTATGGATTTGATATCCCGTAACTGCAGTTTCAGCGCAACTGTGGACTTTGCATATATATATGTATAAACAGCTTACTTGCATATATTTTTCTATGAATGTCTTAATTATGACAATAAAAGAGTAACACATCTTCAAGAGAGAAAAAAAAAACAGCAAAAATGTGCCATTTTGACAGATACATAATTTAATTTATAAAATTCTCTCCTTTTAAAGACTGTAAAACAAATTGTTACATGTGATTTTTATTTATTTATTTTTAATCCTTTTTCATAATATAGTGAAAAAATTACGTCAAGTTTCATTAATTTTTATCAAGTTTTGTTAAATGTTAATTCTAGAATGAAAAAAATTGACCTGTTGGCTATACAATAAAAAAAAAGGATATTATACAGCTCAATGTTGTGGAAAGTCTTATCTTACAAGTGATTGGTAGTGAATTTCATTCTCATTCATTAAACCTTGTTGTAGTTCCTTATTTGAAAAAAAATGCACTTGTCGGAAAAGATGGTCCCATAAAGAATGTGGTCACACAAATGTTATTTTTGTATTTCAGGCATCAAATTAAAATGGTGAGAGGCATAATAAATATCAAAGAATTGTAATGAAATAAAATCCCAAAATTTGTAAAAGAAAATAGGAAGGAACACTGAAATTATTTTAGAAATTACAGACTGTTATTTGATAATTATTTATTAATGCCAAAGTCGAATATTGTGCATTCTACAAAATACGAATGTAAATCTATTGAACAAGAAACGAACTCGTTTCTAAATGTAGACATTTAAACAATTTTCTATTATGTCATTTACCACTCTAATTAATCACGTATTTTTCGCCCTCTATTTATATATAGAAAAAGATTCAACCGGACACCGCGTGAAATAAGACCTAAGCATGGTTATTTTTTTTAAATACAAGTTTAGCGTTATAACATTCCATTGTATGAACACATTTCCCGTTAAATAAACGCTGAACCAGCCACAGTTTTTTTTTAAGTTTAACATTTTGACCGTCTGACGATTGCAAGTACGCATGAAACTGCAGTTACGGGATATTAAATCCATAATATTTAATGCCTTCACTTCATCCAGGAATTTACTGTTCAATTTAGTTCCATATTTATTTGAACAGGGATTCACTTTGCTTCAAGCTGATTTAGCGAAAGACGAACGTGAGATATTAAATTCATAATATTTAATCCCCGA
This sequence comes from Doryteuthis pealeii, assembly GCA_023376005.1. Lineage (NCBI taxonomy): Eukaryota > Metazoa > Mollusca > Cephalopoda > Myopsida > Loliginidae > Doryteuthis > Doryteuthis pealeii. The sequence continues at coordinate 18,773,568 of CM042150.1, read as the reverse complement.
ATATATATATATATATATATATATATATATATATATATATATATATATAATCCAAAAGTCCGAAGAAGAAATCTTCCTTACGACACAAGAGTTTTTTTAAAAACCTGTCGCAGTTTGAGAGCTCAATGTGTGCTCTTAATGTTAGAGTCGCAGACCAAATGTATAAGTAAAGAAATAACAAAAGACTTAGAGATTTAGCGTTATAGTCTATTTCAGGGAGCTTAGACAAAGTGTCTAACTCTCCCGCCTCATCAGATGCGAATGATGAATTCTTTATTACTTTAAAGGCATTTGAAAACAGATTTTTTTTATAGTCCTGTGATATGAATTCAAAAACAAAACCTTGATGTTGCAAAAAAGTTTGACACTTGTAGTCAGAAACCATACAATCAACTTCGCATGACATTTTCCTATATATACTTCCCAACAAATTTAAATTTCACATTATCCAAAAAATAAAAACCTTACAATCATTCATACTTTTTTTACTTTATATAATAAAAAATAAAAAATAGAAAAATAAAAAATTACAAAATTAATTACAAAAATAAAAATTATTACTAAAAATCCGTTGCAGGCCTACCATCCTGTTTGATTAAGAGAATTCGTCTAGTGTCGAACTTGGAATAAGTCTTGTTTTTTCAAAAACTGTTACAATAAGAGATACATGATTCAGTGACCGAGATAAGTGTGGCGGAAGTGCTCATATTTGAAACGGATAGTCAAAAGCGGATAGACTCCCTCGCTGTCTGGCTGATACCGACTTTAGGCCGCCCTGACGGCTTACTATGTATATATGATTGTTCGATTAATCTAAAATTGTAACTGTTACATGTCCGTCTTTTCGATTTCGAAGTATATAACATCTTTATTTTAAGATATTACACTGTCGATAAGATATGCATGCATTTATCTTCAGTCATATGTGTAATTGAGTGTCTAGGGTCTGTGATTTATATGCAGTCAATAGGAAATAATATTGTCAGGGAGATTAGCAGATCTATAGAGTTTTTATCTTTTACACAAGTTTTTTCTTCTCTTCTTCATCTTCTCTTCTTCATCTCCTTTATTCTATCCCTCTTCAATTTCATGAAATGGCATTCTTTTCCTAAAGGTCGATTTTGGATTCTGCCAATTCTTAGTCTCACTTCTTCGGAATCTTTTACTTACCAATTCGATTTCACTTTGTCCCCCTCCCCCACCCGCGGAGGTTTTTATTCAGGAGAGATTGAAAAAAGGTTATTCCGGACACCAAGAGCGATGAAATGCACTTTAGGATTCAATTGGGTGCCGATAAAAAGGATTTGTCAATAAGGCTTCGCGGACAAATTGAATCTTTGCGTACAAAAGAAAAAGAAAAAGAAAAGAAGAAGAAGAAGAAAAAAACGACAGTAAGTTCTCGAAACCTCCAAAGTGTCTTTTACAGATGTGGCTTCAATTTTCTTTGGTGATGGGAAAAATTTCTCAAGTTAAATGCCTTTTACCTTTAAAATGAACGAGCATACGAACAAGAGAATAGATGGAAAAGGATGTGGAGATTGTGAAGAAATTTGGTGGAACGAATGACGGTGGGGGGGGGGGAGGAATCAGAACTGAATGGAGGAATGGATGAAAGTAAAAACAGTAAAGAAATACGGACATACAAAAGAAGAAAAAACAACAACAACAAAAAAATACATACAAGGAATGAAAGAATGAAAGAATAAAGAGAAAGGAAGAATAAATTAAGAAAGAACAGAAAATTGAAAAAAAGAAAGAAATGAAGGAAGAATAATAAGAAAAGAAAAAAGAAATACGGACAAGCGAAAAAACAACACACACACACACATACACACACACACACACACACACACGCGCGCGCACAAAGAAGGAATGAAAGAATGAAAGAATAAGAAAGGATGAATAAATGAAAAAAGAACAGAAAATTGAAAAGAAAGAAAGAAAGGAAGGAAGGAAGAACAAAAAAAAAAAAGAAATACGGACATGCGAAAAACAACAACACACACACAACACACATACACACACACACACACACACACAAAGAAGGAATGAAAGAATGAAGAATAAGAAAGGATGAATAAATGAAAAAAGAACAGAAAATTGAAAAGAAAGAAAAGGAAGGAAGAAACAAAAAAAAAGAAATACGGTCATGCGAAAAACAACACACACACACACACACACACACACACAACACACACACACACACACCACACAAGAAGGAATGAAAGAATGAAAGAATAAGAAAGGATGAATAAATGAAAAAAGAACAGAAAATTGAAAAAGAAAGAAAGAAAGGAAGGAAGGAAGAACAAAAAAAAAAGAAATACGGACATGCGAAAACACACACACACACACACACACACCACACACACACACACACACACACAAAGAAGAATGAAAGAATGAAAGAATAAGAAAGGAGGAATAAATGAAAAGAACAGAAAATTGAAAAGAAAGAAAAGAAAGGAAGGAAGGAAGAACAAAAAAAAAGAAATACGGACATGCGAAAACAACACACACACACACACACACACACACACACACACACAAAAGAAGGAATGAAAGAATGAAAGAATAAGAAAGGAGGAATAAATGAAAAAAGAACAGAAAATTGAAAAGAAAGAAAGAAAGGAAGGAAGGAAGAACAAAAAAAAAAGAAATACGGACATGCGAAAAAACAACACACACACACACACACACACACACATAAGAAGGAATGAAAGAATGAAAGAAAGAAAGAAAAAGAAAGGAAGGAAGAATAAATTTAAAAACCCCACAGAAAACTGAAGCAGAAAGAATTAAAGGAAGGTAGAACAAAAATAAAGGAAATAAGAAATACGGACAAAAAAAACCCAAAACAAAACAAAAACCAAAACAACTCACAAAGAAGTAAAGAAATAATGAAATATTATAAAAGAGAGAAAGAATAAATTAAAAAAACACTGAAAACTGAAACTGAAACGGAAAGTGGAAGAAAACGAGAAAAAGGAAAGAAATAGTAAAAAGAAACATAGAGAAATAGAATGGAAAGTATTAGACAGAAAGAACAAAAATGAAAGAAAGAAAGAATGAAACGAAATGAAGAAAGAAATAAAGAAATAAAGAAAGAAGAAAAGAAAGAAAGAACGAAAGAAGGAAAAACAGATAGAACGGAAGAAAGAATTAAAAAATATATAAAGAATAACAAAAGAAGGATATATGGTAAAGATATAAAGAAAAAGAAATAAAGAAATAATGAAACAATAAAGAGAAGAAAAATAACGGAAAAAGAAACAAAAACTCGAAAAAGAATAAATTTAGAAAAAATATAATGAAGAAAAAATAAGAAAAATTACAAGATGAAGAGGAAATAAATTGAACGAAAAAGGAAGAAAAGATGAATAAAGGAATAAGAAATCTCCCTCTTTCTCTCTCCCAATATAAATATATATATATATATATATATATATATATATATATATAATATATATGTGTGGTGTGTGTGTGTGTGTGTGTGTGTGTGTGTGTGTAATATAATACAATAAATAAATATATAAAGGTTTTACATATCTATTTATTTAGTGACAAAGGAACAGTCACAACCATTTTGGTTTCATGCGTCAACAATCATCAGGTGAACTTCTTTTGTCTACAAATAAATAGATGTGTAAAACCTTTATATATTCATTTATTATATTATATAACAGCTCTATTTTATATTGAGCACTCTTCCAATAATACTGCATAAGGGAGCTTATACAAATAGTCTAACTCTCCCGACTCATCATTCACATCTGATGAGTCGGGAGAGTTAGACTATTTGTCTAAGCTCCCTGAAATAGACTTTAATTCTAAATCTCTAAGTCTTTTGTTATTTCTTTACTTATATATTTGCTCTGTGACTCTAACATTAAGAGCACACATTGAGCTCTCAAACTGCGACACGTTTTTTAAATAAAACTCTTGTGTCGTAAGGAAGATTACTTCTTTGGACTTTTGGATTATATATATATATATATATATATATATATATATGTGTGTGTGTGTGTGTGTGTGTGTGTGTGTGTGTGTTATTTATTTATTTGACGGTTATTTAGCATTCTTTTATATATTGGTACATATAGATTTATATTTTCGGATCTTACACTTCGTTTCCTTGTTCGCTACTAAATTTGCCATTTTCTATTGCATGGAACGAATCGGATCAACATAAGCGGTTTCAATACAACCGGGTAAATATACACTATTATCTCTTGTAATGAAGTATGTTCAGTCAAATGGAGTTTCAATCAGTTTGTTCCAGATTGAAGCCAGGCACACTTCAGCACCTTCCCCAAATCGCACAATTTCTCACCATCCGGGTCACCCAATTTTACCCATGCTCTTCTGGGGTAGCGATTCGGAGTTCAAGAAAATTGGACGCTGAAGTGTGTAGGCCGAAGCCAGCTTATTTCCGGAAATGGAAAAAATGTGGGGTAATGTTGGAGAGAGATATACGAGGAAATGACCCGAAAGCCTCTTCACAACAACTCCAGTTCAGATTCAAGAGATTTAACGGCGAGCTAAATTGCTGGCTACAGATATGCTTCATCATTCGGTAACGGAATGGAATTGATGCTGTAGGCCTGTTTAAAATGGGACAATTTTATCTTCGGAGAATGCAGCTGACGAATAAGGAATGTATTCTTTTTTTTTATTTTTATGCTGTAAAGATAATTGCCTCTATGCACTTACCTGCGGTTGCAAGATGCCCGGGGAGTCAACTACGACGTAGATTTTTGTTGTCGATCCTTTTATTACAATTCGCACATGAAAAAATAGAGTAAAAGTCTTGAAGAATTATCTATTATATACTAAAGCTGAGTGAATCAACGATTGTTTGACAGAGACTTTTTTCCTATTTAGTTTAATGATACAAAATACATCCCAAAATAATCCTTAGTTGTGGGATTAATTCCATTTTATTTAGTTCTAATTAGTCGTAATTTGCAATTAAGTCAGAAACTCACTCGTCTCTTACTTTACATTCTGCCTGTCACTTTCCTCCTCTCTATATACATCTTGAGTAAGGAAATTAAATAAGAATGCATATAAAAAGATTATACTTATTTTAACCATATTTTAATTGGTTTCTTAATAAAATCACACATAGGATTCATTTTAATGCGACGTAGATTTTTGTTGTCGATCTTTTTATTACATTTCGCACATGAAAAAATAAAGTAAAAATCTTGAAGAATTATCGGTAATTTATGAGGAAGTGCGTCCCGGTCTCCTGCCTCAGAAATTGCTACCCGGTGAATTTTTAAATAACGACCCCAGATACGGCGTCACGTCATCTCGTTATTATCTATTCTTTTTAATGTCTCGTTTTTAATTTAAATAAACAAGAATTGCGACAAAAAAAAAAAGAAGCGACCTCCCCCAAATACATTTACTTGCCCAAAATATCTATCTATCTCAGTTTGTTCAAAGCAAACTCATAAATTACCTCTTATTTTTCTTTTTTTGTCGTAATTCTTATTATCGTAATTTTTGTTTATTTATAGAAATTTGTCATATTTCTTGTTTAGATAGTTTTGAACAGACTGAGATAGATAGATAAAAGTGAAATGCAATTACCACATCCAGGATTTGAACTCGGGGCAACGAGTCCATTTCCCATGACTTTAACTATTACACCACGCACTTCCATAACACATATATGATACAAAAGGTTTGGGGGGGGGGTTTACCATAAGGGAAATAGGGTTTAGACAATCATATCGGTGCTAGGGCTTGGCGCGACAAACCGATTGATCGGATTTGTTCTCTTCTACTGCCCGACTAACCTACGCAAAGTGGAGTGTTGCATGTCATGGACAACGCGGCCACCAGGAATCCGTTCTCATGCATCACGGGTCGCTACTCACGGCCAACAAGTAGCCCCAGTAGAGGGATTTTACACCTTTCCTTCTATAATAGACCTGACATGAGAGCCACCATCTACCGGTCTGTGAAAGAATTTGAGTCCAGCCGAATTAAACACCAAAAATTGAAGCGGGCTATTAGAAAGGGTAATTTTCAGCCCAGCAACATTCAAAGTAGAGAATTTTCAACATGTAGTTTATGTGGAAGAATATGTCTCGCCAGGGCTGGCCTGGTGAGTCATCTGAAAAAACACAAGGATACTGTGTCAAATGCTACTGGCACTCATCTATGAGAAAAAAAACGGGAGAAAAAAAACGAAAAAAAAACAGGATATGGTCTTACTCGAGTATGAGCTGACAGCCAACAATACAACATCTGGTTATTTCCTATAAGTCTAACATAAGCAAAGGGAAACCACTCTTGACTGATAAATTATTTATTTATTTTCCCATTAAAAGAACCCTAAACCCTAACCCTAGCCCTAAACTCTAACCCTAGCGCTAACCCTAAACCCTAACCCTAACCCCGTCTTCTTTTTTCTCGGACACCTTTCAAAGGTACAGTCCGTGTATTCTACAGCTTTACCCGTCAGGACGGTCGTCGTGCCGTGTTCAAACCCTGCATGGTATAGTTTGGCTTTACTCTATACTAATGTCCTTAGAAAAAATCTACTTCCCATTCGTAAGAATAAACAGCAGTGCAGTAGAAACCATTTTGACTTGCAAAATGCTATCCGAATTGAGCTGGGTAAGTTATTATTTAATGCTGCTCGTAACATGTCATGAATATGACAGGAAAATCGTAGGTTAAGTTCTGGAACTTCGTTGTAGTACTCCTTTATTACCATAACTCTCAAGTTCACTCTGACACGGATCGGCAGTACGTCTGAAAGTCCCATCTTTGTGTTAAACATATACTTGAAACTGCACGAAAACTATTCAATGTAATCATCATCTTTTGTGAGGAAAATTGAAAAGCTGATCATTTCAGTTTTACTTGACAAAAATGCTGCTGCTGATGATGATGATTCATGCTGTGTCTTTTGAGGTAAGAAAGATGTTATTTTCCTTTACAATTTACAACGGACACAAGCCACTCTAAATCGTTTAATTCCCTAGACAATTCCTCACTACATCATGATACACATAATTTGTATAGACTGAACTGTTTTTAAGTATTTCTATCTAATATTAATAATATTGACGGTCTGCAATTTAGTTGAACTCGATAGGTACAATTGACACCATATATATATTTACCAGTCCCTCCGCACGAGCAGGATGTGACATAAGGTCAATTTCTTAAGCGGAGTACAACAGGTTTGAATTCAGAGTTTTCCTTCTCCTAAACCGTTTGTCTAACCAAGGTTAAAGAGCCCAGTCTGCACTACTATTTACCCATAACTGGAGGGAGAGTAGGATTCATACCTTTCCCAAGAGTATTAGCGTTAAGTGAAATGCAATTACCACGTCCAGGATTTGAACTCGGGGCGACGAGTCTATTTCCCATGACTTTAATCATTACACCACGCGCTTCCTAATTGACACCCTATAACAGTGTGTAAACAAATGATTCTTGTTAGATAAATACAAGCATAATTTAAAAAGATTGCAATAGAACATTGAAGCTATAGTAAAAATTACAATTCAATTGGCTGGACATTGCTTGTTTAATGATTTAATTAACAAACACAACTTGTTTGTTTCTTGATCAAGTTTTATTTCTTAGCCCATGATTCCGCCGCAGTGGGAGATGGACTCGGGAGCTGACAAACAATGTCTACGCTCCTTGAAAGCCAGATCGTATCTGTTACACTAAACTATCTTTTCCTGACGCCTTTGTTATGGCACGTTTTTAACCGGAAGGTGGGGTTGTGATCAACTAAACGACACTCATAATCACAAACGGATATGGAAAATTACCCCCTCCTATTTTGAATCTATCGAACTTTATTTAAAATTCTAACTACAGGTACGTTCACAGTTTATGACTTCTCATAAATTGTAACACATCTAATCTGGAAACAAAACAGACAGAATTAGTTACAATATTTATGCGAGACAGAATTTAAAAAAAGGTAAATAAGAAGACTCGTTAATCTTAGTTTGTTTGGATTTTCAATTTTCAGTTTCATAATACTTTTTCATATATTTATTTCATGCTTGGAAAGTGTCCAATATATAAAAACATTTGGTTCTAAATTTTTTTTTCTGTTAAAGTTTCATTTTTTAAAAAGAAATATTTTCAAGAAAGGAATTTTTTTTAATGAATAAGACTTTAAAATATCTTGATAGTAAAGGTGATGGGCAGAAACATGACAGTTTTCATGTAGGGGAATTACTCGGCATAGCATCTTACGACCAAGTTAAAGGTAAACATTTTATTCAGTACTATTTCTCTTCATTGTTATTTGTACAACGTTTCGGCCGATATACCCTCCGGCCTTCTTCAGGTATTTCTTGTCGGACTCGGGAACCTTCTCGGACTCGGGAACCTTCTTTTCAAACTCAGGAACTTTCTTGTCGTATTCGGGAGCCATCACGGAACTTTGAACCTAACCCTTTATTTATTCGACGGGGGTATCCTGTTCTCATTCCGCTAACCATAATTGGGGTAGGAGTTGTGTTAATTAATTATTTTTCTAACTGCTTTCACCCAGGATTGAACTCGGGTACCAGAGATAACTGTCACTTAGAACTTTCTTAACCTAACTGCCTAATCCACTCGGCCAGGTGTCCAATTGGACACATGGCCGAGTGGATTAGGCAGTTAGGTTAAAACAGTTCTAAGTGACATTTTATTCAGGTTTTCAGATTTCTTGTTGTTTTATAATGAATCAAATTCCCTCAGAAAAGGAAACTACCCCTTATATTCTCATGTGAACGTAACGAGCTGCACTCTACACTCATATAAGATTTATGGAGGTGCGTGGTATAATTGTTAGCGTCGTAGGAAATGGACTCGTCGACCCGAGTTCAAATTCTTGACGAAGCTGTTTGCATTTCACATAACGCTAATTCCCCTGGGAAAGGTATGAATCCATATATTCTCCCTAACGAGTAAATAATATAACAGACGGGGCTCTTTAATTTTGGATAGGTAACCAGTCTAGGAGAAGGAAAATTCTGAATTCAAACACGTTAAACTCCGCTCAAGAAATTGACCTTGTGTCACATCCTGCTCGTGCGGAGGGTTTGGTAAATATATATATATGAAATCTATTTCAGAGAGAAAGAGAAATTGAGAAAGAGTATTTCTACGAACAGCATTCGGTCTGTAGATAAATGTGCTGACCCCTAGATGTCAAAGGTTATGACAAATATTTTGACAAGAATCGATTGACACCATAAAAACAAAAATTGTTACTTATCGAGGACGAACTCAGAAATCTTAATGCTGTTTTTGCGTTGTTTCTGTCACCGGTGACGTCTCTCTTGTTATTGAAACGTATTCGTTTTTGTTGTTACTGGGGGTCGGAAAGGGGAGGTGCAGTTCGAGGTGACGAAATCACTGAACGCAGCCGCAGAGGTGGCAGAGGAGTTGGCGACAGATCAATTACAGATTCTAATGGTTTGCGATAAGGCTAATGTGTCTATTCTGACAGCAAGAGCTGATTTAATAGTTGTTGATTTACTATGTCCTTCGTTTAGCTTGGCCGGGACTACTATAGTCGTAATTGTAGAAGAACCGTCGGTAGAGTTAATATTTATTTCCATTATATTTTTGGTTGAAATACATATGATCAAGATTATGATAGTCGTGTTGTCTTTGGCACAGAGACGCTGGTTTTGACAGTTGCTTCTAACTGAGTGACACGCTTTTTGTTGTTATGTTTACTTTTGTGCAATTTTTAGAGAAGCCATTATGACTCTTTTAATGGT
>CM042150.1:18751298-18761298 GCA_023376005.1 Doryteuthis pealeii | reverse complement strand
AAGCTTTATATAATCATATCTAATTAACTTATCTATATTTTACTCCATATGTTTGTATGTATATATATGTATATATGTGGATTTATGTATATATGTAAATACATAGGTATGTAAGTATATAAAAAATTGAAAAACAGCAAGGTGTTCTGAAGGATAATATTTTAATTAGTCTACGTTATAATGATTCGGTCTGGATATACCATCAGTTTTAAACAGTTAGTGTAGAATATTATCTGAATTCAAATCGAAACGATATTATTTTAATTCAAACTGGATGGTTAGAGATTTGCCTTAAAATTAGTAACCTTAGCTCTGACCTTATTTGTGTGCAACTGTGAAAAGAACTTTTAGAGATAGCCAGTCTGCGTCGAGTCCTCAAGATGTAAAAACGTAGTTAGCTAGATTTATCTCGCGTGTTTATTGTATCCAGAACTTAAGAAATAGATATATATGCTGTATTACTAATACTGAGCACTCTTTAGTTTAGGTATGGCCAAAATTTCATGTTTTTTATCCCCCTCCCCATGAATTAAAATTCAACCAAACTTGGAAAAAATCATTTGTTTAACAGTTTTTAAAACGTGGGGATTTTATAAATCAAAATCTGTATCTGTCAAAATGGCACATTTTTGCCGTTTTTTTTCTCTCTTGAAGATGTGCTCTTTTTAACATGATTTATTTCATTGTTATAATTAAGAAATTCGTAGAATTCTTTATTATATAAGTTTATATGTATATAATGTAATATGTGATATGAAAGTAGTGATAAATACACGAAAAAGTACAATAATTCGCAAAAAATTATATGTCTTGTGTTGGTCACTAAAAGCAAAAGACCACACAGGGTATCTAACCAACATCTTAAGATAAAAAAAAAACACACGTAAAAGGAGAACCAGACCGATAGACTACGGCGACGAATAGATACCAGACAATGGCATGAAGATAGCTACGCATAAATACAGAAGTAAGTACAGAACTAGAAGATTTAGAATGGAAGATGTAGCCACGGATATCTCTCATATATACTATTTAATCAGGCAGCTATTGTTGCATAGGGACAAATTCGAGTTGTAGTAGTAATAGTCGTTAGTTCAGAACAACATACTCAAGTCGTATAGTCACAAGGAGCTGTTTATTTCTTCCAGCTCGTACTTCTTATATATATATATATATATATATATATATATATATATATATAGAGAGAGAGAGAGAGAGAGAGAGTATGGGTATACTATTCTATCGTAAATCATGTTCGGTACTACTATGCAAAACCCATACCGGGAACCGGGAGGCTACGTCCTCCTCCCACCAAAGCCCAATCGAAAAAAAGACCGATTTTCCTCTTCTTCCGTTTCTCATTCCGGGGTGGGAGGATCATCCAATTACCACTTCCGGTCAAAACCCTGAACTTCCGTTTTTATTTTTAAATCTAATTTCGGGGCTATTCGTTGATCAGTTGAGTTCCAAACTTTAACCTCTCTTTGTTCGTATTTCTTTTTCCTCTCTTTCTCCAGAAATCCGAATACCGTTTTATTTTTAATCCCGAATTCCCCTGTAGACCCTAATAATTAGGCTACATTGAGAAAGGGTCGGGTTAGCTCAGTCGGTAGAACGTTCGGCTAGAAACCACAAGGTTCCTAGTTCGATACCGGTCCTCGCCAACTCAGCGTATGAGTAGCACAGGGATCTGTGCGGTAAAGTAAGGAGCTGATGGTAGGTGTGGCGCTCCACCTCAGACGTAAATAACAATCTCCTTGGTCTGGCGCCAGTGAAAAGGGGATAGACTCCCTCGCTTATTGGCTGATACCGACATTAGGCCGCCCCGACGACTTTACTTACTTTTACTTTATGTAACATATAAAACGAAACAGTAGTTTGTAAGTTTTGTTTTTCTTAGTTTTTTTTACAGTCAGACACGTTAGTCCTTTCACCACGAACGAATAGGAGAATGAGAAGCTGGAAAGTTCAGAATAAGAATAAGAATAAACCGATGAAGAGGAAGTGGCTGAATGAACGATGGAAATCTTAGAAGATCAAAATCCTTGAAAGATGTCAGTCTCGAAACTGTCGAACGACATTGTATTTGTGCTTTAAAAAGACCCGGATGCAGTCAGATGATAAACATTGTGCCTTGATATAAGAAAAAAAAAGATCAATTTGTTTTTGCACGATAATGTGGTCAATTTAATTGTGTTAAAGATATTTACACTGTCCGTTTTGACACGTTTTCATTTATCTATCTATCTATCTATCTATCTGCATCCTAATAAACATCTATCTGCCAATATCTATCTATTTATCTATCTATATATATATATCAATATCTATCATTTTTCATCTACCTATCCATATATTTATCTATCTATTTATCTATTTATCTATATATATATATATATATATATATATATATATATATATATATATATATATATATATATATATATATATATAATTGTATTAAAGATATTTACACTGTCCGTTTTTACAAGTCTCTATCTCTCTCTATATATCCTAATCAATATATATCTACATATCCATCTCTCTATCAATATATCTATCTATATATTTCTCTATCTTTATTATCTTTATTTATCCGGTTTATAACAACTACTCTTATCATTGATTGGCTGAAGAATTGGCCATTCAGATATAAAGAGTTCGAGGATCGCGTTGACGTATTATAAGTTTTTGTTGGCGTTGCAAGAGTGCGTGTTGGAGTTTGATCGTCCAACGGGGTCTGGCTGGCTGAGGGGGTATTATGTTGAAAGACCCGAAACCCCCTATGAAGCCAGTCAATAACATAACTGACGACGCCATCCTGCGCTAAGTCGAGGCGTATTTCAAACATATTATATATATATATATATATATATATATATATATATATATATTAAGATAGATAAATATCTATCATCTATCTATCTATGTATATAATATATATATATATATATATATATATATATATAGATAGATAGATATAGATAGATATTCATAGATAGATAGATATTGATTAGGATATAGATAGATAGATAGATAGATAAAAACAGCAAACATGTGGACCTATAGGGTTTTCTTTACCTCTCTGCAGAAGTGCAGTGAGTGTATTTTAAACACCGGGTGACAGGACTTTTAGGTTCCAATTTCTTTGTTTAATGACATAACAACCATTACGGGTTATTAAATGCTAGAGCGATCATTATACAATAAGAGTAGTGATACTATGTAACTCATCGGTGAGGGATGAATGGTTTATCCCATTCCCAATGGTATTATTCCGAAAGTAAAACAAAAACATAACAATGAATTTGATCATCCCTCACGGTCTACCGCTTGGCATAAAATAACCCCGGATGAATGGTCATCATACTGTTAAAATCAATCAATCAATCCATCAATCCAATCAAATCTCTCCCTGTTTGTGTGATATTTTACTCTTTTTATTAGTTTTGTCACACTTCTGTGGACTCACTCCAAACTCGCTGTTACACTTCAAGTTTCCATGTCTAGACACTAAAGCCCCAGGCCAGGGTACAATATTCGAAATGACGTCTCAACAGAGAGTGTGAGAAATCTCAATGAAATAAAATAAGGAAATAAATGCGTTTATCAATTCCTTTTATCACCCAGGTCACCAGATTTGTGTTCGAACTCGCTTACTAAGATCTCACAGTCCAGCAAGTTAGCCACTACACTATGAGGAATCTCTCCTCCTTTTATATTTCGGTGTAAATCATCTTTTTGCCAAGGGTATTAGTCCGCAAAGAACTTTGTTGTTGTGGTTTTGTCGTTGTTATTGTTCTTACGACATTCACACCGGGTCGGTTGAGCCCGCCCAATCCAACGAATTCACTATATCTTGAATAAACGAAATTGTGAATTCATGGAAAGCCCTGCATGAATATCTCGGGCAAGGGAAGGAGGTGACCTTGTTTGCTATAAATTTCCCACCGACACAAAGACAAGAACGCCAAATGACGTTGATTACTGACAATAACAGAGACGCCCTTTTGATTTACACCAGATGCCATATAACCCTTGCAAAAGAACTTAAGCGATACTATTTATCCTATAGCAGGGGAATGAGCTGTTCGTATATTTCCCAAGGGTATTAGTCCGAATGTGATCATAATAGAGCGACTGGAGTTCGAAATCGTTTTCTACGATGTCACAGTTAATCACATTAGCAGCCCTTGTCGGTGGGGTTGAAGAATACGCCGATTGCACATCTGCAGAAGGGACCCCCCCACACACAACACGGTCACCTTTTGGCCGTGGGTGATGATCCGTGATACTTAAGAACGGAACCCTGGTGGCTGAGTAGTCCATGACATGCAACACTCTATTTTGACCCTTACTTAGTCTAGAAGGGAAGTCGGAGTGACCCCTCCGATCAATCAGCTGGTCACGTCAAGCCCTAGTATCTATATGATTGTTCAAACGTTATTGCCCTTATGCCAACCCTAACCATTTTTACAATATATATATTTACCAACTCCTCCGCACGAGCAGGATGTGACACAATGTCAATTTCTTAAGCGGGGTTTGAATTCAGAGTTTTCCTTCTCCTAGACTGGTTGCCTAACCAAGGTTAAAGAGACCAGTCTGCCCTACTATTTACCCATAGCTGGAGGGAGAGTAGAATTCATACCTTTCCCGATGGTATTAACGCTAAGTGAAATGCAATTACCACGTCCAGGATTTGAACTCGTGACCATTTTTACAATATATGTGTTAGATGACGGTGGCTGAAGGTCGACGTGTCCTGGGTATGGCGTTAAACTCTATCTATAGTGAAGTTCCAATTTTGGGACTCTGGAGAATGTACCATTACTCTCAGGTCCACTCTGACCCAGAGTGGTAGTACCTGTTAGGGTATCGGTTAAATAGAGAACGTGTTTAAAAATATTTTCAAAATATTGAATTTGAAAGAAAATTGAGAACCCATCAAGAATTAATAAAACAACAAAAAAAACAAAACAGTGCTTAAGGTCTTTTTCTGAAAAGTGATATTTTACTCACTCCAGTCTTTTTCCCACAAGTAAATGTAAATATTTAAACCCTCCTCCTTATTTAAAATATTTTAAAGGGCGGGGGGTGGTGTTACATAATTATCAGATTCCTAATACTTATGTACAGTAGTGTAGAAACCAAAATGGCTGTTATAAGTTCAGCCGGTGGCCTTGAAGGATTGAATGACAAGGCTTGACCCCAATCCTGATCCTCCTTCCGGTGGATACCGTGAGAATTGGTGGAGAAGACCCTCTTCCGGTTTAGATTAGAAAGAGATTTTAGTCAGATCGGCCAAAACCACGACGGTGGTAAGTCGTGTTATGCACGCTGCCGACTCAATCTGCGCAGGTAGTCTGGTGGGGATTCGAAATAAAATATGATCTGAGTAAATCGAAGTCTTGTCTTATTATCTAAAAACTACCAATGACACAGGGCTTCTGATAAAGAGAAATCCCCAATGGAAGACCAGACACGAAGTCCCCAAGACGAAGTCCAGACGCTAGAAGAGACGCTAGAAGAATAGAAGTAAGAAAGTAAAAAGAAGAGTATACAACAGTGGGTATTTACAAAAATATTTACATTTACTTGTCGATAAAAATATGGCTTAATTTAACGCATTAAAACCACTAAAAATATAATTTGTCTATAAAAATGCCTTCAATCTGCTAAAGTCTTTTCTCTTTTTTTTCAGATTTTGATTTTATTTTACAATGTTCATTTCCAGCAAACAAATAAAAAGAAATATTTAGATATGCTTTTTTATTTTAACACAAAATAAAATATTTCTTATTATAATGGAGATTGTGTGTTTTTCTGTCTGTAACCGAAACTATATTACTATTCAAGTCACAATTCCCTTAGTTATTGACATCTCATTCTCTATGATTTTATTTTTATTTAAACCTCAATTATTAATAAAATTATTTTACATTATTAATACTGTTAACCATGGCTACATACTGACAACATGCTATTATATTATATATACAACAAAATAGTGGTTTACAGTGTGAATGGGAAGGCTAATTTGCATATTAATATTAAAAATCGAATTTAATAAATATTGTGCTTAGTATTTTTGATTTCTAACTGTTTGGTTTTATTTTAATGAATATAAGCAAAAATCTCTTCAATGAATCTTAAATGAGATCCATTAACAAGATGAAATAACTGTCATTTTATTATTTACTTCCTCTTTTAACTAAATACTTAAATTAGAAAAAATAACAATGAAAGACGAGAGTGATGGAAGAGTAAGTTCAGTTGTTCTATTTTTTATTATATTCCTCTTGTTTCAAATCTTTTTATCTGCATTCTTATTTAGTTTCATTAGCCTTTCTGATTTAATACAATATTTTATTACATTAAAACTTAAATACTTGCACCCGGAGGGTGCATATATTTGCTAGTTGGCATAAAATAATTATTTCATTAAATAAATTGGCATAAAATATTATTTTATTAAATAAATAATTCAATAAGAATCCAACCATCCAACCGCCGGTGAATTAGTTGCAACGCCACGGGAACGTGCTATTATACGGGTTGCAGACATACAATGAAGCCGAGTTCAAATCCCAAGAAAAGACTGTTTGTGTTTTGCTTCGTACGTGACAAAGGCATAAATCCATTTCTTCTACCCTTATAACCCTCAGATACACTCTAGCATGGAGTGGTTGTATCCGTTAGGGTCCCATTTCTAGCTCATAAAGATCTGTTATAAAATTAGTTACCACAGAGAAATACTTGAAAACATATTATTGGTTTGGTTTCTTTGTGCAATGGCATTCTAACCTACGTGTGTTATTTAATGCCAGTGGTATTCTGGTAGAAGAACACAAGTAATGCTATTTAACTCAGAGCTGGAGGGATGAGGGATTCATATCTTTCCCGGTGACATTAGTGTAGCAAGATTGAATTTGGCAAGGACTACTAATGGGGGAGGAAGAAAAAAATAAGTGAGACTTTAAAAAGATTTTTAAAAAGGTTTTAAAAAGAGTAATGAACACAAAACAGTTTGACCGGAGTGTGACTCCCGAATGGAGAATTGAATGTCAACCGGAAGTTTCGGGTGTTGACCGGAACAGGAAGTCACGTGATGACGTGGAACAACGAAGAAAGGTACCGGTCTCTTTTTGCTTTCGGACGCGTAGAAGAACGGATGGGCCTCTGGTGCCTAGTATGGGGTCACAGTAATTTAACAGTGTTCTCTCTCTCTTTCTCTCTGCCTCTCCCCCTCTCCGATACAGCACACGAGACGAGCACGATAATAAAGGCTAGCAGTTGCGACTACATATTTCTCGCGTTGTAAATTTTACCAACAAGATGACCGCCACGTGCCGAATACATTTTTAGTACGGTGAATATATCGCTTTGGGTATCGTGAATACAACAGATACCACAACGTTACAATTAGTCCGAAAGTGAACGCAATAGAACGACTGGAGTTCGAACTCGATTTCTATAAAGTCACAGTTCAGCACGTTAGCTGCGACACCACAAGAATATCTTCCTTTTAGGGTTACAGACACACGATAAACATTGCAATAGACAAGAATATATTGTAGATTCAAATAACATTTTTGTATCATTTTTGTTTACGCATAGAGATCATTTTCTTTTCTTGAAACAAAAGCGTCAGTCTCGGCAGTCTGACGTATTCGTGACCCTCTCCTAGCTGTCAAAAACTGAGGCTGACAAATTGTATCTCCGGTTGACACAACTCTCTCTACTCCTGTTCTCAACAATTCGACTCAACCTTTTCTCTGGTCGAGATTATTTTCAAATGTTAAGCTGCTGCTTTTCAACTCTGTCTTCCTGTGACCGTCACGTTGTTATCATTTTATTTGTTAGGTGTCTGTTCGATTTCCACATACACACGCGCACACACACACGTGCATACACTCATATTATGGACTCTCTCGTCGATTTTCGACGCATGAGGGTTCACACACACAATGAACACCCACACAGTGATTTGTTTATAGTGGTGAAGACTTGTGTTGGACCATCCACACTTTTTGGCACAGTCGATAGGAAAGGATTGGGGCATCAAGAGTTGCCACAAACCCAATCAACGACCGACCTCAGGCATTTTGAATTCAGAGTTATCCCTCTCCTAGACTGGTTACCTACCCAAGGCTGATGGCCCAGTCTGCCCTACTATTTAACCCATAGCTGGAGGGAATTTTGAATTGATATCCCTCTCCTAGACTGGTTACCTACCCAAGGCTGAGGAGCCCAGTCTGCTCTACTATTTAACCATAGCTGGAGGGAATTTGAATTCAGAGATATCCTCTCCTAGACTGGTTACCTACCCAAGGCTGAAGGGCCCAGTCTGCCCTACTATTTAACCCATAGCTGGAGGGATTTTGAATTCAGAGATATCCCTCTACTAACTGGTTACTACCCAAGGCTGAGGAGCCCAGTCTGCTTCTACTATTTAACTCATAGCTGGAGGGAGAATATGGATTCATACTTTTCCAAGGGTATTAGCGCTATGTGAAATGCCAACAGCTTGAAACCGAATCGACGAGACAATTTCCCACGACTCTAACCATAGCCCAAGCGCCTCCATATATATATATATATATATATATATATATATATATATATATATATATATATTATATATATTATATATATATATATATATATATATATATATATATATATATATATATATATAGTCATCCAGAGACTCTGTGTGACGACGTATCACGTCTCTTCAGTATGGCTAGACATTTGTAAGCTACCTAGAGCCAGGAAAGAAACACGATCGATTCATCATCTGCCGGGCTACTTAACCACTCAGTTATCGTCACCTACAGAATGGGAACTGTTTAATACACACATCTATATGTATGCAAGGGCGGCCATAGAGAGTTCCATCCTTTTCTTTATATAGGAAAGTGTTGCGTTTGCGCTTTCGTTGGCGGTCGTCAGCGAAATCCCCTTCAAAATGCTCAACCCCCTGGGGGATGGGGAGCATATAAGATTATTAAAATTGGGAGTAACTTTACAATCACTTAATATATATATATATATATATATATATATATATATATATATAATATATATATATATAAGTGATTCTAAAGTTACTCCTATTTTAATAATCTTATAGTTTACTTCTGAATAATTATTTTTACCAAAATTAATATGAAAAGAAACATATACATGGAGTTTTATTTAAACTTCTATATGGGACCAGTAATCACCTCCAACCTCCCAAGTCGCTCAGGAATCGCATCAACTGATCTTATATATATATATATATATATATATATATATATATATATATAACAGAAAACACAATGATCTACATGCCTAATCTCACTTCATCAAAATAAAATGAAAACAGGGACAAAATTCATATACATTTGTTATAGTGTAGTTCGTGCAAACAATATTTAATGTAAATTTTGTTTTATTTGGACTTGAAACGGGTTTAGCCACAATTGGTGTTTTTTTTCCTTTTGTCTGAATGTAGTTGGATACATGGTGCAACGGATATAAGAGATAAGTTAATACAGTTCTGAATAATCATCTGTAGGTAGCAGGTTCAATCCTGGACTGGCTAGCTCTGAAAAGAGCTGGGTTTTTAGCCTTGAAAAAGGCTGGGTTTTGTTTGCAGGAACTGGAACTAGGCCCGGGTCATCACAGCAAAGGAGGAGGCAAGTCGTCTAGTGGCAAAAAGGCAGGGCAGTCTAGCGGTAGAGAGGCAGGCGGTCAGCGATCAGGAGGAGCTATCAGGAAAACCATTCGTCTAGACAGGAATAGGAATCAGGATCAGGATCAGGATCAGGATCAGGATCAGCAACGTCACGGGGCCCACAGAATCGTGGCTGTCGTCGCAAAGCGACTTTCTTATCAAAGCAAAATGTTCGTTCACATTGAAATAGCAAGAACATTCTGAATTAAATCGAATTGAATGGTATCGCATTATCCTGTCTGTAATTAGTTGCCATAGGTTTTACGGGGTTGA
>CM042150.1:18748545-18751198 GCA_023376005.1 Doryteuthis pealeii | reverse complement strand
AAAAAGAGAGAGATGGGCCGGTATCGGAATTGAGCTGGGTAGTTATTATTTAATGCTGGGGCTCGTAACATGTCATGAATATGATAAACAGGAAGAAATCCTAGGTTAAGTTCTGGAGTTTCGTTGTAAGTACTGCCTTTATTGGCCAATTACTCTCAAGTTGCCCTCTGACACGGATCGGGGCAGTACGGGTTGAAAGTCTCAATCTTTGTGTTAAAGCAAGTACTTGAAAACTTGGCAAAACTATTCAATGTAAATCATCATCTTTTGTTGAGAGGAAAGATTGAAAAGTCTTGTTATTTATTTCAGTTTTATTTGAGGGCGAAAGAATGCTTCTGAGATGATGATGATAGTCTGCTGTGTCATTGTAAGGTTAAGCAAAGATGTTATTTTCGCTTTACATATATAACGGACACAAGCCACTCTAAATCGTTTAATTCCCCCTAGTCAATTTCTCAACTACATCTTATACAACATAATTTGTATAGACGTAATTGGGTTTTTAAGTATTTCTTCTAATATTAAATATATATTGACGGTCTGCAATTTAGTTGAACTCGGGATAGGTACAATTTGACACCATATATATATTTACCAGTCCTCCGGCATGAGGCAGCGATGTGACAAAGGGTCAACACTTTCTTAAGCGGAGTTCAACAGGTTTGAATTCGACGTTTTGCGCTTCTCCTAAAACCGTTTGTCTAACCAAGGTTAAGAGCCCAAGTCGTGGCACTACTTTTACCCCTGAGCTGGAGAGAGAGAGGGATTCATTTAGCCTTTCGCCAAGGTATTAGCACTAAGTGAAATGCAATTAACCCGACGAATCAGGATTTGGAACTCGGGGTGACGAGGTCCATTTTCCGCCAGTTATACTAAATCATTACCACGACCGCTATTGACACCATCAGGAAGAGCTATAAAACAGTATGGTAGCAATAGATTCTTGGTTAGATGAAAATACAAAGCATGAATTTTGAAAAAGATTGGCAATAGAGACATTGAAGCTATAGTGAAAAATTAACAATTCAATTGGCTGGAATTGCGGCTTGTTTATAATTTAATTACCAAACACAATGTGTTTTTTCATTGATCAAGTTTTATTTTCTTAGCTGCATGATTCGCCGCAGTGGGAGATGGACTGGCGGAGCTGACAGACGGAATGTCTACCGGCTACTTGAAAGCCAGGTGCGTATAATCTGTTACACTACCTATCTTTTCCTGACGCCTTTTTGTTATGGCACGTTGTTTTAAAACAGGTGCGGGAAGGTGGGGTTGTGAACAGACTAAAACGACACTCATAATCAGGGCAAACGGATATGGAGAAGATTACCCACCTGCGCTATTTTGAATGCTATGCGAACTTTAATTTAAAAGTTCTAAACTACAGGTACGGTTCACAGTTTATGACTTCTCATAAAGTTGTAAGCTTACATCTAATCCGGGAAACTAAACAGATAGAATAGTGTAGAATATTTATGCAAATCCTTTCTAGACATAATTTCAAAAAGGTAAGTAAGAAAACCCGTTAATCTTAATTTGTTTGGATTTTCAATTTTCAGTTTCATAATACAGTTTACAGTATATTTATTTCCATGATTTTATTCTTATTTAACCTCAATTATCAATAAAATAATTTTCACACCATTAATACTGTTGACAATATCTACATACTAATAATATTCAATTGTATTTATATATACAACAAAATAGCGGTTTACAGTGTAAACAGGAAGGCTAATTTGCATATTGATATAAAAAATTGATTAAAAAAAATATTTGCTTGGTATTATTGATTTCTAATTGTTTGGTTTTATCTTAATGAATATGATCAAAACACTAAGGGATAAATCTTAAATGAAATCCATTAACAAAAAGAAATAACTGAAATTGTATTCTTTACTTCCTATTTTAACTAAAGAGTTAAATCAACATTTTGTTCTAAATTTTTTTTCTGTAAAAGTTTCATTTCTTAAAAAGAAATATTTTCAAGAAAGGAATTTTTTAAATGAATTAGACTTTAAAATATCTTGATAGTAAAGGAGATGGGCAGAAACATGACAGTTTTCATGTAGG
Source organism: Doryteuthis pealeii (assembly GCA_023376005.1). Taxonomy (NCBI): domain Eukaryota; kingdom Metazoa; phylum Mollusca; class Cephalopoda; order Myopsida; family Loliginidae; genus Doryteuthis; species Doryteuthis pealeii. The sequence continues at coordinate 18,749,125 of CM042150.1, read as the reverse complement.
GGAATTACTCGGCATATCATCTTACGACCAAGTGAACATTCTCTTCAAGTTTTCAGATTTGTTGTTGTTTTATAATGAATCAAATTCCCTCAGAAAAGGAAACTACCCCTTATATTCTCATGTGAACGTAACCAGCTGCACTCTACACTCATATAAGATTTATGGAGGTGCGTGGTATAATTGTTAGAGTCGTAGGAAATGGACTCCTCGACCCGAGTTCAAATTCTTGACGAAGCTGTTTGCATTTCACATAGCGCTAATTCCCCTGGGGAAGTTATGAATCCATATATTCTCCCTAACGAGTAAATAATATAACAGACCAGGCTTTTTAATTTTGGATTGGTAACCAGTCTAGGAGAAGGAAAATCCTGAATTCAAACACGTTAAACTCCGCTTAAGAAATTGACCTTGTGTCACATCCTGCTCGTGCGGAGGGTTTGGTAAATATATACATGAAATCTATTTCAGAGAGAAAGAGAAATTGAGAAAGAGTATTTCTACGAACAGACAGCATTCGTCTGTAGAAAATGTGCTGACCTCTAGATGTCAAAGGTTATGGACAAATATTTTGACAAGAATC
>CM042150.1:18728545-18746045 GCA_023376005.1 Doryteuthis pealeii | reverse complement strand
TGACTGATATATATAAATATATATATATAAAGCTTTATGTAATCATATCTAATTAACTTATCTATATTTTACTCCGTATGTTAGTATGTATATATATGTATATATGTGGATTTTTGTATATATGTAAATACATAGGTATTTAAGTATATAAAAAATTGAAAAACAGCAAGGTGTTCTGAAGGATAATATTTTAATGTTGCAAGATGGGTACATTATCCTGACTTTTGTGAGCTAGGACTACTAATGGAAGGAAGAGGAAGAAATAAATAAATAAGAGATGATAAAGGTTTAAAAAATAGTGATGAGCCAAAACAGGATGAACGATGGTTTGACCGTAGCGTGACTCCGAATGGAGAATTGAGTGTCAAGCGGAAGTCGGGTGTTGACCGCAAGCGGAAGTCGGGTGTTGACCGGAACCGGATGTCATGTGGTGACGTGGAACAATGAAGAAATGGATCGGTCTCTTTTTGCCTGCCGCCGTCGTAGGGTACGGATCGGGCCTCTAGTGGCTAGTATGGGGTCACAGTTATCAAGTAGTGTTCTCTCTCTCTCTCTCTCTCTTTCTCTCTGCCTTTCCTCCTCTCCGATACAGTACACGAGACGAACCTACCCTGGGAATAAAGGCTGGCAGTTGTGACGACATGTTTCTCGTGTTATAATTTCTATCAACACCATTTTAGCACTGTGAATTTGGAGGCACGTGGACGAGACTCGCTATACAATATATACGCCGCCGCCACCTGACAGATATCGTAGTAGCGCTCGGAAAAAAGGGACAACGCGACATATATCATTTTGGTACCGTGAAAATATACCACAACGGTGCATTAATTAGTCTACGTTATAATGTTTCGGTCTGGATGTACCATCAGTTTTGAACAGTTAATGTATAATATTATTTGAATTTAAATCGAAACGATATTATCTGAATTCAAACTGAATGGTTAGTGATTTGCCTGAAAATTAGTAACCTTAGCTCTGACCTTCTTCCAGTTTGCGTGCAACTGTGAAAAGAACTTTTAGAGATAACCAGTCTGCGTCGAGTCCTCAAGATGTAAAAATGTAGTTAGCTAGATTTATCTCGCGTGTTTATTGCATCCAGAACTTAAGAAATAGATATATATATGCTGTATTACTAATACTGAGCACTCTTTAGTTTAGGTATGGCCAAAATTTCATGTTTTTTATCCCCCCTCCCCAAACTCGGAAACATTTTTATCCCCCCTCAACCAAACTCGGAAAAAATTATTTGTTTAACAGTTTTTAAAACGTGGGGATTTTATAAATCAAAATCTGTATCTGTCAAAATGGCACATTTTTGCCGTTTTTTTTCTCTCTTGAAGATGTGCTCTTTTTAACATGATTTATTTCATTGTTATAATTAAGAAATTCGTAGTATTCTTTATTATGTAAGTTTATATGTATATAATGTAATATGTGATATGAAAGTAGTGATAAATACACGAAAAAGTACAATAATTCGCAAAAAATTATATGTCTTGTATTGGTCACTAAAAGCAAAAGACCACACAGGGTATCTCACCAACATCTTAAGATAAAAAAGACCCACACGGAAAGGGAGAACCAGACCGATAGACTACTCCGACGAATAGATACCAGACAGTGCCATTAAGATAGCTACACATAAATACAGAAGAAGTAAGTACAGAACAAGAAGATTTAGAATGGAAGATGTAGCCACGGATATCTCTCATAAATCAGGCAGCTATTGTTGCAGAGGGCCAAGTTCGAGTTGTAGTAGTAGTCGTTTATTAGTAGTAATAGTCGTTAGTTCAGAAACAACATACTCAAGTCGTATAGTCACAAGGGGCTGTTTATTTCTTTCCAGCTCGTGGGTTCTTTTCGGAGAGAGAGAGAGAGAGAGAGAGAGAGAGAGAAGAGAGAGAGAGAGAGAGAGAGGGGGGAGAGGGGAAGAGAGGGGTATGGTCAAACTATTCTATCGTAAATCATGTTCGGTTACTACTATGCGAAACCCATACCGGGTACCGGGAGGCCAAGTCACCTCCTACCCAAAGCCCAGCCGAAAAAAAAAAAAAACGATTTTCCTCTTCTTACGTTTCTCATCCTGGTTGGGAGATCACCAACTTCCGCTTCCGGTCAAAAACCCTGAACTTCCGTTTTTATTTTTAAATCTAATTTCGGGGCTATTCGTTGATCAGTTGAGTTCCAAACTTTAATCTCTCTTTGTTCGTATTTCTTTTTCCTCTCTTTCTCCAGAAATCCGAATACCGTTTTATTTTTAATCCCGAATTCCCCTGTAGACCCCAATAATTACGCTACATTGAGAAAGGGTCGGGTTAGCTCAGTCGGTAGAACGTTCGGCTAGAAACCACAAGGTTCCTAGTTCGATACCGGTCCTCGCCAACTCAGCGTATGAGTAGCACAGGGATCTGTGCGGTAAAGTAAGGAGCTGATGGTAGGTGTGGCGCTCCACCTCAGACGCAAATAACAATCTCCTTGGTCTGGCGCCAGTGAAAAGGGGATAGACTCCCTCGCTTATTGGCTGATACCGACATTAGGACGCTCCGACGACTTTACTTACTTTTACTTTATGTAACATATAAAACGAAACAGTGGTTTGTAAGTTTTGTTTTTCTTAGTTTTTTTTTTTTACAGTCAGACACGTTAGTCCTTTCACCACGACGAATAGGAGAATGAGAAGCTGGAAAGTTCAGAATAAGAATAAGAATAAACCGATGAAGAGGAAGTGGCTGAATGAACGATGGAAATCTTAGAAGATCAAAATCCTTGAAAGATGTCAGTCTCGAAACTGTCGAACGACATTGTATTTGTGCTTTAAAAAGACCCGGATGCAGTCAGATGATAAACATTGTGCCTTGATGTAAGAAAAAAAAAAAAGATCAATTTGTTTTTGCACGATAATGTGGTCAATTTAATTGTGTTAAAGATATTTACACTGTCCGTTTTGACACGTTTTCATTTATTTATCTATCTATCTATCTATCTATCTGTATCCTAATAAACATCTATCTGCCAATATCTATCTATTTATCTATCAATATCTATATCAATATCTATCTATCAATATTCATCTACCTATCCATATATTTATCTATCTATTTATCTATTTATCTCTCTCTCTCTCTCTATATATATATATATATATATATAATTGTGTTAAAGATATTTACACTGTCCGTTTTTACAAGTCTCTATCTCTCTCTATATATCCTAATCAATATCAATCTATCTATCTATCAATATCTATATATTTATCTATCTATTTATATATATATCAATATCTATCTATCAATATCTATCTACCTATCCAACTCTCTATCAATATATCTATCTATATATTTCTCTATCTTTATTATCTATTTATCCGGTTTATAACAACTACTCTTATCATTGATTGGCTGAAGAATTGGCCATTCAGATATAAAGAGTTCGAGGATCGCGTTGACGTATTATAAGTTTTTTTTGTTGGCGTTGCACGAGAGTGGCGTGTTGGAGTTTGATCGTCTCCAACGGGGTCTGGCTGGCTGAGGGGGGTATTATGTTGAAAGACCCGAAACCCCCCTATGAAGCCAGTCAATAACATAACTGACGACGCCATCCTGCGCTAAGTCGAGCGTATTTCAAACATATATATATATATATATATATATATATTAAGATAGATAAATATCTATCTATCTATCTATCTATGTATATATATATATATATATATATATATATATATTATATATATATATATAGATAGATAGATTGATAGATAGAGAGATATTCATAGATAGATAGATATTGATTAGGATATAGATAGATAGATAGATAGATAGATAGATAAAAACAGCAAACATGTGGACCTATAGGGTTTTCTTTACCCCTCTGCAGAAGTGCAGTGAGTGTATTTTAAACACCGGGTGACAGGACTTTTAGGTTCCAATTTCTTTGTTTAATAACATAACAACCATTACGGGTTATTTAATGCCAGAGCGATCATTATACAATAAGAGTACTATGTAACTCATCGGTGAGGGATGAATGGTTTATCCCATTCCCAATGGTATTATTCCGAAAGTAAAACAAAAACATAACAATGAATTTGATCATCCCTCACGGCCTACCGCTTGGCATAAAATAACTCTGGATGATTGGTCATCATACCGTTAAAATCAATCAATCAATCAATCAATCCAATCAAATCTCTCCCTGTTTGTGTGATATTTTACTCTTTTTATTAGTTTTGTCACACTTCTTTGGACTCCCTCCAAACTCGCTGTTACACTTCAAGTTTCCATGTCTAGACACTCAAGCCCCAGGCCAGGGTACAATATTCGAAATGACGTCTCAACAGAGAGTGTTTGAAATCTCAATGAAATAAAATAAGGAAATAAATGCGTTTATCAATTCCTTTTATCACCCACGCCACCAGATTTGTGTTCGAACTCGCTTACTAAGATCTCACAGTCCAGCCCGTTAGCCACTACACTATGAGGAATCTCTCCTCCTTTTAGATTTCGGTGTAAATCATCTTTTTGCCAAGGGTATTAGTCCGCAAAGAACTTTGTTGTTGTGGTTTTGTCGTTGTTATTGTTCTTATGACATTCACCAGATTTGTGTTCGAACTCGCTTACTAAGATCTCACAGTCCAGCCCGTTAGCCACTACACTATGAGGAATCTCTCCTCCTTTTAGATTTCGGTGTAAATCATCTCTTTGCCGTAAAGAACTTTATTGTGGTTTTGTCGTTGTTATTGTTCTTACGACATTCACACCGGGTCGGTTGAGCCTGCCCAATCTAACGAATTCACTGCATCCTGAATAAACGAAATTGTGAATTCATGGAAAGCCCTGCATGAATATCTCGGGCAAGGGAAGGAGGTGACCTTGTTTGCTATAAATTTCCCACCGACACAGAGACAAGAACGCCAAATGACGTTGATTACTGACAATAACAGAGACGCCCTTTTGATTTACACCAGATGCCATATAACCCTTGCAAAAGAACTTAAGCGATACTATTTATCCTATAGCAGGGGAATGAGCTGTTCGTATATTTCCCAAGGGTATTAGTCCGAATGTGATCATAATAGAGCGACTGGAGTTCGAAATCGTTTTCTACGATGTCACAGTTAATCACATTAGCAGCCCTTGTCGGTGGCGTTGAAGAATACGCCGATTGCACATCTGCAGAAGGGACCCCCCCACACACAACACGGTCACCTTTTGGCCGTGGGTGATGATCCGTGATACTTAAGAACGGAACCCTGGTGGCTGAGTAGTCCATGACATGCAACACTCTATTTTGACCCTTACTTAGTCTAGAAGGGAAGTCGGAGTGACCCCCTCCGATCAATCAGCTGGTCACGTCAAGCCCTAGTATCTATATGATTGTTCAAACGTTATTGCCCTTATGCCAACCCTAACCATTTTTACAATATATATATTTACCAACTCCTCCGCACGAGCAGGATGTGACACAAGGTCAATTTCTTAAGCGGGGTTTGAATTCAGATTTTTCCTTCTCCTAGACTGGTTGCCTAACCAAGGTTAAAGAGACCAGTCTGCCCTACTATTTACCCATAGCTGGAGGGAGAGTAGAATTCATACCTTTCCCGATGGTATTAACGCTCAGTGAAATGCAATTACCACGTCCAGGATTTGAACTCGTGACCCTTTTTACAATATATGTGTTAGATGACGGTGGCTGAAGGTCGAGCTGTCCTGGGTATGGCGTTAAACTCTATCTGATAGTGAAGTTCCAATTTTGGAACTCTGGAGAATGTACCACTTCATGACCATTACTCTCAGGTCCACTCTGACCCAGAGTGGTAGTACCTGTTAGGATCTCATCTATCGGTTAAATAGAGAACGTGTTTAGAAATATGTTTAAAATATTTAGTTTGAAAGAAAATTGAGAACCCATCAAGAATGAATAAAACAAAAAAAAAACAGCGCTTAAGGTGTTTTTTTGAAAAGTTAACGTGATATTTTACTCACTCCAGTCTTTTTCCCACAAGTAAATGTAAATATTTAAACCCTCCTCCTTATTTAAAATATTTTAAAGGGCGGGGGGGTGTTACATAATTATCAGATTTCTAATACTTATGTACAGTAGTGTAGAAACCAAAATGGCTGTTATAAGTTCAGCCGGCAGCCTTGAAGGATTGAATGACAAGGCTTGACCTCAGTCCTGATCCTCCTTCCGGTGGATACCGTGAGAATTGGTGGAGAAGACCCTCTTCCGGTTTAGATTAGAAAGAGATTTTAGTCTAATCGGCCAAAAACCACAACGGTGGTAAGTCGTGTTATGCACGCTGCCGAATCACTCTGCGCAGGTAGTCTGGTGGAGATTTCAGAATAAAATATGATCTGTTAAATCGAAGTCTTGTGTTATTATCTAAAAACTACCAATGATACAGGGCTTCTGATAAAGAGGAATCCCCAATGGAAGACCAGGCACTAAAGTCCCCAAGACGAAGTCCAGACGCTAGAAGAGACACTAGAAGAATAGAAGTAAGAAAGTAAAAAGAAGAGTATACAACAGTGGGTATTTACAAAAATATTTACATTTACTTGTCGATAAAAATATAGCTTAATTTAACGCATTAAAACCACTAAAAAATAATTTGTCTATAAAAATGCCTTCAATCTGCTAAAGTGTTTTCTTTCTTTTTTTCAGATTTTGATTTTATTTTACAATGTTCATTTCCAGCAAACAAATAAAAAAATATTCAGATATGCTTTTTTATTTTAACATAAAATAAAATATTTTGGCATAAAATAATTATTTAATTAAATAAATTGGCATAAAATAATTATTTTATTAAATAAATAATTCAATAAGAATCCAACCATCTAACCATCCAACCGCCGGTGAATTAGTTGCAACGCTACGGGAACGTGGTACTATACGGGTTGCAGACATACAATGAAACTGAGTTCAAATCCTTGAAAACACTGTTTGTGTTTTGCTTCTTACGTGACAAAGGCATAAATTCATTTCTTCTACTCTTATTACCCTCAGATCCACTCTAACATGGAGTGGTTGTATCCGTTAGGGTCCCATCTTTAGCTCATAAAGATCTGTTATAAAATTAGTTACCGCAGAGGAATACTTGAAAACATATAATTGGTTTGGTTTCTTTGTGTAATGGCATTCTAACCTACGTATGTTATTTAATGCCACATATATTCTTGTAGAAGAACACAAGTAATGCTATTTAACTCAGAGCTGGAATGATGAGGGGTTTATATCTTTCCCGGTGGCATTAGTCCAAAAGTAAACTCAATAGAACGACTGGAGTTCGAACTATAAAGTCACAGTCCAGCACGTTAGCTGCGACGCCACAAGAATGTCTTCCTTTTAGGGTTAGAGACACACGATAAACATTGCAATAGACAAGAATATATTGTAGATTCAAATAACATTTTTGTATCATTTTTGTTTACGCATAGAGATCATTTTCTTTTCTTGAAACAAAAGCGTCAGTCTCGGCAGTCTGACGTATTCGTGACCCTCTCCTAGCTGTCAAAAACTGAGGCTGACAAATTGTATCTCCGGTTGACACAACTCTCTCTACTCCTGTTCTCAACAATTCGACTCAACCTTTTCTCTGGTCGAGATTATTTTCAAATGTTAAGCTGCTGCTTTTCAACTCTGTCTTCCTGTGACCGTCACGTTGTTATCATTTTATTTGTTAGGTGTCTGTTCGATTTCCACATACACACGCACACACACACGTGCATACTCATTATGGACTCTCTCCTCGATTTTCGATGCATGAGGGTTCACACACACAATGAACACCCACACAGTGATTTGTTTATAGTGGTGAAGGCTTGTGTTGGACCATCCACACTTTTTGGCACAGTCGATAGGAAAGATTTGGTAAATCAAGGGTTGCCACAAACCCAATCAACGACCGACCTCAGGAATTTTGAATTCAGAGTTATCCCTCTCCTACACTGGTTACCTACCCAAGGCTGAAGGGCCCAGTCTGCCCTACTATTTAACCTATAGCTGGAGGGAATTTTGAATTCAGAGTTATCCCTCTCTTAGACTGGTTACCTACCCAAGGCTGAAGAGCTCAGTCTGCCCTACTATTTAACTCATAGCTGGAGGGAGAATATATGGATTCATACTTTTCCCAAAGGTATTAGCGCTATGTGAAATGCCAACAGCTTTGTCTAGGAATTGAACTCGAATCGACGAGTTCATTTCACACGACTCTAACCACTAGCATATATATATATATATATATATATATATATATATATATATATATATATATATATAAGTGTGTGTGCGTGTGTGTGTGGCAATCGAACAGACACCTAACACACACGCACACACACGTGCATACACTCATATATATATATATATATATATATATATATATATATATATATATAAAGTGATTCTAAAGTTACTCCCTATTTAATAATCTTATAGTTTACTTCTGAATAATTATTTTTACCAAAAATTAATATGAAAAGAACACATATAACATGGAGTTTTTATTTAAACTTCTATATGGGTACCAGTAATCACCTCCAACCTCTCAAGTCGCTCAGGAATCGCATCAACTGATCTTATATATATATATATATATATATATATATATATATATATATATATATATATAACAGAAAACACAAGCGTGATCTACACGTCCTAGTCTCACTTCATCAAAATAAAATGAAAACAGGGACAAAATTCATATACATTTGTCATAGTGTAGTTTGTGCAAACAATATTTAATGTAAATTTTGTTTTATTTGGACTTGAAACGGGTTTAGCCTCAATTTGTGTTTTTTTCCTTTTGTCTGAATGTAGTTGGATAAGTGGTGCAACGGATTTAAGAGATAAGTTAATACAGTTCTGAACCATCATCTGTAGGTAGCAGGTTCAATCCAGGACTGGTTAGCTCTGAAAAGAGCTGGGGTTTTGGCCTTGAAAAAGGCTGGGTTTGTTTGCCTTGAAAAAGGCTGTTTGCTGGAACGGGAACAAGGCCCGGGTCATCACAGCAAAGGAGGAGGCAAGTCTTCTAGCGGCTAAAAGGCAGGGCAGTCTAGCGATAGAGAGGCAGGCGGTCAGCGATCAGGAGAACCATTCGTCTTGACTGGAACAGGGATCAGGATCAGGATCAGGATCAGGATCAGGATCAGGATCAGGATCAGCAACGTCACGGGGCCCACAGAATCGTGGCTGTCGTCGCAAAGCGACTTTCTTATCAAAACAAAATGTTCGTTCACATTCGAAATAGCAAGAAACATTCTGAATTAAATCGAATTGAATGGTATCGCATTATCCCTGTCTGTAATTAGTTGCCATAGGTATTTTAACGGGGTTGAAGTCAAAACAATCGAATTATTGTTTCTGGTTATTGATAATATATCAATAAGTGATATCTATGAATTGTACCGGAAGGCATCAATGACGTCAGGCAAAAGTCCTTTAGCGATGATGAAATAGTGTAGAAGGAGGGTGGCCTGCGTGCATTAACACAGGAACGTCAAAGGGACGGAGCTAAACAGCGAATCCAGATCTATCTAGTCGGGAAGTAGAAAGGGAAGGTTTGCCTACGTGCTTTCACACACGAGGCGCTCTGAAAAAGGGGTCCAGGCCTTGTGGCCCCGACGCACACACACACACACACAAACATATATATATATATATAGGGTCATCCACAGACACGTGTTTCGACTTATCAAGTCTCTTCAGTGTGGCTAGACATTTTGTAAGCTACCTACAGCCGGAATTGAAATCCGATCGATTGGGTGTCAGTCCGACACCTTAACCATTAGCCTGTCTTCACTTACAGAATGGGAAGGGGATATTAACTGTTTTAATACACACATCGCTTTGTGTGTAAAGGCCGTCACAGAGCGCTCCATTCCTTAGAACAGCCGATTATTTAGCCGTGTTATGTATTGGTAAAGATGATCATTATTAAAATATAAAGGATGTAGAGTCAGTTTTATTAAAGCTTAGAATAATTATTTCCACCTAAATTTATTTTTATTATTAATTTACTATAAGTCTTTGTCTTGCTTATAACTCGCGTGGCATACGAAAGACGCCTAAACCCAAATAAAAGTTAATAAATATTTCGAAGAGATATTTACATTATTATTTTCCAGACTTGGTGGGGTTTTATTCACCGAAATAAAACAATAATTTCTAAGTCTTCTGTTGGCTGAACAACCGTTGAAATAATATTAATTACCTCTTAGCTTTTCAAAACTTGGGCGCCGCAAGGATGAGTCTAAATGCATATATTGGGGGTGAGAAGACCAGTTTTATATATATACACATACATACATGATGGCAGCAAACTCGTGTTCAAGTATTGCCATTGCTTGATATATAAATTTAAAAAAAATGTTCAACAGTTCAAAGAATATAATGGTGATCTTCAGAAAGTTCAACAATGAGCTGCACAAAAGTGGCTCTATAGTCCTGCCAAAGTCTTGCACATCTTCCCACATTTACAGGTAATTCCAGGGAGCACAGGGTATTTTATTAGTCCATCCCGCCGATACACAGATTGGTGACTGATCAGGCCAGCCTTGCTCATACATAGCCTTCCACACTGGTCACATAGTAGACCGATTTGAAGCCCAGAAATTCATGTTTTTGCCTTAGTACACATAAAGGACAATACATGTATTACATATCAAGCAATGCCTGTTCCTGAAACTTTTTTAAGTGAGGAAAGGCTTTGCACAGAACCAATCCCACTCTCTAAGTGACTGCCACATTGAACCAAAAAGAAGAACAAGTCAACATCATTGGTTGCAGGAGCCGCCGCAGGTTACATTTTCGAGTTTTCCTTCTCCTAGACACTTGCCTTGACAAGGCTGAGGAATGCATCTTTCTTGGTGGTTTTGCCACGCGCCTGGATACCAATCCAGGTATTTCTACGTCCCCGCGTATGTTATTTGGTAGATGGCCGTTGAGCGAAAGGCTTCATCAATACTACCTGTCTCATAGTCGGGTTATCGGCGACTTAACCCGTTAACCCCCCCTAAGCTTATCTGGTGAGGAGGATGGCTAGACACATACATACATACATACATATATATACCGTATTTGACGGCATATATGACGCACTTTTTTCCAAAATTGTGGCTCTAAAAATTGCCCTGCATCTTATAAATCATAGGTGAAGTTTGGGACCTCCCGTGGGCCTAGGCTAATCTTCTCAATGATGCTCATTAACCCAGCTTACGACCTGTACTTCTATTTACCCTAAACTGACAAATTGCTTTTATACAGCTATGTTTCTGCTTGTGTAATGCACAGCTAGACTGTTTGCAACAATATAGGCTTAAATACACTAAACACACATTTTTTTCATGAACTAACCTGCTGAAATGGGGGTGCATCTTATATGCCCATTCGTCAAATACTGTATATATATATATATATATATATATATATATATATATTATATATATATATATATTAGTTAAAAATCAATAGCAAAATGAATGAATGGATGAAACAAGAATGAATGAAATGAGGGGTATAAATGAAAGATCCTTTCCAAGGGACCCTCTCAAAAGTATTGAAACACTTTTTGAGAGTGGGGTCCCCGATAGAAAGTTTTTCTAATCTATTATTAGACTCCTTTTAAGCATCAAGTTAATATAATTACTTCATAAGTTATTTGAGAAGATAAAATTGGTCTCTTACCTTTGAAATATCTGTTGAGAATGGGTTTAAATTTTTACATGTATATATATCTAATACTGTCTGGGTAACTTCCGGTGAATATTGCTACATTGTAACAATCTCGAATTTAAAATAAAAATGGTTAAATAAAAGGATTCATTTACTTAGCTTTTTTTCAGTTGTAAATAAAATAAAATATATATGTGTGTGTGTGTGTGTGTGTGTGTGTGATTACACTGGCCTGTGATGTTTTCAAGGTGGAATATATAATAGCTGATTTTAAGGCAATTTTTTTTACGCTGAATCCAAAACCCATACTCATTTTTTCTAATCAGATCAATTTAAAAAAAAAATACAAGCTCTTTTTTGAAATGTATAGTGCAGTATAATTCTATTTATTTGTGAAAGTAGAGACCACGGCCTTTTTAATAAGTATTATTATTATTTACAACTTTTTGTGGAGTATTCAAGCTCTTCTTAAAAACTAGCCCTGACCAAACACAATGAATGGTATTTTTGAATTCAACATAACACGCCAATCATATATTGTGGTATACTAAGACCCGGAAGCACCGGTTATAACATTGTTGTATGAAACGGAAGTACTGTTTCAGCCATCTTGTATTATTTTAAATAAAAGGTGGAAGTGGGTTCTTCTCGCAGTTAACGTCAACTGGGCTACACGTCTTATTATTCGCTAAGCGCGTTATAACATATATCATTTGGTAAACCTTTGAATTTTTTAAATGCAGGCCAGTGTTATATACATGGTGATATAACAAATAATAAAATCCTTTAAAACACACTTGCTATTTAATCTACTTAGGATAGACATGATTTTCTCTTTTCTCTCTTAAGTTATGGTTAAATAAGAAAAATTTATGTTCGACAGAAAGAGTTGCAACGAATACCAATTGACTTAATTGGTAAAAATGGAGCTCTGTTAAAACATATCAGGGTTCGATCCACATACTAGTCACTCTATGTAGTATTTTTTTCCACGCAACATACATAGATGAACGAAGGTGCTTGTCGCGTAACGTTTATCGTCGTAAGAAATAGATTCGGCAACCCGAGTTCAAACCCTTGGCGGGGCTGTTTGCATTTCATTTTACGCTATACTCTTGGGAAAAGTATTCATCCTCTTCCCGATCCCAGCCATGGCTAAACTAGTAGGTTTCGGTTTCTATGTTTAATGGTATATCAATCTTCGTGGGTTATTTAATGAAAAAGCCTTCTCTGTGGAAGAACAGTAGAGGAACTATTTATCCCATATGTGGGGAGTCAGGGAGCTCATACCTTTCCAAACGGTATTAGTTTGAAAGTAAAGATGATAGTGTGACTGGAATTCGAACTCACTATGATTTCGTTGGGAAACCTGGACAACCAATCTACGAGAAGGAATACTCTAAAATCAAACCAGGTGTACATCGCTTAAAAAGTAACCGTGTGTCACCTCCTGTCAGTGACGGACAGTTTTGATACATAAAATTGAGCTATCTTTCTTATAAGACAAGAAAATTGGGTTAAGACAGGAATTCTCTATCAGGGATGCGAGATAGCATTTCATGGGGTGAACGATAACTTTGGGACAATATTGGTGTTCAGCAAGGGACATGTTTCCAAGACGCCCTGAAAAATTACTGAATGTGCTCATCACATAATTATGAATAAATACATCCTCTGAATATTTGTTCTATATATATTCCATATCCGATTTTGTTGTACAATGTTTCACTAGAAAATCTGAAAATCTTGTTATGCTCAGTGTAGAAGAAAATTAACTTCATTTGAAAAAAATTATGAGGCCACTTATTTATGGGAAATACTATATATATATATATATATATATATATATATATATATATATATATATATATATATATATATGTGTGTGGTGTGTGTCTATATGCATATATATATAAGTACATATATAATTATTAATGCTTTAAAAAGACCGAAAAGATTCATTGTATGAAAAAAAAATAATGTTTTTTTTTACTATAGAAAGGTAAAGGGAAAGGGTAAACAAAAACGAGTTGCATTTAGATCTTCTCTCCCTCCCCCTTTTAGGTAAAGAAATGAAATGTGTACTTTTATTCTATTTTATTTTCTAACTCGTCCCATTTACCGGTTATTCTATTATCCTCGATATTTAGCTCTGTTGGGCGAGGATCAAAACTAGTCAGCATGCAACTCGTTTTTATTTTCCATTTACCCCACCCCTTCTATTGTAAAAAAAACATATTTTTTTTCTCCATACAATGAATCTTTTAGGTCTTTTTAAAGCATTAATAAAATTCTGTACCCGCCCAAAAAAATCTATATATAATTATCTATCTATCTATCTATCTATCTATCTATCTATATATATATATATATATATATATATATATATATATATATATATATAATGAATAGTGAATGAAAAATGAGAAAAGTATTTGCATGGAAAGGTGCTCAATGCTAATAAAGCAGAGCAGATTTATAATTAATGTTGATATTATGATTTCACACTCATAACTTCAAGTTTCTTGGTAGTCCAATCATCAGATGAGAAGTGGTTGAGATGTCAAAAACCAGTCGTGAAATGGTAAAAATCAAATTGTTTAGCGTTTATGTGCAGCGTTTTTCAAGCCCAGGCATACAAAGGCGGACAACGTTGCGATCTTTGCTTAGAAGAAAAGTTGTGCATATTACAAAATGCAAGCAATAACTTATTAAATAAGAGAAGTGAACTCGTTTCGAAATGTAGGCATTTAAACAAATTTTTACTGTGTCACTTACCACCTGACCCTAATTGATCCCTGAATTTTCGCTCTCTTTTTTTTTATTTTTTTTATTTATTTATTTAAAAAAAAAAATTCATCTGAACACCGCGTGCATTAACACCAATGCAAATTTGTTTGATTATAATGTTTTTTAAATACAAATTTAACGTCATGACATTACATCACGTGAATACAATCCACGTCACATAAACGTTAAACAAGCCACAGTTTAAAAAAACAATTTTTAGCTTTACATTTCCCATCGCGTGAAAAACGCTGCATATAAACGCTAAAGAATTTGATTTTTACCATTTCACGACTGGTTTTTGACATCTTAACCACTTCTCATATGATGATTGGACTACCAAGAAACTTGAAGTTATGAGTGTGAAATCATAATATCAACATTAATTATATATATATATATATATATATATATATATATATATATATATATATATATGTCTGTATGCATATATGTATAAGTACATATATAATTATCTCTCTCTCTCTCTCTCTCTCTCTATATAATATATATATAATATATATATATATATGTATATATATATATGTATGTATGCATATATGTATAAGTACATATATAATTATCTATCTATCTATCTATCTCTCTCTCTATATATATATATATATATATATATATATATATAACGCAAGGGGGAAAATAAAGTAAGGCATGGAAATTCAAATATTAATCGAATCGAAAGAAAAAAAGAAAGAGAGAGAGAGAGAGAGAGAGAGAGAGAGGGAGAGAGAGAGAGAGAGAGAGAGCAGAGTAAGATATGGAAGAGAGTCATAGATGAAGAAAAAAAGAAACAGAGAGAGAAAGATAAATAGAGTGAGTGAAAGAAGGATGATATCAGAGAAGATGAACCATAAATGGCCCAGTTTAAAAATGAGATAGAAATAGAGATAGATAGATAAATAGCAGAGAAAGATAAGATAAGAGAGAGAGAGAGAGAGAGAGAGAGAGAGAGAGAGAGAGAGAGAGAGAGAGAGAGAGAGAGAGAGAGGAGAGAGAGATTAATAGAGGAACGAGTGAGAGAGATATATTAATAGGGAAAGCGAGAGATAGAGAGAAAGACGGTAATATATTAATAGAGGAAAGAGAGAGAGAGAGAGAGAGAGAGAGAGAGAGAGAGAGAGAGAGAGAGAGAGAGAGAGAGGGTGATATATTGATAGAGGAAAGAGGGAGAGAGGGGGATATAAATAAAGAGAGATAGCGAGAGAAGGGGAGGATATCAGAGAACATTTATGCTAAATAGCCCAGTTTTTACAAAATGTAAATGATATCCTAGCTGTCCCAAAGTGAATTCAAATACATTGTTTTTATTCCATATATGTAAATCACCTTCTCAAGCCATCTATTGATTTTCCCATTCATCGATCCATCAATATATATATATATATATATATATATATATATATATATACATATATATATAAGAATTTTGTAATTAGCTTGAAGAATTACCAAAAAAGAGGAATGGGGGGGATTG
Organism: Doryteuthis pealeii; assembly: GCA_023376005.1. Taxonomy (NCBI): domain Eukaryota; kingdom Metazoa; phylum Mollusca; class Cephalopoda; order Myopsida; family Loliginidae; genus Doryteuthis; species Doryteuthis pealeii. Next base: position 18,730,087 of record CM042150.1, on the reverse strand, counting down.
GCCAAACATGGAATGATACTAAGACATTGTTAGATACACACACACATCACATAAACACACACACTTACACATGCACAGATAAACACACCCACATACACATACACACGCAAATAATTTGGAGGAAGATATCACCAAACATATGACAGTATGAAGAGATCCTAGCCACAAGCTACAGAACTTGGTTTTCAGAAATATTCTGACGAAGGGATCTTTATCCCGAAATATATTAAGAAACTAAATCAAAGTTAGACGAACAACATCATAGTTACGTTTCTTTGCACTTGCATTGTGATAGCCTTCATAACCAAACACCAAACCAATATATATATATATATATATATATATATAGTTCTGCTGATGAGGGCTAATAGGCCGAAATGCACATACAGATATTGATTTTTCTCGATTTGTTTAGCCTTATATTTGAATAGGTATGCCCGCCTAATTCATTAATTATTAATTAATTAATTTTCAAAATTAGGTACGACTTCAATTAAGCACATCCCAAAAATTGTCGGCTAAAAAAGCCATATCAAAAACACATTGTTTATTTGTTTACTTCTCTTATATATATATATATATATATATATATATATATATAGTAAGTCATCTACAGACATGTGTTTCGGCGTTTCGCACCTCTTCAGTGTAGCTAAACACAACAACTACCTCTGACCAGGAGTGAAATCGACTATATATATATATATATATATATATATATATATATATATTATTATTATTATTATTATTATTATTTATATTTTGCTTGAAGGCAATTATAATGCATGTATCGCATAAAATTCGATAATTATAGAAAATAATCTTGACAAGTGAATCCCGGCAAAGGATGGTTCGCTATGCAGAACACCGTACAGGCTGTTTCGACTTTATTAAGTCTCATCAGCGGTGTATACTAACGACTCCCCTCCGACAGGAATCGAAACCGGGACTTCACAGGCATAGTCAGAGACCATATCCGTTCGGCCGCCGGTACATAGCGAACAATCCCTGCGAAATTAACCTTGTCAAATGATACTACACGCCTCTACCATAGTAGGTAAGTGGACGTTTATTGAGTAGTAAACAAACTGGCCGTAAGCTCTTCGGCGAAGTGAATAAGATTTTTGGAGGTTTGTTTTTTATAGAAACATTGTTGATAAATTATTATTTATATTTTGCTTGAAGGCAATTATAATGCATGTATCGCATAAAATTCGATAATTATAGAAAATAATCTTGACAAGTGAATATATATATATATATATAATATATATATATATATATATATATATATATATATATATATATAGTGTGATCGAAAAGTAACTACCTATTTTTCTTGAAGACTTGATTTTTATGTAAGATGGTGTTCCACTATATTTTACTAGTGTCGTTCGTGCATGGCTGAATCACAGTTTTCCTTGGAGATGGATGGGTAGACGTGGGCCGCCTGAGTGGCCAGCCAGAAGCCCTGATTTAACAATATGCGACTTTTGGGGGTGCTGGTGGTGAAGGAGAAAGTCTACTCTATGAGTGGTCCTG
>CM042150.1:18713545-18721045 GCA_023376005.1 Doryteuthis pealeii | reverse complement strand
GAGAGTGTTCTGTGCCTCGTGATTAATGATATATTTATTTCGTTTTTCTGTTTACAATGTTGCTTTGATAAAGACCACATACGGAAACATCCCATCAGTTTCACACCTGAAGATGGCAGATCGACATGCCGAAAGTTTAACGAAATATATATATATATATATATATAATGAGCCGTATTGTGTGTATACGGACATAGTGATATGAACTAAATACGTCCAAAGAAGTGTTTAAGCGTAAAGAGACTTTTCTTTTAAAGGGACATTTTTTTTAATAAATAGATATTTCTTGTTCTTTCAGCTTTTGAAAACATGCAGTCCAATCTTCTTACTTACTTTTGAACATCCAACATAGAGCTGTCCATGTGAAAAAATATGGATCCGACCTCGGCCGTCCAACGATTTATCAGGTCATAAAAGATTTTGATATAACATATCAAGTTTCCATCTAATTCCATTCGACCAGAAATAGTATATTTTGCCATCTGATAACCTGAAATGACCTAGGAGGTCAACCACACATAATCTATGTCCCGAGGTAGGAATCAATATCTATACAAAAATCAGGTCCTTGGGATTTTTCTTTTCTTTGACCCATGATACTTGGACAGCCATGCATACAAACGCTCGATGTTCGCTAGAGGAAATAATTCTATGCCGAATGAATTTTCTTTTCTCTTTCTTTCTTTTTTCTTTTACTTTTTACATTTTTTTCCTTAACCTTTTTCATTCTTTTATTCTTTCTTTTCATTTGATATTTTTTCATTTTTCTTTTTTTTACTTTTTTTTATTTTTCATTTTTTTCTTTTATCTTTTACTTTTTAATTTTTTTCCTTAACCTTTTTCATTCTTTCATTCTTTCTTTTCATTTTATCTTTTTCTTTTACTTTTTACATTTTTTCCTTAACTTTTTCATTCTTTCATTCTTTTTTTCATTTTTTCTTTTTCTTTTCTTTTTTATATTTTTTCCTTAATCTTTTTCATTCTTCCATTCTTTCTTTTCATTTTATCTTTTTTCTTTTACTTTTTACATTTTTCCATAACCTTTTTCATTCTTTCATTCTCTTTTTCATTTTATCTTTTTTCTTTTTTAAATTTTTTTTCCTTAACCTTTTTCATTCTTTCATTCTTTTTTTTTCATTTTATCTTTTTTCTCTTACTTTTAAATTTTTTTCCCTTAACCTTTTTCATTCTTTCTTTTCATTTTATATTTTTTCTTTTTTCTTTTACTTTTTACATTTTTTTCCTTGACCTTTTTCATTCTTTCATTCTTTCTTTTCATTTTTCTTTTTTCTTTTCTTTTTTCGTTTTTATATTTTTTTCCTTAACCTTTTTCATTCTTTCTTTTCATTTTATCTTTTTCTTTTACTTTTTCCATTTTTTCCATAACCGTTTTCATTCTTTTTTTCATTTTATCTTTTTTCTTTTACTTTTAATTTTTTTTCCTTAACCTTTTTCATTCTTTCATTCTTTCTTTACATTTTATCTTTTATCTTTTTTCATTTTACTTTATAAATAAATTTTTCATTTTTTTTTACGATTTTTGTTTTACTTTAACTTTTTTCTTTCTTTCTTCTACCATTTTTTTCTTTTCTCTTTCTTTCTTTTTTATTTTACTTTTTACCTTTTTCTTTTTTCTTTCTCTTTTTTCTTTCTTTTTAATTTTTTAGGTTTTTTCTTTTTTTCATTTTTCTTTCACATTTTTTCTTTTTTTCTTAATTTTCGTTTTTTCTTTATTGTACCATTTTTCTTTTTTCTTTCCTCATTTTTTCTTTTTTTTCTTTTTCTTTCTTTTTTCATTTACCTATTTTTTCTTTTTTCTTTCTTTCCATTTTTATTTTTTCTTTCTTTCCATTTTTCTTTTTTCTTTCTTTCGTTTATTTTCATCTTTTTTCTTTTTTTCCTTTACCTTCTTCCTCTTTTTTCTTTTGTCCCTTTTCAGTGTTATTTCTTTTTTATTTTTCATTCTTTTTTTCTTTTATCTTTTACTTTTTCTTTTTTTTCTTTTTTCTTTCTTATTTCTTCCCTTTTTCTTATTTCTTTCATTCTTTTTCATTTTTATCTTTTTTGTTTTTGTTTTTCCCTTTCTTTCAATTTTTCTTTCTTAATTCTTTTTTCTTTCTTTTGTTTTTCTTTTTTCTTTCATTCATTTACCTTTTATATTTTCCTTTTTTCTCTTTTTCCTTTACCTTCTTCCTCCCCCCCTCCCGATATATCGATTCTTTTTCTTCTTGTCATTTCTTTTTGGTCAGTTCCATTTGAAGATTTTGTTTCCCCGCTCTTGTAATATTTTCCAGTTTTACATTTTCCTCTTTTGTGTTTGTGTGTATGGGGGGATCTTTTCTTTGATTACTCATTCGTTTTTTTTTGTCTTCTTATTCGCCATATTTAGATATCTGTTTTTTTTCTCCTTCTTTATTTTTGTTTTTGTAATTCATGGATATATTCTTATTTTTTATCGTCAACTCGCATACAATGATTGTTTAAAAGAATTGACAATGTGTCTTATCCTATATATATATATATATATATATATATATATATATATATATATATATATATATATATATGAGCTCCCCCCCAAAAAAAAGGGAATTCTGTTTTTATAGGTTCACCCTGTATATATATATATATATATATCATCATCATCATGTCGCGAACGCACCACGGATATCCATGACAATCTCTCGCCAACCTTCCCTATCACTCCTTGGCCCTGGGGGGTCCTCTGCGCAGCAACCAGCATCCTCGGATAGTTGGTCAATGTAGGTCCTTGGTGGGCAACCCACACTAGCATGTCCATGTGTTGGCTTCCCCAGGAGAACGTCAACTATGAGCTCACCCTTGCTTCTCCAGCAGTATCCTGCATGCCTCGTCCGTCTCACTCGGATGGTTTGCGAGATGGGGTGGTGGTGGCTGGGTGCAGAATTAAATTATTACCTGCACCAAGGTATCCATTTATTTATTTATGATACTCGGTATATGTAAAAATATATCGGCAAATCTTAATATGTACGTTTGAATTTTTAAGTTTGGTTGAATCCTATCAAAGAAACAGTTGACCCCCCCCCATATATATATGTATATGTATGTATGTATATATATATTTATTTCCACACACACACACACACACACACACATACATACACACACACGTATATATATATATATATATATATATATTTAGAAAAACCACTGCCTCTTCCAAAAGGGTTTCCTATGTATAACACTAATCTACCTCTAGTGGTAAGACTCCAATTCTGAAACTCTAAGGATTATGTCATCAGCCCTTCATTGTCATTACTCCCATGACCACTATTACTCAAATTTTGGGCCTTCCGTTTTTTTTAGTTCAGGGTCAATGATCGGTCACTGGCTGACATACATTGAGTACTTAGAATCTAGAAATTTTCATTCGTTTCTCATTCCTTTTTTTCTCTTTCTCTTTACCAATAAATTTGATTACCGTTTTCCTTTTAATTTTAATTTTCCATATACCGTTTTGATTAGGCTACAATAACAATGAAAATTCTTTTGACAGAAGCGTAGCGTGGCGGCTCTCCTTTCAAATGGAGTGATGATGTGTCAGATAAATATAATCGTGGTATACTTATCTCAGGACTGGTATTAATTTGAGAGGCTCGGATCTAGTTGCTGGGCTGATGTGCTGACTTATCCTAAAAATTTTCCATGCTAAACAACTCTTATAATCCTGACTCTTCCCCCCCCCCATTATGTTAAATTTTCTTGGTGTAAATTTCTGTCGATTAATTGATCTTTTGACAGCTAGTTGATTTCGAGAAATTTACCATTTGACTTGGGCTTTAGATTCCACCGACTGCACCTCTGTAGATGGATAAGACCCCCACACACACTCAATGGGACCACCTGTTGGCCGTGGGATGGAAACCTGGTGGCTGAGCAGTCCATGGCAGGCAATATTCCACTTTGGACCTCTCTTGGGCTAGACGGGCTAGACACGTCAAGCCCTAACACCTATATGATTGCCCCAATCATATTGCCCTCATGACAAGCCCCAACTCTTTTTATTACATGGGTGCTAGAAGGTGGTGGCTGAGTGCCTACATGTCCTGGAAATGAAGTTAAACTCTATCTGATGGTGAGGTTCCAGTTTTGGAGGTTTGGGGAATGTGGAGCACCCTTTCATCACTACTGCTCCCTGGTTGTTTTAACAGACGATTTTTATATTAAAAAAATTCATAAAACTAACCCCAAACACTAACCCTAACCCTAACCATAACCCCTAACCCCTAACAAACAACCGGATATTGACGGTGTAAATGAAAAACATGTCCTTTCTTAATCAATATCAAAAATGGGTGCCTAAAGGTAATATGGTCCAAAATGTCTTCGGCCTTAAATAACCGAACAAGGGTTGACATAACCGTAAAAAACCAACCAACCAACCAACCAACCACTGAATATTTATTTAGCGTAGTTCAGTAAAATGGACAATTTCCGTATTAAAAAAAATCTTCTTTCACAAAAACAAAAACAAAAACAAACAACAATTGTTTTCTTTTTGTTTAATTGCTTCATATTCATGTTTTCGATTTTTGAAGCGTTTTTCTTTTTTTTATTTTCATCGCATTTCTCTTTTACTTATCTTTTTTTTAAATCATCATCGCCATTCTCTTCTTTTTGGGCCGATACTTTATCGTCGCCATTTTGTTGGCCAATCGCAGATCTTTAAGCCCTTGAATGCAAAACGGGCATATATGTTTGCCTAATGATGTCATCAATATTTTTTTTCCAAAACGAGGCCGGGCTTTACCTTGAGAAATCAGTTGAGTGAATAAGAAATATATGAATGCACAAAGGTGGCCTAGGGAATAAAGCTTTAAGATGTGCACTTTTAAAACTCGTATGGGAGTTTACAAAAGATAAAAAAACGAACTAAATTCAGAAAAGAATAAATTATTCAATCGCAATGAATAAGAAAACAAAATGACAGCTAAGAAGTACGAGACAAAAATGAAGAGGAAATCTCTCTCTCTCTCTCTCTCTCTCTCTCTCTCTCTGTATATATATATATATATATATATATATATATATATATATATATATATATATATATATATAAAGGGCAGTTGTATGTATGTATATCCGTTTGAAACTACGAAAAGATGTGCACTATTAAAACTATTAATTAATTATTGATTCGTTGGTTGGTTGGTTGGTTGGTTGGTTAGATTTTACGGCATATCAATATTTGTTGGGTTATATTATGCCGGCTACGTGGTATTCATCTTTTTATAACTAATTTTTTAAACACATTTTTGTAACCTCATTTTTTACTATTCAACCCATAGGTGGGACCCTATCATATACTACCACTCCGATAAATTATTGGATAGCAATTAATAAGAAAACAAAAAGGTAGCTAATTAAGAACGAGACAAAATGAAAAGGAAATATCTTATAAGAGGAAATAAGAGAAATAAATGGAGACGAAGGAATGACGAATGGGAAGAAAAATTAAAGGGATTGGAAAAGAAAGAGAAGGAAAGAGAAAACAAAAAACTGAAAAAATAAGAGAAAAATAAATAAAAGAGAAAAATAAAAGAGAAAAAAAAAGAGAAAAATTAAAAGAGAAAAGAAATAAAGATGAGCAGGTATTTATTAATCAATTATAAATAATGCTCATCTCATTGTGGCCTTGTGTCAGAATAAGACTGTCAAATCCCTCAAGATGTGACAACGATGAAAATTAAACTGATTCAAGTTGCAACGATCTTGCCAAGAACCAAGTCCACATCGAGACGCCCAGCAGAACGCACTAATTAACCCGAAATAACTTTTGGCACAACGTTAACATATATGGTCCCCCAGTGAGGATCGTACTCAATACTAATAGTCTGCGAAACTAGTTCGCTGTCCTACGACAAAACAACCAGCAGCTGGTAACAAAAAAAAGTAGTGACTTTTGAACGTAAGAAAAACGTTAATCTATGAAAAAATGTAGAAATAAAAAATAATCATTGGTCGAGCAGTTGGGGTTGGGTGTGGGTGGATCAAAAATAAATGGTTGGCGCAGTTGGGGTTCGATATCGACAGCAGTAGTTAATGACTTTTGCTTGCCAATGCTTTTACTAAAGTTTTAAGCTCGTTGCTAGAAGCCATCACTGAGCCGGTTAGGAAAAATGGCGGATACCTGAACCAGAAAGGAGGCTAAATTTGAAGCGATCGTTTGATTGGTTGATTTATTGTGTCTCATTGTTGGGTCTTCAGCCATTTTGTTGGCAACCAAAAACGCTATTTGATCCCTAAATCCCTTGATGTCAAGAAAGTCACGTGTGTTTGACCAAATTACATATAGAGGGGCCGGGTTAGCTCAGTCGGTAGAGCGTTCGGCTAGAGACCACAAGGTTCCTAGTTCGATACCGGTCCTCGCCAACTCAGCGTTATGAGTAGCACAGGGATCTGTGCGGTAAAGTAAGGAGCTGATGGTAGGTGTGGCGCTCCACCTCAGATGCTTAAACAATCTCCTTGGTCTAGCGCTACTGAAAAGGGGATAGACTCCCTCGCTGACTGGCTGATACAGACTTTAGGCCGCACCGTCAACTTTACTTACTTACATATGGCGACCCATACCCGCTTATTTCTGAAACAAAGAATCAGTCGTTGTAGAATTGGTTCAGCAGTCAAGGAAGCAGAAAAGATTATGTTACATAAATTGTACATATCCTACGAATCATGTCTGTAAGCGTAGTTAGAATTTGAATTAAAATTCGTTGAAATTCAAAATCAGAGGGGGTTATATTATTGATAGTTAAAGACCTTTAGTAGACCCCTATGCTTCAGCCAGTATGAACACGGAAATTGAGTTTAGTTAGTTAGATTTTGTCCGTTAGAAGAAAGAAGCAGACGCGTGTGTTCTTTGCTCCTAAGATGCCAATTTCACAACGCGCGGTTGAAAACCCTTTCGAGCTTTGGGGTCTTTTTATAAAGAATAAAGAAAAATGATAAATTCTTACTTTATCATTACAACCGAGAAATAAGCACAGACACGCGACCCAGTAGAAGAAAGATAGCCCAGAAGAATAAGATGGCTACCGATGAAGCAGAACCAATAAGAACCCATCTTCTCTCCTACCTCCCCATTATATACCCGAGTCAAACGAGTATATAACAATTACGATGTCACAGCCCAGCACGTCAGCCATTCCCCTGTGATTTGCTTATAATATATAATGATACATTTAGGAAATCAATTTACTATTGTTTTGAATAATTGAACGTATTCATCTCGACTACAGACTCACAAATATCATTTGACTCTTTAAGTTGTTTGGAGGTTTGGATGGATTTTACGGCATTGGAAGCATAAAAAATATATAGATATCACAACCCTCTGTTATGGTCGCATAAAGATGTTTACATGAAATCACATTCTAATCTTCTTAAATAATTATTTTTTCTTCTTCATTAATTGTTTTGTGTTGTTGTTGTTGCTGTTGTTGTTGTTGTGTTGTTGTTGTT
>CM042150.1:18698545-18708545 GCA_023376005.1 Doryteuthis pealeii | reverse complement strand
CATTAGGAATTGAATTTATATCAAAACTTTACCGGCATTAAATGACCCTCTGAGGTTGATATGCCGTAAAACAAACCAAATCAAATCAAATCTAGTGTTGAAGTTACAATTTTGAAGCAATGAGTAGTGTTTAGTATCCCTTTATCACCATTACTGCCAGGTCCACTCTGACCTGGAGTGGTAGTACCTGTTGGGCTCCAATCTATGGTTTAATTTTTTTTAAATGAGTTTAAAAAATATTTTTAAAAACTGATTTTAGAAAAGATTTGAATACCCACAAAGCATAAATAAAACAAAATGTCTTCGGTATAAAATAACCTAACAAGGGCTGACATGCCGTAAAATTTAAAAAGAAACTAAACCAAAGCAGTATTGGGAAAATGGATTGGGTCAATATTGACATAACTAAAAATCAGGTCATCATATAAAGATGTTTCTTTACTTTATCTCAATTAAAAACGCTATGGTCTATTATATATGTACTAGCAAAATAAAAAAACACCCTTCGGGCGGTGCAAAATTAACTTTTAGAAGATATTGTTTGTGGGAGATAAAAATTCAATGTCAGCGAGTTTGTATCATAAGGAGTTAATATGATTAAATTTATTAAAGGAGTAAAAAAAAGACAATTTGAAATGAAACGTAGTTCTGTCATCCTCAAAATAAAATGATGCGCACAACTATTAATTATTAATCAAATAATTATTTAATAAATTTAATTTTGCTTATGATACAAACCCTCTGACATTGAATTTCTAACTCCCACCACCTCAGGCAGTAACTTTAAAAACTGATTTTTACACCGCCCGAGGGGTGTTTATTTTTGCTCGTCTTATTATAATGGAGATTATGTAACTGTCTGTCTGTAACCGAAACAACGTCACCTCTGACGTCATGATTTCCTTAGTTATTTAAGTTATCTTCTCTACAATTATGAAATAGTCATTATTTAATCTTGATTAGTTTCTTATTTATTAATGACTAGTAGTGGCTACCCGGCGTCGCCTGGGTAGAGGGAGATTTTTAAAAAGTTAGTCCCGCAGATCCATTATTACTTAATCGTGAGTTGAATCCTCGTGTGATTCCTCATTTAAATCCCTATGTAAAAAAATATAGACCTTGCATTGATCCAGCTACTCTGAAAAGAAATGTTAATGTCTACTATCTAAAATATTAAATGAAAAAAAAAACAACAAAAAAACAAAAAAAAAACATGCTTTTATCATTTAAATTTTATTCGTTAATTATCTTCACGAATATAAATCAAATCTCTATTATTTTTGCTAAAAACCAAGCCCTGGTGATATTTAATGTGTATATATATTTACTTTGGCGTTAGTTGTTTTTATTTTCGAAGTTTCCTCCAGACACAACTGCCATTCATATATGAATAGATAGATGTCTCTATTAAAGTCTAGCTGAGTTAGATTTACCGTAAAACTCCCCATATTATTTATGCAGTTATTTTTCTCGCACCCAACTTATGCGGGTCAAACACAAGTTCCTATTCTCCATAAGGGGGCGCCTCAGGCACTGATCAATATACCCAGCCCCTCTAAGTAAAGGGGTCAAGTCTTTCCTTGGTTGATGGCTCCCTGTGATCACGCCATTAATTTCATTTATAGTCCTGTGTCCGAAGCCATCGGACACAGGACCCGAACGTCCCATGTTATTAATGCATTATTTACGGCGCGTCCCACTTATGCGGGTCAGACACAAGGTCTTATTAATGTGGAGCCACACACGAACCGAAGATCATGGGGTGGCAGGTACAAAAATGTGTAGATCTCCTCGGCATTCTCCCTCAAAAAAGGTGCCTCAGGCACTGGGTAATTAAACTATCCTGTCCTTTTTAATCAAGGAGGAAGGTGTTGCCTGGGGGTATGGACCCTGTGATCATGCCGTTAATTTCATTAAGAGTCCAATGGCCGAAGCCAGCGGACCCACAGGTCCTAAAGGGCCTATGTTATTAATGCATTTAAAGTCCTAAAATATGTGTTATATATGGTGCGAATAAGTTGTATAATGAATTTAACAAACTGGGTTTAATAAATAATTATTTGCTGTTACCGATTTCTAATACTATCTAATGTTAATCTCACACGTATTTACAACAATCATATATAATTTGGTAATTTATGAGGAAGTGCGTCCCGGTCTCCTGCCTCAAAAATTGCTACCCGGTGACTATCAAAATAACAACCCCAGCTCGTCGTAATTCTTGTTTATTTAACGTAATTTGTCGTAATTCTTGTTTAGATATGAAGATGGATATATAGTTTGGAATAGACTGAGATAGATAGATAAACAAACAAAATAATATAGATAGATACGAACAAATGGAGATAGATAGATAGATATTTTCGACAAGTAAATGTATTGGGGGGGGGGATCGCATCTTTCTTTGTCGTAATTCTTGTTTATTTAAACTAAAAACAAGACATTAAACAAATATGAATAAAAAAAAATCTTAATATTTAAAGAAATATAGATAAATATGAACAAATTGAGATAGATAGGTATGAAGATGGATAGTTTTGAATACACTGAGCTGGGTCGTTATTTTAATAGACACCGGGTAGCAATTTTTGAGGCAGGAGACCGGGATGCACTTCCTCATAAATTACCTATAATTTTCTGTAGAAAACCAATTAAAATATCATTGAAATAAGTGTCATATTTTATATTCGCTCGATAGTCTTTCTAATTTAATACAATATTTTATTACATTAAAACTTGAATACTTGCACATAATTTTGCTGGTTTATCTTATTATAATGGAGATTGTGTGTTTTTCTGTCTGTAACCGAAACTATATTACTACTCAAGTCACAATTCCCTTAATTATTTACGTCAAATTCTCCATGATTTCATTCTTTTAAACCTTCAGTTATTAATAAAAATTGTTTTACATTATTAATACTGTTGTTGACCATATCTACTGTATTTACCGCGTACCCCACTTGTACGGGTCAGGCACAAAGTCCCTATTAACGTGGGACCACCCACAAACCGAAGCTCATGGAGTGGCAGGTGAAAAATTGCGTCGATCCCGTCGGCATTCCCCCTCAAGGGGGGCGCCTCAGGCACTGGGCAATAAACCCAGCCCTGGGCAATAAACCCAGTGTTGCCTGGGGGGATGGCCCCCTGGGATCGACGCTGTTAATTATATCAATGGTCCAGAGGCCGAAGCCACTGTTGACCATATCTACGTACTAATAACATGCAATTGTATTTATATATAAAACAAAATAGCGGTTTACAGTTTGAACGAGAAGGCTAATTTGCATATTGATATATAAAATTTTATTTTAATAAATATGTGCTTGGTATTATTGATTTCTAATTGTTTGGTTTTATCTTAAGAAATATGAACAACAATCTCGTGGATAAATCTTAAAAGAAATTTATTTACAAGAAGAAATAACTGTAATATTATCCTTTACTTCCTATTTTAACTAAATAGTTAAATTAGGAAAATTTACCAATGAAATAGGGGAGTAATGGAAAATGATGGAATAGTTAGTTTCAAAGTTGTTCTATTTTTCGATTATACCGCCTCTGTTTCAAATCTTTTTATCTGCATTCTTATTCAGTTTCATTAGCCTTTCTAATCTAATATGATATTTTATTATATCAAAACTTAAATACTTGGACCAGGAGGGTGCATATATTTGCTAGTTTTAATTAATAAACGTAAATGAAATCGTTTCACTAACCTGATACTGAAAGTATAAATATAAACTTATTTGAAATAGGCTAGTCATTGTATAAGTATTGAGGTTGTGTTTTTAGTTTCACTTAATAAATCGGTTACATGTGAATTCAACCCGGTCTACAGGGAAGTGGAAAAAACATATTTTATATTTAATTTGATAGAATAGGAAATAATTCGAAGTAGTTCATGGAATATTGAATGACGAAATAATTTTTTGGGTGATGATTTCAGGAAATACCGAATTTATTTATTTTATTTAGATAGATGGGTAATCTCCCTTATATTTCTTCTAATTTGAGATAAACACATCCTCATCTCATCAGAAAAAAATGACTTTTCCTTTTGGGCATTTCTGTTTTTTTTTTTTTTCTTTTTTCTTTCTAGACTGAAAATCTTTGTTCACATGTTGTGAAGAACTGTAAAACATAAATAATACTTTGATTGTATTTCAATCTTTCCGTCTCATCCACTAGGTGGTGCCTCGAACAGTTTGGGAAATACTGGATTAGGGCGATATAGACACAGCAAAAATTCAGATCGCGTCATTTGATGTAGGGCTATATTAGGAAGTGCGTGGTGTAATGGTTAAAGTCATGGGAAATGGACTCATCGCCCCGAGTTCAAATCCTGTATGTGGTAATTGCATTTCACTTTGTGCTAATATCTTTGAGAAAGGTATGAATCCTACTCTCCCTCCAGCTATGGGTAAATAGTAGGGCATACTGGGCTCTTTAACATTGGTTAGGCAACCGGTCTAGGAGAAGGAAAACTCTGAATTCAAACCTGTTGAACTCCGCTTAAGAAATTGACCTTGTGTCACATCCTGTTCGTGTGGAGGGGTTGGTAAATATATATATTCAAAAGGGCAGTTTTAGCTCAGTCAGTAGAGTGTCTGGCTAGGAACCTCAATGTTCCTGGCTCGATACCGGCCCTTGCCAACTTAGCGTATGTATAGCACATCGATCTGTGCGTTAAAGTGAGGAGCTGGTGGTAGGTATAGCGCTCCGTCTCAGACACTAAAAACAGTATCCTTGGTCTAGCGCTAGTGAAAAGAGGATATACTCCCTCGCAATCTGGCTTATACCGAATTTAGGCCACCCCGACTACTTTACTTTTATTTTACTTTATATTTATTCATCTATACATTAATACTCGTGTTCCTTAAATGTACAACCGTTGCAATGCCCTCTGGTTAAAAATTAAAACGTCCAAATAGTCGAGAATTAGATGCAAAAATGTAAATCTTAATTATCTGGAGCTGCTTATCCACCGAATTCTTATTTCTCAGGAGTGTTGTCACCTCAGGTAAATAATGGACCATTCCGTTTTTATTAAAAAGAAAGAAAGGGAAGTACAAAGGAATGCTACACAGAAAAATATAAGAAGAAAGAAGAAAGAAAGAGAGTATGGGAAAGGTACGGAGAGTGGGTGGGCATACGGAAGCGATAACGCTAATCAGTTTCGAAAATAAGGAAAAGATTAAAAGAAAGAAAGAAAAAAAGTGAGGGAGAGTTAAAAGAAGATTATTATACTTTTTAGATATTGAGCCATTTAACAATAGTTTTTAAGTAAACATATCAAACGTTGTAATAACTAAATTATCATACTGTGTTATGTCCACAGGTCCTGCTAGTTTTCCTTAATGAACAAACAGAAACCAGATCATAACATAAAGATATTTTGCGCCCGCTCAAATACAAACCCTAGGCAGCACCTGCCCCCTCACCTAAAAGATGCAGGGCTGGGTTTATTGCCCAGTGCCTGAGACGCATCGAAAGATGAAGGTTTACGGGATTCACGCAATCTTTAAACACTATCCACGCATGAGCTTCGGTTTGTGCGCTGTTCTCCACTATAATTATCCTTGTGTTCAACTGACATGGGGGGTGGATGTCAGTAAATATTTACAAGCACTATAGGTCATTAGACATATACAAGGTGTGGGAAAAAAGCATCGAGATTTTTCGTACTTTTTGACACACCTTGTATTCTGAAAAAAAAAGTTCCATTCATTGTTCATTTCTATTAAGGCACATACAGCTTCAAACCCTGCACTTTTATGACACACCTTGTATACTTTAAAAAAAGTTAACGTTCCATTTATTGTTCCTTTCTATCTTGGTACACACAGCTTCAAACTCGGCACTTTTATGGCACACCTTGTATTCTGAAAAAATTATCGTTTCATTCATTGTTCATTTCTATCTTGGTAAATACAGCTTCAAACTCGGCACTTTTATGGCACACCTTGTATTCTGAAAAAATTAACGTTCCATTTATTGTTCATTTCTATCTTGGTAAATACAACTTCAAACTCAGCACTTTTAAGACACACCTTGTATTCTGATAAAAAATAACGTTCCATTCATTGTTGATTTATATCTTGGTACATACAGCTTCCAACCCGGCATTTTTAAGACACGCCTTGTATTCTGAAAAAAAAATTAGCGTTCTATTCATTGTTCATTTCTATCTTGGTAAATACAGCTTCAATCTCGATACACAGTTTGTATTCTGGAAAAATATTAACATTCCATTTATTGTTCATTTTTATCTTGGTAAATCCAGCTTCACAGTCAGCACTTTTATGACGCATTTGTATTCTGAACCCCCCACCCCTAAAAAAAAACAAAAAAACTAACGTCCCATTTATTGTTCATTTCTATCTTGGTAAATACAGCTTCAATCTCGATATTTTTATGACACAGTTTGTATGTAAAATCATCACTTATCAAGCTGACCAGTTAAACAAGTTATTGGGCATTTAATTTAATTCAAACCTCGCGTTATTTGATGTGGGGCTATATTTACTTTAATTAACAAATATAAACAGAAAGTTTCACAAACCCGATACTGAAAGTATAAAAAGAAAGTTATTTGAAATATAGGTTAGTCTTTGTATAAGTACTGTAGTAGTGTTTTCAGTTTCACTTTATAATTTGGTTGAACGTGTGAATTCAACTCGGACTACAGGGAAGTGGGAAAAAACAGTTTTATATTTAATTTAATAAAATAATTTGAGAAAAAATTCCGAAGTTGTTCATGGAATGTCGAATGACGAAATAATCTTTTGGGTGATAATTTCTGGAAATACCGATTCTATTTTTTTTAGATATTCGAATTAATGTTTTACACACACACACACAACACACACACACACACACACACATATATATATATATATATATTATATATATATATATATATAATTAACCACTTTGAATCCCAAATCGAAATTTTAAGTATATTACATAAATTTTATGCAATTAAAAGGAGGCTACATTCACACACACACACACACACACACACACACATAGACGCACATACACACACACAGACACATATATATATATATATATGTGTATATATATATATATTCATATGCACATATATATATGTGTGTGTGCGTATAAATAATATCTATCTATCTATCTATCTATCTATCTATCTATCTATCTATATATATATATATATATATATATATATATATATAATTATATATATTATATTAAAAAATTGAAAAACAAGTGTTCCAAAAATGAGATGAATTTATTTATCGATGCTTAAACTTTTCGGTTTCTTTAAACCTTCATCAGGATGTATCAAGGGGTGAAGAAATTGATGGAAGTTTTATAGATAACATGAGATAAAAAGTCTTTACACATTTTTTTTTTGTTCAACTGTATTAATATACAAATACAGTTACACAACAACAACCAAAAAAAAATAAAAAAGATTTTTTATAAAGATTTTTTATCTCCTGTCATCTATAAAACATCCATCAATTTCTTCACCCCATAATACATCCTGATGAAGGTTTAATGAAACCGAAACGTTTAAGCGTCGATAAATAAATTCATCTTCTTTTTGGAACACTTGTCTTTTCAAATTTTTAATATTGTCGGATTCATTTCCATATTTACTCCATATATATACATATATATATACGTTGAAAATAGTAAATTACTATCATACTCAACCAGGAAAAAAGGCCCTGTTGCCTGGGGCCGAATGCACCTCTGTAGAGGGATAAAAATACCCTTAATGTTTCAATCGGGCTATCCATTCCTGTTATGATAAACGCTCTTAAAAAAAACTCCGCTTAAAAATTGAACTTGTGTAACATCCTGCTCATGTGGAGAAACTAGTAAATACATCATACTGCTATTAAAAAGTCGACAGAGTGTCCTATTGGCCTTAACAAACCGGATAGCGAGGGAGTCTATCACCGTTTCACTTAGCTCTTGATTAGGAGGATTTTTTATTTGCTGAGTTGGAGCGCTACACCTTACGACAGTTTCCCGCTTTGCCGCACAGGTCAGATTACACAAGCTGTGATACTCACGCGCTGAGTTGCAGAGGACGGGAATCGAATATTGAACCTTGCGATTACCCAGTCGAATGCTCTATCAAGTGAGTTAAATCTATTACGACTACGACTATTACTTGTAAGAATGACACTGATAGTGATAGTAACATATCGTCCACAGTTCGATAATATATATATATATATATATATATATATATATATATATATATTTGGGAGAATATGTGCTTAATTGAAGTCAAACCTATTTTTTTTAAAAGTTAATTCATTAATGATTAATTAGGCGGGATTTAATCATTAATGAATTAACTTTCAAAAAAATTAGGTTTGACTTCAATTAAGCACATATTCTCCCAAATATTGTCGGCTGAAAATAGCCATATTTGTTTTTATATATATATATATAATCATTTGTAATGGTATTATGGATGATTTGGACTCATAACTTAGTTTCATTGTTATGCAATCGTCAGATGAGTCAAATGGTTGAGATCTTAAAAACTAGTAGTTTTTTAGCGTTTATATAAACGTGAAGCGTTTTTCACGCGATGGGATGATATAATGCTAAAAATTGTTTTTTAAACTGTGGCTTGTTTAACGTTTATGCGACGTGGATCCTGTTCACGTGATGTAATGTTATGACGTTAAATCTGTGTTAAAAAATGATAATAAAACAAACTTGCTTTGGTTTTAATGCACGCATATATATATATATATATATATATATATAAAGGTAACGTAAACTCGTCGGGGCGGCCTAATGTCGCTATCAATCAATAAGCAAGGGAGTCTATACCCTTTTCTCACTAGCGCTAGACCAAGGATATTGTTTTCGCGTCTGATGTGGAGCGCCACACCTAACATCAGCTCTTTACTTTACCGCACAGATCCCTGTGCTACTCATACGATGAGTTGGCGTGGACCGGTATCGAACTAGGAACCTTGTGGTTTCTAGCCGAACGCTCTACCGACTATATATATATATATATATAATATATATATATATATATATATATATATATATATATATATATATATATATATATATATATATGTATGTGTGTATATATATATATATATATATATATATATATATATATATATATATATATATATATATATATATATATATATATGTATGTGTGTATATATATATATATATATATATATATATATATATATATATATATATATATATCAGTCTAACAAATATTTGAAAGTAAGAATTGAATTTAGAACATCATATTCAAATCAGTTCTTTATTTATTTTACACACAAAAAAAAATAATTTTTCTCATCAATATATATATATATATATATATATATATGAAATTTATCCAAAACTTGGTAGTAAGGGATGATTCTATATGTGATTTCTAACATCCACTGTACTAATATTGATGATCCAGTATGTATAAATACAGCGAATCTTTAAATCACTGAAGAGAGCTCAATGTATAATAACCTTTTAGATTATATACAGAGCAATATTTATCAATAAAGGAAGGAAGGAAGAACTCAATACAGTAATCCCATAATAAATTTATTTCGACGAAAATTGGGGCCCCTATAAATCTAAGTTGATTTAAACCGGCTCCCCAAATTTTCGTCTCATCAGATGGGTCTCAATTCACTTGTGGACAAGCATATCACAAAAAACCCCAAAGAGCTGAATATATATAAATTCAAACAAAAACAAAAAATAATTAAATATATATATATATTATATATATATATATATATTTTTTTTTAACAGTGTAGGATTGTAACCATAGAAACAGGAAGTGAATGAAAAAAAGAGATACATTTCAAGGATGACTTCTAGGGTGTCCAGACAGACAAAAAAGTGACAAGACAGAAAAAACAGAGTAGTATATTAAAATATAAATAGACAAGTAAAATAAAAAGATTTTAAATTTAAACATTAGAGTATAATGATGTATAAAAGAAAATAC
>CM042150.1:18686045-18691045 GCA_023376005.1 Doryteuthis pealeii | reverse complement strand
TCTATCTTATCATTATTATATATTTATTATTATCATTCTAGCATCATATATATATATATATATATATATATATATATATATATATATATATATATATATATATAAACTTGTTGGTAAATCCTCGCAGTGAGAAAAAACCAGCAATTAATTTGATTGTAAAAAATATCTACCAAACATCACCCGGAGAGAAAAAAAATGTGGAAAAAAAGAAAAGACCAAGATAATCGACCAACAAACAATATATATATATATATATATATATATAATAATATATATAATATATCCAAAATATATCCTAAATTGATATTACCTCCCACTAATTCCTTGCTTCTACTCGTTCTCGTTAAAAACGAGACATGAAAACTATTCCATCGTTTCCCACCTGAGGATGGCAAAGTGTATTGCCAAAAGCGCTAGTGTTGAAACATTCGGTGGACTGGTATACCAGTTCCACCCTGACACCAGAAGGATGGCCCGAAGATTAGAACGGATCAATGAAAGACTTGTCAGACAGGAATTGTCTGTTCAATTCAACGAAACCTATATATATATATATATATATATATATATATATATATATATATATATATATCATACAAAACCGCCAGGAAACTAAAGCTAATAAGTAAAAAGTGCCCAATACCTAAGAAGAGAAAATAATAAAGATCAACCTAATGAGTCAGATAAACCTACTAAAAGTTTCGCTTAGTGCTCTTCAGGGCTAAGATCCGATTGTTTCTCTTGTATGAAAAATTTACAGATATCAAGCTCCGTAGACTCTATGTTTACGCTAACCATAGTTAGTTGTACATGTACTGTCTCTAGTATTATTCACTCTTTACTTGGAAATATTGCAAGCGATATTATCAAGATTAATATATATATGTGTGTGTGTGTGTGTGTGTGTGTGTGTGTGTGTGTGTGTATGTGCGTGTGTGTGTGTGTGTCTACGAGTGAGTGTCACATGTACTTTCATCTTTACACGTGACTATACACTCCATTATAATTACAATTGTTTAGCCATTGTTCTCACGCTGCCGCCTGATTTTTATGCACATCACCAGACACTACAAACAACTGACTTCTATAGTTCATATATATATATATATTATATATATATATATATATATATATATGTTGAAAAGAGAAATAAAAGAAAGAAAGTGCTGAATGGATAAAATAGGATATTTTAGTTAATTTTAGTTTTATCAATTCAATACTTTCTTTCCTTTCGTTCTCTTTTCAACACACACACACACACACACACACACACACACACACACACACCGGGTTAGCTCAGTCGGTAGAGCGTTCGGCTAGAAACCAGAAGGTTCCTAGTTCGATACCGGTCCTCGACAACTCAGTGTATGAGTAGCACAGAGACCTGTGCGGTAAAGTAGGAGCTGATGGTAGGTGTGGCGCTCCACCTCAGACGCCAAAACAATCTCCTTGGTCTAGCGCTATTGAAAAGGGGATAGACTCCCTCGCTGACTGGCTGATACCGACTTTAGGCCGCCCCGAAGACTTTACTTTACTTTTACTTATGTATGAGTATAGGGAAGTCATATTTTTTCTACGCTACATTTGTATAAATAGAAACACAATATTCTTGTAATATATATATATATATATATATATATATATTATATATATATACATATATATCAACTCCTCTGCACAGATAGGATGTGAAACGAGGTCAATTACAAATTTAACAATTTTGAATTTAGAATTTTCCTTCTCTTAGACCGGTTGCGTAACCAAGGTTAAAGAGCCCAGTCTGCCCTACTATTTACCCATAGCTGGAGGGAGAGTAGGATTCCTACCTTTCCCAAGGGAATTAGTGCTAAGTAAAATGCAATTACCACTTCCAGGATTTGAACTCGGGGCGACGAGTCCATTTCCCATGACTTTAACCATTACACCACGCGCTTATCAGCAAGAACAATCTACAACAAAATATTACTTCTCTCTACGTGTAATATATATATATATATATATATATATATATATATATATATATATATATATATATATATGGACTCTCTCGTCGATTTTCGACGCATGATAGTTCATACACACAATGAACATCCACACAGTGATTTGTTTATAGTGGTGAAGGCTTGTGTTGGACCATCCACACTTTTTAGTACAGTCGATAGGAAAGAATTGGTGCATCAAGGGTTGTCACAAACCCAATCAACGACCGACCTAGGAATTTGAATTCAGAGTTATCCCTCTCCTAGACCGGTTACCTACTCAAGGTTGAAGGGCCCAGTCTGCCCTACTATTTAACCCATAGCTGAGGGAATTTTGAATTCAGAGTTATCCCTCTCCTAGACTGGTTACCTACCAAGGCTGAAGGGCCCAGTCTGCCCTACTATTTAACCCATAGCTGGAGGGAATTTTGAATTCAGAGTTATCCCTCTCCTAGACTGGTTACCTACCCAAGGCTGAAGGGCCCAGTCTGCCCTACTATTTACCCATAGCTGGAGGGAATTTTAATTCAGAGTTATCCCTCTCCTAGACTGGTTACCTACCAAGGTTGAAGGGCCCAGTCTGCCCTACTATTTAACCCATAGCTGGAGGGAGAATATGTGGATTCATACTATATATATATATATATATATATATATATATATAATAAGTAGAGAGAAGTAGTATTTTGTTGTAGATTGTTCTTGCTGATAGATCTACACATTTGTGCATCACACACACACACACACACACACACACACACACACACACATATATATATATATATAATGTGTCTATATAGATTAGTATTTTGTAGTTTCAACTTTGACCTTGCTTATAGATTTCGCGCGTCATTTATACATCACGAAGGACAAACACGGTTGGTGAAAAAATCCAATTCCATTTTCCTTTTGATGCGGTTTGCACGTCCACTGAGGCTTCTAAGCTTTCACACTCACGAGTTCCCTATACAATTATCCCCCCTTGATGGAAACAGGTAGGTGGTTCATTGTTATCAGAAAGCGTGTGCTACCGTTAGGGTCACAAATTAGCTGCTTGGCTATTGGCGCATGTGCAAATGATGTACTTAAACTTCCGGCTGATGAAGAAAACAAAAACGCAAAGAACCCATAAAAGCGTGTCTAAAATAGCTGACCAATCAGGCGATAGAAATCACAGGCCTTTGAAGAGAGCAACAAATGTATGGACATATATATCTATATATGCCTTTGTCAGAATGATATATATATATATATATATATATATATATATATATATATATATATATATATATATACTTCTCTTTTGTCTCTCTCCCTTGTATTGTAAAATATTTTTTAATAAGTAATCTATTAGTGGGTCTTTGTAAAGCTCTAATGAAATTTTGTACGCATGAATAATTTTACAAAAGAATATATATATATATATATATATATATATATATTATGAGGATATGTGCTTAATTGAAGTCATACCTAATTTCTGAAAATTAATTAGTTAATAATTAATGAATTTTGGCAGGCATATAATTGTCGGCTAAAAGCCATATCAAATAAACACAATGTTTATTTACGTACTTCATACTGTCGTGTAGCAAGTCAATAAAAAAGTGGAATATAAATAAGTTCAAAACGAACGAAGAATCTGGGATTGGCCAGCTGGTGTAGTGGTGAGAATCCCCGCCTGTCAGCTTGGCAGTCGAGGTTTCGAGTCACATACGGAGCAGTCTCCCATGTCTATAACCTTGCTGATGAGACCTAATAGGTCGAAATGTACATTCAGGGTTTGACATTTTCTCGATTTGTTTAGCCTTACATTTAAATATATATGTCCGCCTAAATTCCTTAATTAGTAACTAATTAATTTTCAAAAATTAGGTATGACTTCAATTAAGCACATATCCTCCAAAAATTGTCGGCTAAAAACCATATAAAATAAACACAGTGTTTATTTACGTACTCTCATATATATATATATATATATATATATATATATATATATATTATATTTATTCTCCTTTGTCTCTCCCCCTTCTATTGTAAAATATTTTTTTGATAATTAATCTATTAGTGGGTCTTTTTAAAGCTCTAATGAAATGTTTTACGCCTAATTCTTTTTTACAAATATATATATATATATATATATATATATCTATATAGAGTGTTAACTTGACTTATGAACGTCCGGAATTACGACTTTTCACCAATCGATTTTTTGCTTTGTGTTGAGAGCTAAGATTTGAGGTACGAGCAAACTCGAGATACGTTTATGAGTTTAAAACATTAAGTTTACAAATTCATTACGCCACAGAAAAATATCGTTTATAAAAGAAATAAACATGAAAATCTGACAGCAGATAATTTATTATATTCTATTTCATTACGGTTTTGTACAACACAGTGCTATTTTTAGAATTTCGTTGCTGGGTAACATTATGGAATTATATACATGGAAGTTGATACACATGCATAGTTATACAGATGAACGCAGTCGGCACGTACTATCACCAAACCCCCAACCACTAGGAGTCCAGAAGGGCTGGTTTCATATATTTTCCATCAATACTACCGTATGGGAATTGACATGTAGTAGAGTGGGACATTATAGATTCGGGAGAGAGGTCGTATCATAGACTGAGGTGGTCATGAAACCCTAGAACTGGTCCTGCATACACACACATACATATATGTATATGAGGAAAATTTTTTAAAAAGAAAACAAACACAGGGTGTCATGAACAATGGAAACTCTTTATGTCATCGGCTTTCATATAAAAACGCCAAGTAAATAACGGATAATAACCTTTTATCACAAATTCAACATACACTGAATATCTTTCATCTTTTACTCATAGAAATATTCGATGTCCTGAAGAAGGTTTTAATTTAAAAAAAAACCCCGAAATACTTAAGTTTCAACATAAAGAGTTTCCATTGTTCATGATATCCTGTGTTTGTGTTGCATACTGACATATTTACTGTACCAAATCTATATAACGTTGCATACCCTTCTTACTTCTTCTA
>CM042150.1:18671045-18676045 GCA_023376005.1 Doryteuthis pealeii | reverse complement strand
TAGTATTAGAAATAAGTAACAGCAAATAGTTATTCACTAAACCCAATTAAAAAAAGTAAATCATTCCAACCATATACTATGTAAATCTATATATATATATATATATATATATATATATATATATATATATATATATGAATTTTCAATGCATTAATAACACTGGTTTACAAAGAAATTGAGGCAAGCACAAAAATAGCTGTTTTAACCTAATTTGGGGGTGCTGAATTCAGATTTTAAATCCGTTTTTACTCATCACCTCTAGTTTTTGTACACATACTGTAATAAAGGCGTATATGCATTCAGGGTTAATTTCTAATATTGTGTTACTTATGTCTTCTTTCTTAGTCATTATTCAATAAATGTAAGTGATAGCATTACATTATATATACATAGCTATACATCAAGACGGATTTTGGCAGTTAAGCGTAGCCAACACGTCTCAATCAACAGCCAGTAGTGCTGTCGTCCCTAGCAGCGCAGGAGGAAGGTGTCCCTCGATAATTGTGTTACACAATCTTTTGGATTACAATTTGTATTTGTCTTACAATTTGTATTTGTATTACAATTTCCAACGACGCACATTTTATTGCCTTACATATGATTTAATTCTTTGTTTTTTTGTTTTTTTCATATTCTCCAATGGCTTCAAGCTCGTCAAAACATCGAGGATGCCTTAACAAGGCCAATTCTTTCTGAATTGTGTATATTGTGTCATCCAATCATATTTATTCCGTCAATGTTCTTTATCTATCCTGTTTTATCTGTAATAAGCTGCTGCAACTGTTGAAATAAACACTTATATACTCTGTATATACTAAAATGAGACTATTTAAAAGATAAAAAAACTAGAGGTGATAGAGCAAAACTGTTTATAAATTTGAATTCAGCACACCCAAATTAGTAAAAAACACATATGCACATTCTTGCCTCAGAAAAAATTTTTTTTTTTGTAAACCAGTGTAATATGGGCAGTTTTGCAGGTCAGGGTGGACCTGGGAGTAATGGTGATAAAAAGTTTAATGATTCTCCCTCCCACTCTATATTTATCTTTATATTTCTCTCTCGTTTATTTCTCCATCTTTTTCACTCTCTCTCACACACACCCTCTCGCACTCTCACCCCTCTCTACTTCTTTCTTTTTACTTCTATCCATTCCATTCAAACAGATCTGTATTGCGTTATCGCTCTTTCTTGACTTAAGAGTGTCCCGATTTACGAATTTTCCGAGTTACGAGCTGTCACACGGTCAGTTTTTTGCTTTGTGTTATGAGTTAAAATTTGAGACATGAGCGAGCTTCAGATAGCCATATGGTAATAAGTTCATTAAAAATATTAAGTTTCCGAATTTATTAAACAATAGAAAAATATTACTTAAAAAATAATCATTAAAATATATTACACCACATAATTCATTACATTCTATTTTATGTTTTTATACAATGCAGAGCAATTTTTCTTAAAAAAAAAAACATAACAAAAAATATTAGTCTTGAGGTGTGGTCTGGAACGGATTAATAGCATTTCAGCTTATTTCAATCGGGAAAATTGATTTGATATACGAGGAAATTGCGTTATAAGCGGAACGAATTAAACTCGTAAGTCAAGGTGTCACTGTATTTTGCTATTTCGTTTCTTTCTTTTTTCTTTCGTTATTTTTTCTTTGCTTTTTAAGGTACCAAAAAAGATAAGGGCGTTGTGGGGTTGGGGCTGGAACGGATTAGGGGCATTTCGGTTTATTTTAACGGGGAAAATTCATTTGATATACGAGGAAATTCAGTTCTGAGTAGAACGAATTAAACTCGTCAGGCAAAGCACCACTGTATTTATCTGTCTATTTCTTTCTTTCTTTTCTTTTTTATTAAAATACATAACAAAAAGAAATTGAGGCACGTGGTGTAACGTCGTAGGAAATGGACACGGCGAGACGAGTTCAAATCCTGGACGAGGCTGTTTACATTTCACATAGCGCTAATACCCTTTGGAAAGGTGTACACCCAACTATTCTCCCTCCAGCTATGGATAAACAGTAGGACAGACTGGGCACTTTAACCATGGTTAGGCAACATCTAGAAGGAAAACTCTGAAATCAAAACTGTTAAACCTTGCTTTAGAAATTGACATTGTGTCCCATCCTACTCGTGCAGTGGGGATGGCAAATATATAGGACCATATTACATTTAGGCAACCCTTTTTGATCTCGATTAAGAAAGGACATGTTTTTCATTTACACCGTCAATATCCGGTTCTTTGTTAGAGGTTAGGGTTAGGGGTTAGGGCTGGGGTTAGTTTTATAATTTTAAAAAAATCTAAAAATTGTCTGTTAAAACAACCGAAATGAAAAACATGTCCCTTCTTAATCGAGATCAAAAAGGGGTGCCTAAAGGTCATATGGTCCAATATACATACAAGGAAATTGAATTATGAGCGGAATGAATTAAACGTAAGTCAACGTACCACTGTATTTCTCTGACTTACTTTTTTTCTTTCTTTCTTTCTTTCTTTCTTTCTTTCTTTTTCTTTCTTTCTTTTTTTTTTCTTTTCTTTCTTTCCTTCTTTCAGTTTCCTGGAACAGCTAGACAAACACACGTGCCGATTCATACAAAAACGTTTAATGGCTACAACGATAGATTTAATGTATTTCCCGGTTGTATAATTTCGCAACGGAAATATTTTCCAACGTTTTTTTAATGTCTCAAGAGTCTCTTATTAAACAGATACAGTTTGTTCTAGGTCATCATGGCTTTGGCACAATAACTTTAAGAGACTTCCCGTAGTCTAATAGATAATGAGCAAGACAAGCAGCTCATTATTTACCTTTTATACGTCTCGGACTATTGAGCTTATACTTGTATTTACCGAACTCTCCGCTCGGGTAGGATGCGGCACAATGTCAGTTTCTAAGCCGAATAATGCAGATTGAAATTCAGAGTTTTTCCTTCTACTAGACTAGTTGCCTTACGAAGGCTCAAATGGGGGTGCATTTAGCGGTGCAATTATTTAGTTTTTTTCTCGATTTTTTATGAGTCTGTATTTATTTATTTGGGTGGGGTCTTACGTTTCTTGCTTAAACCCTGAAGCCTTAGATTAACGCAAAAATGTGGAATGAATATCATGTGAGCCAAATAAGTCTAATAATTATATCATATATACGCTTTTATAGAAAATATTTTTCGCATATATATATATATATATATATATATATATATATATATATGCTGAAAAAATGAATAAAGGAAGGAAAGTATAGAATGGATAATATAGGATATTTTAATCAATTTTACTTACACGTGTTTCGGTCAGGAGTTTATCCATGTGTACATTATTCAAACTATTATCATTTTTAAATAACCAAATGAAATGAAATAATAATAATAGAAAAATATAGAAATGTTCCGCACACAAAGAAAATTCGACCTTCATCAGAGTAAATCTTTATTTGAAATGAAATTCGTTGGAAAAAGCGGAGAATTTTTTAAATGTTCGAAAAAGAACTTTGAAAAAAAAAAAAGCGACCGAGAAAGAGTCTCTTTTTTAAAAAAAAGGTATTTTTCGAATATTTCAAAAATTCTCCGCTTTTTCCAACGAATTTCATTTCACATAAGGATTTAATCTGATGAACGTCGAATTTTCTTTGTGTGCGGAACATTTCTACATTTTTTCTATTATTATTATTTCATTTCATTTGGTTATTTAAAAATAATAATAGCTTGAATAATGTACACATGGATAAACCTCCTGACCGAAACACGTGTAAGTAAAATTGATTAAAATATCCTATATTATCCATTCTATACTTTCTTTCCTTTATTAATTTTTTTCAACATACCGTCGGATTCACTTACAGTTTCATTTTTACACACACACACACACACCACACACACACACACACACACATATATATATATAATATATATATATATATAATATACCCCAATCATGTCCCAGGGCATTACGGGTCACATATCAGGATTAATTATCTCAATGCAGGGGTGTAGTCGGCGTATTTTTCAGCCTCAGCTGATAGGGCAGTTCAGCGTTACTGTTACTTGGTTGGTTAGATTTTACGGGATTTCAACCCTTGTTGGGTTATTTTATTCCAAAGACAATTGGTTTCATGCATTCTTGATGTGTATTCAAACATTTTAAAAACTCAATTTAAATTTTTTTTTTTAAACTCATGTTTTTTCAATTTAATCCATAGATAGGATCCTAACCAGCACTACAACTTCGGGTCAGGGTGGACCGGAGTGAATTGAATGAGAAGATGTACTCCACACTCCCCAGAGCTCCAGAGGTCCAGAATTAGAACTTTACCATTAGATACAGTTCAACGTCATACAGAGGACACCAAGACACCGCTTTCTATCCCATATATGATAAAAAGGACTGGGGACAATCATATAGGTGCTAGGGCTTAACGTGACCAGCCGATTGATCGGAAGGGGCCTCTGAGTGATTCAAGTCAAAACCACGTACCCGACGTAGATCTCTGATTCACCTAGTAGAATGCTAATTTTTTTTGGACATCTAGTCTCGTTTATATGTTGAGACAGATACCAAATCAGTAAATAACGATGGTATCTCAAGACTGATAAAGTTACTTTGGTATTTCTTTGAAAAGGGAAACGTAATTAATGTTTATTTAGTGCGCATTATGTATGTCGGTAAGGAATCGGACAAATTAAAAAAAATCCCCCATGTCCGTGTCTTATAAGACAGCAGCCATCTTGAAACTTCATGTAGATATTTTCGGGGGCTGGGGGGTTAATTATGGATGCACAAAATTATACTTTCATTTTGAGTTGAAAAAAATATTTGACTCTCGAAATATTCATTGCTGGTTTTATGATAAGAAGCGTTTCCGTTCTGTCTATGCGCAACAGTTGGTGTGTATTGTAAATATGTCTTCGTTAACTTGATGAATAGGTTTATATAAGTTTATATAAGTTTATATGCATGTGTGTGTATGTAGGCATATGTGTGTGTGTGTTGAGAGAGAG
>CM042150.1:18658545-18668545 GCA_023376005.1 Doryteuthis pealeii | reverse complement strand
TTCTCTATCTTTCTTTCTTTTTCTCTCTTTCTTTCTTTTTTCTCTCTTTCTTTCTTTCTGCCTTTTTTTCTTTCTATCTTTCTTTCTCTCTTTCTTTATTTCTTTCTGTCTTTCTATCTTTCTTTATTTCTTTCTTTCTGTCTTTCTATCTTTCTTTATGTCTTTCTATCTTTTATCTCTCTTTCTTTATTTCTTTCTGTCTTTCTTTCTTTCTTTCTTTATTCTTTCTTCTTTCTATCTTTCTATTTATTTTTATTTCTGTCTTTCTATCTTTTCTTTTCTTTCTTTCTTTCTTTCTGTCTTTCTATCTTTCTTTCTCTCTTTCTTTATTTCTTTCTGTCTTTCTTCTCTTTCTTTCTTTCTTTCTTTCTTTCTTTCTGTCTTTCTATCTTTCTATCTTTCTTTCTTTATTTATTTCTATCTATCTTTCTATCTATCTATCTTTGTTTCTTTCTGTCTTTCTGTCTTTCTATCTTTATTTCTTTCAGTCTTTCTATCTTTCTATCTTTCTTTCTTTCTCTCTGTTTCTCTCTCTCTTTCTTTCTTTTCTCTCTCTTTCTTTCTTTCTGCCTTTCTGCCTTTCTTTCTATCTTTCTTTCTATTTATCTTTCTTTCTCTCTTTTTTATCTTTCTCTATTTCTGTCTTTCTTTCTTTCTCTCTATTTCTCTCTCTCTCTCTGTCTCTCTCTCTCTCTTTCTTTATTTCTGTCTTTCTTTTTTCTCTCTTTCTCACTTTCTTTCTGTCTTTCTTGCTTTTTTATTTCTATCTCTCTTTCAATCTATCTTTCTTTCTCTCTTTTTTCTGTCTTTCTTTCTTTCAGTCTTTCTTTTTTCTGTCTTTCTATCTTTCTTCCTCTTTCTTTATTTCTTTCTTTCTTTCTTTCTTCTTTTTTTCTTCTTTTTTCTCCTTTATTTCTATCTTTCTTTTTTGTTTGCTATCTTTTTTATTTCTCTTTATAATAACATGACGGTGCACGGTTTCGGTTTATAGAACGATACTCCGGCTCAGTATTACAGTCGTTATGTTGGATGATACCAAATATAATACTATAGTGAGAGATTTCCTCTAACACTGGTCGTAGCACAGATTATAGTATTATAGTGTCCTGAAGGAGAGATGGTTCTATGCTTTCTCATCAACTCGGTTGAAATATGATTAAATAACCAAAAGCTGTCAACGGATCAACAAAACAAATAAACAGAACGCTTTTTCATGGTTATGTACAAAATATATACATTTATTTTCTCATACAATGATTTATATCTTGTATGATGTCAAAGAAGCGAGAAAATTTCTTTGTCAGTTGATTGGCGATCTACAACTGGTTAACTTTGGTTAAATTTATCAATTTGGTTTGTTACCGAGTGGCAAGACGTCAGAGTGCAGTATGGACGGTAAAGTTGTGGCAAAGGCACCGAGCTATGGCGAGCTCCCTGGTTTCGGAGTGTCTGACTCCGTTTCTCTCTCTTCTTCTTCTTGGTCTCTATGACTCCGGTTGGCGGTCTGTTATTTATGGGATCCAGACCTCCCAACTTCTAACATATGTCTCTGATTGGCCAGCCACTCGATAACATTGCCTACCTGTCTAAATGGCCTTGTGTCAGCCTTAGTTATAGTTTTCCATTGTTTTTTCCAACTGCCATAACTGAAGGTCAGCCATTGTTTTATTTATGTAAGTTTTTGAAATTTTTGACCAACTTTTCAAAAACTTGGAATCTTATTTGTTAAATATTGCTTCACTTTGTCAAAATTTAAAATTCCGATCATATTGGTCAAATTCCATAATTTAAGGAATTTATGCCTACGTGAGAATTCTTTGTTTAGATAAATTTATATTTTTAATATAAACATTATTATTATTATTATTATTATTATTATTATTATTATTATTATTATTACATTTTCTTTTCTTACAGTAACTTTTAACTTTTAACAAACTACGATTGTTAATAATCAGGGTAGTTTTAATTAATTAGTAAATAAATAACAGATCGCCAATCAACCCATAACACTTTAAGAGTGTTATATCTTTCTTCCTATCTTTTTTTTATCTTTCTTTCTTTCTTTCTTTCTTTCTTTCTTTCTTAGCCAGTCCGTTCTTTCTTTATTTCTTTCTTTCTTTCTTTCTTTCCTTTTTTCTTTCAGCTATGTTAATGCACGCATAGAGGATGCATTGTCAGATATAAACAGTTTATCAGTTATGAGGAAATCAGTTCTCATTCTTGAAGTGTGCTCAATTTTTTAAAACACACTTTTAAAAACTCATTTTGTTCTTTTTAACCCATAGATTGGACCCTAACCGGTACTACATCTCTGGGTCAGAGTGGACCTGGGAGTGATGGTTATGAATGCTTACTCCACATTCCGCAAATCTCCAGAACTGGAACTTCACCATCATAGAGTTTAACATCATAATAAGATCACAATAAAACCCTCATACACAGCCTTCTAGCACATATGATACAAAAGATTGAAGCTTGCCATAAGGGCATTAAGGTTGTGAAAATTATATAGGTGCTAGGACTACATGTAACTAGCCGTATGACCAGAGGGGGCATCTCCGACCGCCCGTCTAGCTTATGTGATGGCCAAAATGGAGTGTTGCATGTCATGGGCTGCTCAGCCTTCAGGATTCCTTTCTTAAGCATCAAGGATCACCATTCACGGCCAACAGGTGGCCTCATTAGGTGGAGAGGGTTACCACCCTGCAGAGTTGCAGTCGGTGTATTCCAAAGCCCCAGCCCGCAGGGCTGAAATTCATTGTTGCTTAACTAAATAGCTGCATACAAACGAGACTGACCGTAAGAATATTTATCATTTATTCTTTTCTGTCTTCATCTATTTACTTATCTTTCTGCCTCAATGTCTTCTCCATTCTTTCATTTTACTCTCTGTGAATGTGTCCACAGAAGTGACGTTCATTCAGTATTGGACAGGCTGTCGCGCGGTGTTGGGGTTGGTCGTTGGACGCGAGGTGAAAGTTTTTCGAAAAATCTTACTTAATTCTTACGGTAAGATAGCGACTCTAAGAGTGACGACCTCTTGGATTTCTAACCAGACATCGGCATATTTACATTTAGATTGTATTGAAATAACGGATTGATTAATGGGTGATATTAATGAGTATCGCCGAGCTTGAGTTTGATGTTTGTCTTGGATTTGGCTACGAGTAAAAAGACCATTAATTCTGAAAATGATTCTGAATGCCCGGCCCTCCACCAACAATCCCGCTGACTTCGACGAATAAGAAAAGCCTGGTTTCTAATCATTTTCAACAGAGAGAGTATATATATAAATACACAACATGGGCGGAGGCGGATGGTGTAATGGGTAAAATCGAAGGAAATATTCCCGTCGAATCCGAGTTCAAATCCTGGACGAGGTTGTTTGCATTTCACATAGCACTAATAAACTTAGGAAAAGTTTGTACATCTAAATACTCTACTTCCAGCAATGGGGAGGTGTGCTTGGTGTAATTGAAAAAGAGTCGCAGGAAATGGATTTCTCGACCCGAGTTCAAATCCTAGACAGGGCTGTTTTTCATTTTACATAACGGCAACACCTCTGGTAATATTATGCATTCAACTACTCTCCCTCCACCTATATGCAAATAGTATGTCAGACTGGGCTCTTTGACCTTGGCTAGGTAACCAGTCTAGAAGAAGGAATGTTCTGAATTTAAACCTGTTAAACTCTGCATAAGAAGATGACATTGTGCCACATTCTGCTCGTACCGAGGGTTGGTATATATATAATATATATATATATATATATTATATATTATATATATATATATATCATAAAGATTGAGAAAAATATATGAAGGAACTGCAAGAAATCTCAAGAAGCTTTTATATGAGCACAAGCGAGATATTAAATTGGGCAATTTTTAGAACACCCTCCTCCAACATATGTCTGAAAC
The DNA here is from genome assembly GCA_023376005.1 of Doryteuthis pealeii. NCBI lineage: Eukaryota > Metazoa > Mollusca > Cephalopoda > Myopsida > Loliginidae > Doryteuthis > Doryteuthis pealeii. The sequence goes on along the minus strand of CM042150.1, from coordinate 18,664,622 downwards.
TGATCATAACTTTAGTTTCAATGATGCCACAATATTAGCTCATATTCACAACAAAAGACTACGACAGACTTTTGAAGCCTGTGCAATTTTGCTTTTGCCCTCCCTGAATAATCGACCAGGATTTTTCAACATATCACCATTTTTGCTAAAATATTGTTAAATGACTACAAAATACCAGGCTTTATTTTGTTATCATTCCCACTTTTTTCCCTTTGTTCTCATAAAATCAGTCCATTAGTACTTTTTCTCGTCTTTTGTTGAATGCATTTCTTCGAGTTACGTCACGAGTTACAAACATTTTATAAATATTTTTCTAACTCCTGTCATCTACAAACATCCATAAATTTCTTCACCCCATAATACATCCTGATGAAGGTTTGAATAAACCGAAAGGTTTAAACGTCGATAAATAAATTCGTCTTATTTTTGGAACACTTCGTTTTAAAATTTCTAATATATATATATATATAATATATATAATATATATATATATATATTATTATATATATATATATACATGAGCTCACCAACTCTTCATCTTCACTTTTTGGTAAAATGTTTAATGGTTAAATGCTGGCTATATATGACGATGCCATACGTTTTGAATATGCTGTTGTGATACTTTGAGCGTTGAGGCGGAGATTTGAATAAATTCGATTGTTTTCTTTGCCTACTTCAAGCAGCTCACAACGGCTCTAACACTACTGCAATCCTAACGTAAGCCGCTCTAAATATACTCTTATATTCCTGTCGAGTTATTCCTATTCATGTTTTCTCTCGAGATAATGAGAGTCATTGGCGGCACCCATTTCCTCACCCATTTCGGCACCCATTTTCATTTGAACCTCGGCCAGCCGATTTCATTCTCTATATAATATAACCACCCCAACTCCAGTTAGCTTTTCTAAATATCTTATGTTTACATATGTGTGCGTGTGTGTGTCCGTTTGTACAAGTAAGTAAAGTCGACGGGACGACCTAAAGTCGGTATCAGCCAGTCAGTGAGGGAGTCTATCTGCTTTTCAATAGTGCTAGACCAAGGAGATTGTTTTTTAGCATCTGAGGGGGAGCGCCACACATACCATCAGCACCTTACTTTACCGCACAGATCTCTGTCCTACTCATACGCTGAGTTGGCGAGGACCGGTATCGAACTATGAACCTTGTGGTTTCTAGCTGAATGCTCTACCGACTGAGATGAGTAAGGAAATGAATCCGACGGTCTAAGTATAGATAAAAGGATATGAAAACATACAATGCTGTTTTACATCATATTCATAGCTAATATCGAACAACATTTCGATTTATAAAAATCATCATCAGAGCTTGTTTTTAATTATTTTCAACTTCTCTCTCGATGAGTCCGGATTAAAAAACAAGTTCTGAAGATGATTTTTATAAATCGAAATTTGTTCAATATTAGCTATGCAAATGATATAAAATACTTCCATTTTAACAATATTGTGTGTTTTCATATCCTTTTATCTATACTTATATATATATATTATATATATATATATATAATATATATAATATATAATATATGGGAATATGTGCTTAATTGAAGTCGTACCTAATTTTGGTATGCATATTTCTAATAATTAATTAATTAGGCGGGCATACCTATTCAAATGTAAGGCTTTAGTTAATAATTAATTAATTGATTAATTTTCCAAAGTAGGTATGACTATTAAGCACATATTCTCCCAAAATTGCCGGCTAAAAAAGCCGTATCAAAACACCTTGTTTGTTTGTTTACTTCTCATATATATATATATATATATATATATATATATATATATATATATATATATATATGAGTATGTGATTGTGAGTGTGTGTGCGCATGTGTGTGTGTATCTATCTATATACTTTGTCTCTTTCTTACTTTATATCTCACTAGCTATCTGTATATCTCAATTCGTATCTATATATCTATCTCTTTCCATCTCTCTCTTAATCTATTCGTATTTATCAATATATCAATCTATCTATCTGTTGAATATTTGAGTATAGTAACAAAGGTATAAAACTGACATTGGGGTCATTGCCTGTCACTTACACCCATTTGATCTCCTGTCTCTGAGTAAGATTCAAATTTAGATTTTCATATTCTACTCTACCTCGCAAAGTAATACAGATGACCTATTATTTAACATGATATCTCTCTCTCTCTCTCTCTCTCTATATATATATATATATATATATATATATATATATATATATATATCAATCTATTCCTATATATCTATTCATATCAGTCCTTTCAAAGTCAATCTCTATATATAATTCTCTCTCTCTCCGTCCTCTCTCTTTCTTTCTTTCTTTCTTCTTTCTCTCTCTCTCTCTCTCTCTCTCTCTCTCTATATATATATATATATATATATATATATATATATATATATATATATATATCACTATATTCCTATATATCTATCTATATCAGTCCTTTCATGTCAATCTATATAATTCTCTCTCTCACCCGTCTATCTCCGTCCCCCTGCCGTCCTCTCTCTCTCTCTCTCTCTCTCTCTCTATATATATATATATATATAATTATATATATATATATATAATATTTATAAAATAGTTTGGTATATTTATAAGATCATTAATAGTGCATGTGTATGAAATCGACAACGTAACTATCTTTCACCTTCAGTTCATATCTATTTATCTATCTATCTATCTATCGATCGATCTGGAATAGATTGTGCGCGCATAAAATATCTATATACTGATTTATTCATTTCTGTTGCATGCATATATATATATATATATATATATTATATATATATGAACACAGCAGTATACAATGATAGTACACAACTACCATAACAACAAAAAATAAAACGTTAATTAGAAACGAAACCAGGAAAACATAATAAATCTATTAGATCAAATAAAAAACTAGCAGGACCTGTGGATATACCACAGTATGATAAGTTAATCATTACAACGTTTGATATGTTTACTTAAGACCCAATGCGAAATAGTTCAATATGTAAAAGTAAGTAAGTAAAGTCGTCGGGGAGGCCTAAAGTCGGTATCAGCCAGTCAGCGAGGGAGTCTATCCCCTTTTCAATAGTGCTAGACCAAGGAGATTGTTTTGGCGTCTGAGGTGGAGCGCCACACCTACAATCAGCTCCTTACTTTACCGCAAAGATCCCTGTGCTACTCATACGCTGAGTTGGCGAGGACCAGTATTGAACTAGGAACCGTGTGGTTTCTAGGCGAACGCTCTACCGACTGAGCTAAAAATCTACATTTAACTTTCTCTCACTCTTTTTTTCTTTCTTTTTCCTTCTTTTCATCTTTTCATTATGGTCAATTGAAACAGATCAGAATCATCACTTGCGCGCGAACACCATCTCTCCCTATCTTTGCCCAACTATCTTTATTTCTTATTATATTTTTCTTTGTAATAAAAACAGAATGGTCCATTATACATCAGAGGTGACGGCACTCACGAGAAATAAGAATTCGTTAAAAAGCAATACCAGATCATCAGGATTTGCATTTTTGCATTTCATCTTGGACGATGTGGATCGTCTCATTTTTTAATCAGTGGGTATTGCAAGATGATAACGGTCGGAAAATTAAGGAACAGGAGTATTAATATATAGATAGCCCACCACCACTACCAGAACAACAAATACAAAGTTGATTCAAAGTAAAACTAGCAAAACCTAATTCATCTATTAGGTTAAATATTGATAGTTCCAGAATCTTACAGGAACTATATATATATATATATATATATATATATATAATATATATATATATATATATTAAGATTTTTGGATGTTTGTTTTATAGAAGCAATGTTGAATAAATTATTATTTATATTTTTGCAAAAATATAAATAATAATTTATTCAACATTGCTTCTATAAAAACAAACATCCAAAAATCTTATTCACTTCGCCGAAGAGCTTACGGCCGGGTTTGTTTACTAAATAAACGTCCACTTGCCTACTATGCAGGGGGCGTGTAATAGTTTCGTTGACAAGGTTAATTTCGCAGGGATTGTTCGCTATGTACCGGCGGCCGAACGGATATGGTCTCTGACTATGCCTGTGAAGTCCCGCGTTCCTGTCGGAGGGGAGTCGTTGTATACATCGCTGAAGAGACTTAATAAAGTCGAAACAGTCTGTACGGTGTTCTACATAGCGAGCCATCCTTTGCGGGATTTACTTTTCAAAGATTATTTTCTATAATTATCGAATTTTATGCGATACATGCATTTATAATTGCTTCAAGCAAAAAAAAAAAAATTATATATATATATATATATATATGGAGATAGAATGGATGTAGTAGAATCGACAGTATGAGGTAGGTAACAGGGTATATATAATATATAAGACGTGGAAACAGCACCCTACAAGAAAACAGCTGTACGGCCTCCTACCACATATCACCCAAACCATCCGAGTAAGACGGACAAGACACGCAGGACACTGCTGGAGAAGCAAGGACGAACTCATAAGCGACGTCCTCCTGTGAAGCCAGCACATGGGCACACCAGTGTGGGCCGACCAGCAAAAACGTACGTTAATCGGCTCTGTGCGGATGCAGGATGCTGCATAGAGGACCTCCCAAGAATGATGAGCGATAGGGACGGATGGAGAGAGATTGTCTTGGATATTCGCGCTGAAAGCGCGACATGATGATGATGATGATGATGATGATGATGATGATGATATATATATATATATATCTTTCATATATATATATATATATATATATATATATGAAAGAACGTTTGGTATGTAAATGTCGACTTATAACTCAGAAATGAGATCTTCTTCAGATTCGAAATCTTGCATACACCTTGACCACTTTATAACTAAGAAACAAACCAAATTTTGTTGTTGATATTTACTGATTAGGGGATATAATTAATTAAACAAAAATCAAACGATTTGCGATAATCGTGGCATAGCTGCTGCTATTTATCGTTAAATCTTTAATGAAGTTTAGGAATGCATTTTTAAACTAATATCTTAAATGTAAACGAAAAGAAAAAAAATCCTAAAATAAACAAATATTCTACTAGTCAGTTTAGCCCTGAAGAGCATTAAGCGAAACTTTTAGTAGTTTGTCTGACTCATTAGATTTATCTTAATTATTTGCTCTACTTAGGTATTAAGCACTTTTTACTTATTAGCTTTAGTTTCATGGCGGTTTTGTATGAATATATATATATTATATATATATATACATACATAAAAATTGTTTTTTCTTTTGGCCAAATATTGTACCAATAGATTATTTTTGGTTGGTACGATTATCTTGGTCTTTTCTTTTTCCAAAAAAATTTTTTCTACCCGGGTAATGTTTGATAGTATATTTTTACAATCAAACTATTTGCTGGGTTTTTGCTTACCGCGAGGATTTACTAACAAGTTTGGTATATAATATATATATATATAATATATATATATATAAATTGTAACCTTGCGCAATTTAGAAAATTCCTTTTTACCTTCTATTTTTACTTTCCAAAACCTTAAATATTTCTAATTATGACTTCAATTAACTGAATACAAATTACATATGCCATTTTTAACTTTCCCTTTCGACGAAACCCTCTAAAAAGAAAGAAATATCTTTTCTTCATGAACGGATACAATATCTTGGGGAAATTAGAGTTAAAAAAAGATCACCGCAAGTAGAAATTGTATTTCTAAATAAAATTCGCCGAGAGAGTCTCTCTCTCTCTATGAAAGAAATCAATTCTCTTAAAGTTAATAATAAATTATTGAATTAATTATGCAATTTTAATTTTAACTTATCGACATTGTTTGTAAAAAAAGAAATGCCGAATCGGCTGAAAATAAAACCCGGAGATTGATTAGGAAATGCGTAAGAGGTTGATTTAGAGAAAGGTATTGAAGATAATTAGATTTAAGAGGGAAATACGTATATATATATATATATATATATATATATATATATATATATATATATATTATATATCAATAAAGGAAGGAAGAACTCAACACCGTAATTCCATAATAAATTTATTTTCGACCAAAATTGGGGCCTATATAAATCTAAGTTGATTTAATA
>CM042150.1:18616045-18653545 GCA_023376005.1 Doryteuthis pealeii | reverse complement strand
TATTCTATTCGTTCCAATGATCCGATCAAAGAGAGTCCACGGCCCTCTAGATCAAAGGACACTTAGCCGTCAAGGTTTTCGTTAAAAGTAGACCCCACGTCGCCGAAATCTCGTTAAAGTTTTTTTATTTCTTTTTAGGCCGGTTCTTCAAAGACCACCCACTAATATCAGAGAATCGGTACTACATTTTTTAAGCTTTCTCTGTGTGTCTGGCACAAGGTCACAAATATAGGTGTTCCCGGGTAGGGCCCGTCCATTATGCTACAACAGTATGATTGAAAAGTTACTCCTTATTCTAATCAATGATATTTATATGGGTATTTTTTCAATTCTTTAATGTATATTCCTTATTATATTACAGCTAAATATGTTTTGTTGTTCTTCTTTTTTACTCCACATTTTGCTATTTGTTGTAGAGGGGTTAACGCCCCTACAAGATGGACTGGTCCAGAGCCATATAAGAGTCGACGCAGCAGTGACAAAGGTCGGGAAAAATATTCGGACGAAATTACTGCGTCAACTCCAGACATTTGAACCTCCTCATTTTGTACGTTTTGTCTTGTGATTGTACTACTTCTTTGTTCTATGTTAAAAGTATATATAAATAAAGAAAAAATCAAAAGTTCAAAAAGTTCAAAGAGTACAACGGTGAGCTGCGCAAATATGGCATTTTAGTCCAGCTAAAGTCTAGCACATCTTCCCACATTCACAAGTTATTCCAAGAGCACAGGGTATTTTATTGGTCTATTTCGCCGATGCACAGTTTGGTGACTCATCAGGCCAGCTCTGCTCAGATGCGGCCTTCCGCACTGTTCACATAGTACACCATTACATACATACATACATACATACATACATGCACACAACTGTATTTATATATGTATAGATTGCAGAATAAATTAAAAAATCTTTCCAATTTCTAAAATCCAATATGCTACAATCAGAATTGTAACCCACAAATATAAAATTTTATTCAGATTAAAAAAAAGAATAAAAATATATAAATAAGATATTATGAAAAAAAGCCAAAAAATCCAAATAAATGAAATCCGAAATTCTTCGAGGCACGGCAAGCAACTTTTATAAGCATTTAATTGTTATTGTTTTGGGGGCATGAAGTCAATTTATTTCTAAAAAACTAATTGAACTATTGCTTAAAATAGCAATGACGAGGACAAATTTTAAATCGAATTTCGCAAAGCTTCGTTTTTTAACTGAACTAGTGCAATCAATTTTTTTACAGTAGCTCTGCTCTTAAACGTCTGTACTCTCTTTCTCGTTTATATTTATTTGTTCAGAAAATAGGCATAACATAAGATATATATATATATATATATATATATATATATATATATATATTAGACAGACAGACAGACAGACAGACACACACACACACACACACACACACACACACACACATATATATATATATATATATATATATATATATATATGAATAGATAGATAGATAGATATATAAATAAGATTATATGAAAAACACAGATGTTGTTTAAGTGAATTTATTTCTACACGTTTGCATTGCCGATATTGCAATATTTCGATTTCATCAAAAAATCTCCTTGAAAGCATATTGATAGGAAGACAATTGTGACCGTTTCATGGTGTGATTGTTTGCTACCGGATTCTTTAAGAGTGAAAAAAAGAATATTCTAAAGGTACACTTGAAATATTGTATTTTCAAAAAGCGTGTCACTTCGTTCGGTGTAACAACTTTTATGAGAAAAAGAAATACTTCAATGTGAAAAATAAAATTATCTTTTATTATTATTAAAATCATATATATATATATATATATATATATATATATATGTGTGTGTGTGTGTGTGTGTGTGTATATATATATATATATATATATATATATATAGATAGAGAGAGAGAGAGAGAGAGAGTGGGGATTGATAGATATTCCATACTAGTGACATCCCACCTGTGCCGTAAGATTTGGGTAAATGCTACCTAGGACCTCCCATCGTGTAATGCTTATCAAACTGGATCTCATGATATCCTACCAATGCTCAACGGCATAGGAGTTCGCTTCTGACCACACTTGTTGAACACTCCATAGCAGACCTCAGTTGCGGCTTTAAAACACAATGACTGTACCTCTGCAGAAAGGTAAAATTCCCATTGGGGCCGCCTGTTGGTCGATGCTGGTGACCCGTGATGTTTTTAGGATAGAACCCTATAGGTGAGCAGTCCATGACCTGCAACGTTACACTTTGACCCTTACTGATCAAACGACTAGTCACGTCAAGCCCTAGCACCGATATGACTTTCCAACCCTATGGCCCTTCTGGTAAATCCCAACACTTTTTATCCTATCTATATGGCTATACATAATTATTAGATACCTAATATTTATGTGCAATAGTGTAGAAATCAAAATGGCTGTTATAGTTGCAGCCCACGGCCTTGAAGGATGAGTGACAAGGCTTGACCTCAGTCCTAACCTTCCGGTGGATACCGTGAGAATCGGTGGAGAAGACCCTCTTCCGGTTTAGATTAGAAATAGATTTTAGTCAGTCAGCGAGAAACCACGACGGTGGTGAGTCGTGTTATACACGCTCTGACGCGATCTGCGCAGGTAGTCTGGTGGGGATTTCGAGAATAAAATATGATCAAAGAAAATCGAAGTCTTGTGTTATTATCTAAAAACTACCAATGACACAGGGCTTCTGATAAAGAGAAATCCCCAATGAAAGACCAGACACGAAGTCCCCAAGAGAAGTCCAGACGTTAGAAGAAACCTAGAAGAACTTAAGATGTCAGAAGAACAGAAGAAGAATAGAAGTAAGAAGTAAGTAATGAGAACGGTATGCAACAGCTGTAGGTCTTAATGTCCTGGGTATGAAGTTAAACTTTATCGGATCGTGAAGCGTCAGTTCTGGAACTCTGGGAAATGTGGAGTTTCAATTCTTCATCATTACTCTAACCCATTTTATCATACGTGTTAGAAGTTGGTGGCTAAAAGTCTTAATGTCCTGGGTTTGAGGTTAAACACTATCTGATGGTAAGTTTCCAGTTTGTAGCTCTGGGGAATAGGAAGTAACTCTTCATCCCCATTAGTTTTCAAATCCGCTCTGACCCGGAGTGGTAGTACCTGTTAGTGCCCCATTTATGCGTTGAATAGGAGAAAATGTGTTTAAAATTGTAATAAAAAACTGTTTTCTTTTTTAAATTGAGAACCCACCAAAAATGAATAAAACCAAAGTTTTTGGCATAAAATGACCCAATGGTTGACATGCCTTAAAATCCACCCAACCACCCAACCACGCCAGAAATATTTACTGGGGTAAATACGCAACAAATCACCGGCTTAAATATCACCCACCCGGCTTTATGTACTTCTCGTTAGAGGCGCATACACAGTAGGGCAGGTTGATTTTTCACTTATATCAGAATATCAAATTCTCTCAAACAGCAAAAAGTTTGTGTTAGTATAATAAATACTGATACCAAAAACTTGGTATCCTACTTGCACCATTGTTTGAGGAAATAGCATTAAATATCGTCTTCTAAAGTGCAACAAAAATCCTCATTTTTGCAACATTTGGCCGAGAAATTGGTTGGAAAATTTAGCAATTTCAATATTTAAAACAGAAAAACTTGTAATTTCAAAGAAATTAATAAAATATTATAACTATAATTCAAATTGAAAATATTCCCCCATCACCACCGACACTTCCGATATGTTGCTTTTTACCCAACAATTAACTATAACAGTGAAAACATTTTAAAAGATTGGAATGTATTTCCTAAAACGAAGGTAAATTTAAAAAAAAGTATTTTGAGTGATAACCCCTTATTTACTATTTTACTTAGTTACTATTTTTTATAGATAAGGCTGGATAATTATATAATATCAGTTCGAGAAGGCTCCCGAGTCCGACTAGAAATACATGAAGAAGGCCGGAGGGCACATCGGCAAACACGTTGTACAGATAACGGACCATATGACCTTTAGGCACCCCTTTTCTTTCTGATTCATAAGTACATTTGTTTTCCTTTACACGTCAACATCCGGTTGTTTGTTAGGGGTTAGGGTCAGGGGTTAGGTTAGGGGTTAGGGTTAGGGTTAGTTTTATAATTTAAAAAAAAAACTATAAAAATCGTCTTTTAACAAAGCGGATGTTGACGGTGTAAATGAAAAAAAAAATGTGCTTATGAATCAGCAAAGCAAAAGGGGTGCCTAAAGCTCACATGGTCCCAGATAACAATAAAAATGAGGACAATAGTCCGAATAATCCAAATAATTCCTCATGTTTAATTGGCAACTTTTATCACATAGGAGACGTTACAGTTCCAAAATCGACCTACCGTAATATACAGGTTGCTTGGGTTCAAAGACCGAAAACTCTGATTTTGGTGATCATAGTCTTAAGTAGTTTTCCACCGTTTCATGGCTGTAAACCATTTTTTCAAAACACCTTAAAATAACTTCTCATTGAATAAATTAATTAGAATCGTGAACCAATTTCCTCTACTCGCCAAAAGTAATTTTCATGTCTACAAATTTTCTAAGTGTGCCACACATAACATATGCAGAGCTAATCTTAACTCAGACTCTGTTTCAATTAAACAACAACAAAAAAGAAGGTATTATTCATATTTCCTCGTAGAAAAACACGATGTGCAACGAGACAGTGATATCTATTGTTAGTTATTTTGTCCAAGGCTGACATCAAAATTCAATGTACAGATAAAAAAAAAGAAGAGACAAAAAGGTATCATACCTTTTTGTGTACTTGCTGCTGAGGTGTCTGTTAGCAAGTTATATTGTGGTGTAAAGAGTCGTAGGAAATGGACTCGTCGAGCCGAGTTTGCTCACCGTTTTATAGTGTCAAGTATTCATATCTAATACAAATAATTATATGAGATTTGATAATTTGCTTTAGAAGCATTGTTGAGTAAAGTATATTATCATTTTTATTTTTTTGGCTCGTTTTTCTGTGGCGGCTTCTTTTGTCTCTTTTTCACTCCCTTTCGTTCGTTGTGTGACGAGGAGTCGCCAGGTAGCACGGTTTTCTGCACAAGCTGTTGTTAATGTGGCATGTCTTCATGCTTCTCTTATATATATATATATATATATATATACATCTTCTTCACCTGATGAATGCATCGCATGAAACCAATATGGTTGTGAAAAGTTCCTTTGTCACCCAATAAATAGATATGTAAAACCTATATATTTATCTTATTATTATATAACAGCTTATTTATATTGAGCACTCTACCAATTAATACTGCCTTTTGGTACACCATTCCAGCAAAAGCTGAAATAGTGACCATCTCACACTACAGTATATATATATATATATATATATATATATATATATATATATATATATATATATATAAGTAAAAATATAAGAAATGACTTATAATTTTTGCATTTTAGTCTATTTCAGGAAGCTTAGACAAAGTGCCTAACTCTCCCAAATCATCAGATGCGATGGTTTGGGAGAGTTAGACATTTTTTCTAAGCTTCCTGAAATAGACTATAATTCAAAAAATTCTAAGTCTTTTGTTATATTTTTACTTATAAATTTGCTCTGTGACTCTAACAATAAGAGCACACATTGAGCTCTGCAAACCGCGACAGTTTAAAAAAAAATTCTATGTCATAAGGAAGATTTCTTCGGATTTTGGGATTATATATATATATATATATATATATATATATATATATATATATATATATATATATGAAGTAAATGGAAGTTAATCCGACAGTATGAATTTAACATTTTTTTGAAAATTTCTTAAATCATATTCTTTTCATTTTTTGAAAATTTAAATTAAATTAACATCTCTTCATTTAAATTAAATTAATTTAATCTAGATTAAATTAACATCTTTTCATTTTTCTATTAAATTAAATTTTTTTCAATTAATTTAGATTTGTAATTAAATTAACATATTATCATTTTTCATCTTTTAATTTAAATTAAATTAATTTAATTTAAATTAAATTACATTTTTTAATTTTTTAAAAAAAATTTCTTATATTAACATCATTTGCTTTTTAAAAAAATTTTAAATTCATATATATATATTGTTTTTTCGAATCCCTCTAAAATTTACATTGCAAACAACTAGAACTATGCAAAAAAAAAATGCTCATCTCCGATATGTTTTGTTGAGTACTAAATTCAGTTTTATTATGGAAGTAGGAAAGAATATTTAAAAAAACCCAAAAAACAACGGTATCGCCAACGCCCGAGGTTTAAAAAAAACATCCATAATTTCGACGAAAGATAACTGAAATAAAAAAGGTACATAAATAAAAGAAGTGAATGCATGAAAAATACATAGTAATATATAATGACTTAAAAATTGAAATGACTTCTTGTTTACATTACGAAATGATGGACATTATTTACACATGAATATTTTCCATTCTGGTGTTGGAAATGCAATTAATGTTTATATTCACTTCTAATGATTCCTGGATTTATCAAAACATAAAAATATTTTGTGTAAACCCGGAAACAGATTTCCAGCCTAAAAAACATGATTATATAAATATATATATATATATATATATATATATATATATATATATATATATATATATATATATATATATATAATACAAACAAAAATACGCACACATGCGCGTGGACACAATCATATCATCACAGCCTTCACGCATTTCCACGCGCACGCGCATGACATCATACACATACGCAGAAACAAAAATACGCACACGTACAAACAAAAAGAACATTCCACATCACGTAAACACGCAACACGAGAATACAGTTAAAAAAAAACGCACACATTCGACCATTTACACCATTTCTGTCATTAAAAAACAAACATTTCGTTTACCTGATGAATGCTTTTAGCAGGAAACCATTGGTAGTAATATCGTTCTCAAATAAATGAATAAAAGCTAAAACTTTTATTTGTCCTTCATTCAACTATATATATATATATATATATATATATATATATATATATATATATATATATAATCATGTTTTTTAAGAAACTAAAAGGTAGAAAAGCTGCAGGTCTTGACGAAATACCCCCTGAAGTATGGAGGATGAGAAAATTCAATGACATACTGCTTAGGCTATGCAATGCAGTATATAGACAAAATAGAATAGATAAATGAACGAAAGGCTGCATCCTCCCATTCCCCAAAAAGGGTGACCTCGGAAGCTACAGCGCTATTGCTGTTAAGATATGTAATTCGCTTCTTAATCGCATCCGACACGAAATAGAGAAAATCCTTTGGAAAAACCAAAACGGATTCTGCAGAAATCGATCTACAAACTCTCAGATCCTAACCATTTGTCGGATCATAGAAGGGGTTCGGACAAAGCTACCATTCGTAGAATTCTTCAAGGGATTTGATTCCATACACAGATGGACAATGGAACAAATACTACTAGCATAGGGTCTCCCCAAAGAAACGGTTACTGCTATAATGATACTCTACAAAGACACTAAAGCAATGATACGCTCACCTGATGGTGACACAGATTTCCTTGACATAGCTGCCGGAGTCCTATATGGAGATTCATTAGCACCATATGTATTTTTATGATATGCCTAGACTACGTAACCCGAACATCATTAGATACCATCAAAAGAAAAAGATTTCACACGAAAAAAAAGGCAAGAAGCAGGCGATATCCCGCACATACTATCACAGACGCAGACTACGCAGATGACCTATCACTTCTTGCAGATACGCCAACACAGAGTTACTACTTCATAGCCTGGAGAAGGCAGCAAAGAACATTGGTCTCTATGTGAAATCCGATAAAACTGAGTTCATGTGTCTGAAAAAGAAAGGAGGCATCTCTACACTAAACGGTAAGCCTCTAAAGCCAGTAGAAAAATTCTTCATACCTAGGTAGTAATATCTCTTCCACAGAAAGCGATGTTAATTCACGTATAGGAAAGGCATGGTTGGCTATAAACAGATTATTAGTCATATGGAATTCCGATCTCACTGACAAGTCAAAGTGGCAATTCTTCCAGACTGTGGTTGTAACAGTGTTGCTGTATGGCTGCACTACTTGGATCGTAACGAGGCGTCTTGACAATGAGATAGATTGGAGCTACACAAGAATGCTGCGTGCGGTCTTGAACAAGTCGTGGAAACAGCACCCCACAAGGAAAAGCTGTACAGCCACCTGCCCCTATCATAAACCATCCAAGTGAGACGGACAAAACATGCTGGGCACTGCTAGACGAGCAAGGACGAACTCATAAGCGATGTTCTCCTGTGGAAGCCAACGCATGGGCATGCTAATGTGGACAGCACAGCAAGGACCTGCATTGACCAACTCTGTGAGAATACTGGATGCTGCGCAGATGACCTACCCGGGGCAATGAATGATATAGAGGTTTGGCGAGAGATTGTCATGGATATCCGTGCTAATTGCGTGACATAATGATGATGATGATGATGATGATGATGATGATGCATAACGTTTCGGTCGTCTTCCGGTTGTCTTCAGGTGTTTCTTGTCGAACTCAGGAACTTTCTTGAACTCGGGAACCTTCTCTTCGAAAGGGTGATAATAACATAGAATACTTGTACCCGGTCATGATTAGCGGAATGAAAACGGTCTACCCACGTGATTGAATAAAGGGTTCGGTTCGAAGTTCCGTGAAGGCTCCTGATTTCGACATGAAGGCTCACGAGTTCAATAAGTAGGTTCCCGAGTTCAAGTAGAGAAAAGGTTCCCGAGTTCGACAAGAAACACCTGAAGAAAGTCGAAAAAGATGAGGACAATAGCCCGAATAATCTAAAGAATCCAAAGAAAGAAAGAACAGTTCAGAAAAGTGCAAAACTTGCGAATCATACTCAAAATCCCATGATATTACAGGGTGACCCAGAAAAAACAGAACCCACATTATTTATATATTTTCCCATTAAATTAACCCTAAACCCCAAGCCTAACACTAACTATAAAACCCTAACCCTAACCCTAAACTCCCCTAGTTAAAATTATCAGTTTTATTACAAAATTTGGGTTCTATTTTTTTCTGGGTACCCTGTATACAGGTTAACCCAGAAAAAACAGAACCCAAATTATTTATTTATTTTCCCATTAAACTAACCCTAAACCCCAATCCCAACCCTAACCCTAAACCCTAAACCTAACCCTAAACCCACTAGTTAAAATTAACAGTTTAATTACAAAATGTGTGGGTTCTGTTTTTTCTGGATCATTGGATTTTGAGTATGATTTGCAAGTTAAAATTATCAGTTTTATTACAAAATTTGTGTGTTCTATTTTTTCTGGGTCAACCTGTATACAGATTGACCCAGAAAAAACAGAACCTAAATTATTTATTTATTTTCCCATTAAACTAACCCTAAATTCCAATCCTAACCCTAACCCGAAACCTACTAGTTAAAATTAACAGCTTTATTACAAAATGTGTGGGTTCTGTTTTATCTGGGTCCTTGGATTTTGAGTGTGATTTGCAAGTTTTACCCAGAAAAGCTATTAAGAAAAAACTACATTTGAATTTTTTGTTCTTGCCCGAATTTAAACAACCACTTTTGACACTGGTGGAGATGCTACATTCGACACGGCAGTGTTTTTATCTACATAGGAAGAGTCGAAGTAAAAAATATTAAGTTGTTTGAATGCGTCTATCATTTCCACATTGAAACTGTGAATTGCACTCATCTATCATTTTTATAGACGTGGTGAAAAAGGCTTGCTTTTTTGTTTATTCTGGATTTCTCCTTCTTGACTGGTAGATAGATGAAGCGAAACGAGACGACAGAACGCCGCGGTACGAGACGAGACTTAATCAAACGAGACATGACGAGATGAGGTAAATATAAATACGGAAGGGCAGATCTTGTCTGGAAAAACAGAGGCTGAAGATGCGAGCGAAGAAATATGAGTGACACTGATTCCTTTGTCTCGACCAACCATGCGTGGAAAACAACGTGAAATTTGAGACGACGTCTACTGGTTGAGATTTTGAATGAAGATGTATTTTATTGTAGGAAATAAGTGTGGTCAGTCACGAGAAGAAGAAGAAGAAAGAAGAGAAGAAGAGAAGAAGAAGAGAGAGAGAGAGAGAGAGAGAGAGAGAGGGAGGGAGAGAGAGAGATGTATTTTACAGTAGAAAATAAAAGTGGCCAGTCACGAGAATAATAATATAATAATAATAATAATAATAATAATAAGAGATAGATACATAGATAGCTAGCTAGCAAGCTAGCTAGATAGATAGATAGATAGAGAGAGAGAGCGAGAGAGAGAGAGAGAGAGAGAGAGAGAGAGAGAGAGAAGAGAGAGAGAGAGATCTATTTTAAAGAAGAAATTAAAAGTGGCCAGTCACGAGAAGAAGAAGAAGAAGAAGAAGAAGAAGAAGAAGAAGAAGAAGAAGAAGAAGAAGAAGAAGAAGAAGAAGAAGAAGAAGAAGAAGAAGAAGAAGAAGAAGAAGAGAAGAAGAGAAGAACTAAAGAAAGAAGAAAGAAGAAGAAGAAGAAGAGAAAAAGAAAGAAGAAGAAGAAGAAGAAGAAGAAGAAGAAGAAGAAGAAGAACTAAAGAAAGAACGAAAGAAGAAGAAGAAGAAGAAGAAGAAACTAAAGAAAGAACGAAAGAAGAAGAAGAAGAAGAAGAAGAAGAAAAGAAAGAACGAAGAAGAAGAAGAAGACTATTTTACAGAAGAAATTAAAAGTGGCCAGTCACGAGAAGAAGAAGAAGAAGAAGAAGAAGAAGAAGAAGAAGAAGAAACTAAAGAAAGAACGAAAGAAGAAGAAGAAGAAGAAGAAGAAACTAAAGAAAGAACGAAAGAAGAAGAAGAAGAAGAAGAAGAAGAAAGAAGAAGAAGAAACTAAAGAAAGAACGAAAGAAGAAGAAGAAGAAGAAGAAGAAGAAGAAGAAGAAGAAAGAGATAGATAGATAGAGAAGAGAGAGAGAGAGAGAGAGAGAGAGAGAGAGAGAGAAATACATTTTATAGTAGGAAATAAAAGTGGCCAGTCACGAAAGGAAGAGAGAAAGAGAGTGTGTAACCGTATTAGTTGGAATAATAGTGACTGGTGATAAAGAAACAAGAAGAAAGAGAAAAAGATAAAGAAAGTGAGTAGAAACGTCTGCCGAATTAGTAACATTGTCTGGCTGTAAATACAATCAGTCATAATGCGTCTCCGGCAAGATAATTCCATAGAATCCCATGATGGAGTGCTTGCAGGTATCTATCAGAACGCATTGGAAATAATTGAGAGATAGGGTTTTAGGGCAGAATGACGAGGAAAAACAGGTACGAAAGAACCTAATTATGGGTTATGGTTTGATGATACCTAGTAACACCAGGTGAAAAAAAAAAAAGATCTGAAATATATATATATATATATATATATATATATATATATATATATATATATGAAATTTTCTTTACTTATGTATGAATGAACATAATGGAATAATCTTAAAGGAAATATGAAAGGACATAGTTTTTAATCTGATAATGGTCTTACATCTACATCGTCGATGACTAATACATAAGCTGAAATCTAGGAAAATGAAGAACACTGTTCAATGAAAATTTGAAGATAATGAATGATAAAAATCAATAAGTTAATCAATGTGACTGAGGCATTGTAGAATCTACAAATATAATGGTATCTAAAATAGTATGTTGGAGTATTTTCTAATATAAGGTGTGCTGAGGTCCAACACTTAAACTCATAGACTCTGTGTGGGCTCGTGGATTAAAGCCAGCCAATCAACAGCTCGAATATGTGGTTAGTTAACTATTTAATCGCCGATCTTGAAAATCGTTCATTTGCACGTATTTGACATCGACGAATGGATCTGCAACCAAGAACTTTGCTCGACCAAAGGATTCTACCCAATAAGGGACACCAAGGAACAACCGAAAGATTCTTCACTAAGAAGAAGTCTTGTGACCCTCTGAGAAGCTTCCTTCTAGCGTTCCGGTCTGATTGAATTTTTAATCATTCAGTGTCGTTTCTATAGAAAAAAATGTAGCTATTATGTTATCGTGACAAGGTCAACGAGTGCTATCCGCTAGCCCCCAAAATAAGTCTACTCCTTGATTTCTGACAACTTGATAAACATATCAACTTAGGTCCATGCTGTGACTTTTTCATGTTTCAGATGGATTCATGGGCGATCTTACCCCTTTGTAGACACTTAGCATCAGCCAGGAGGGCTCATACGAGATGGATAAAAATAGACTACATCTTTTAAATCGACGCTAAAAAATTAGTTGAAAATTCTTATAAACATTCCTGAGAATATTTCATTGATTTGGCTTTGTTTATTTATTTAATGGCATATCAACTTTCGTGGACTTTTTAATAACGAAGCCATATTAGTAGAAGAATAGCAACCACACTCAACGGTAAGCCCCTTAAGCCAGTAGAACAATTCACATACCTAGGTAATAATATCTCATCCACAGAAACCGATGTAAATACACGAATAGGAAAAACGTGGTCGGCCACAAACAAAATATCAGTAATATGAAAATCTCATCTCACTGACAAACTAAAGCGACAATTCTTCCAAGCAGTGGTTATATCAGTATTGCTGTACGGCTGCACCACTTAGACCCTAACGAGGCACCTTGAGGATAAGCTGGACGGGAACTGCACAAGAATGCTGCGTGCAGTCTTGAACAAATCGTGGAAGCAGCACCCCACGAGGAAACAGCTATATGACCACCTGCCCCCGATCTCACAAACCATTCGAGTGAGACGGACAAGGCATTCCGGGCACTGCTGGAGAAGCAATGATGAGCTCATAAGCGACGTTCTCCTGTGGAAGCCAACATACGGACATGCTAGTGTGGGCCGCCCAGCAAGGACCTACATTGACCAACTAAGCAAAGATGCAGGATGCTGCGCAGAGGACCTCCCTGGGAAAATGAATGATAGGGAAGGATTGCGAGAGATTGACATGGATATCCGTGCTAATTGCGTGACATGATGAAGATGAGAATCCCTAACGAAATTAAATAAGAACGCATATAAAAATATTACATCTATTTTAATTATATTCTAATTGCTTTCTATATAAAATCATTTAAACTCAGTGGATAGATTTTAATAAGCTGGAGAATAAACCAATAATGTTAGAGATCAATAAAACCAAGAAGTTATTCATTAAACCCGGTTTTGTTAAAACTAGTATGCAAATTAACCACACCTTATATTATATAAACTTTTATTTGTTTGTGATATACAGGGTGACCCAAAAAACAGACTTAAAAAAGTTAGACCTGTTTTTGGGTCACCCTCTATCTCTCTCTCTCTCTTTCTCTATACATATATATATATATATATATATATATATATATATATATATATATATATATATATTATCATTAAGGTACACGGTAATAACCTAACTCGATTAAAAAAAAAATTATAATAAGACCATTGAAATGGTAAAAATACACCTTCATGTGTGTACACATATATACACATTCTATTGGCTTTACTTAAAATAAATAACTTTAGATATTTATTAATAAAACCACGTTTAATTGCTACAGACTCTATAATGATACAGACAATCCTCACCATTGTCATAAACCATTGGAACAATAGTATAAAGCGGATTTCTAACAATGTTCATACTTTGATCCTTTAAAAAATGCAACTTCCACTCTTTTTGAATTTTAAATCAGCGTTCTTCGACCGCGGACCAATAATCAACCGTTTATCGCGAAAAAATACACACGTGAAATCGACTGCAATTAATCAATATCTTGATTAATCCAGTGAATTTAACCCTGAAGATCCTTATGGTGAAACCTCGAGTAGGTTATTACCGTGTATCTTTATGATAATAAATTTGCTCTACTAACGTATTGAGCACTTTATATTTGTTATATCGCTGTCTTATTGTGAAACTTGCATCAACTAATCATTGTGATCATTTTCACCGGTAAGACACTTTTTCCACAATAATATATATATATATATATATATATATATATATATATATATACATATATATATGGTGACCCCCCCCCCAAAAAAAAAAACAACCCAACAGACCTGACTTCAAAAAAGTCTGTTTTTGGATCACTTTATATAAGACACCTTGCAGCATTTTAAACGCACTAATAAGATGGGTTGTTTTGAGGCAAATCTAACTCAGATTTTTATAGAAACATCAGTAATAGATAAAAATTATTCTAGGTATTATATTGAGGATTTTGACTCTCAGTTGGTAGAGTGTCCGACTAGGAACCACAAGGTTCTTGGTTCGAACCGGCCCTCGCCAACTCAGCGTATGAGTAGCACAGGAATCTGTGCGGTAAAGCAAGGAGCTAATGGTAGGTGTGGCGCTCCACCTCAGATACAAAAATCACAATCTTGATCTAGCGCTAGCGAAAAGGGGGAAACTCCCTCGCTGTCTAGCTGATACCGACTTTAGGTCACCTCAATGATTGAATTATATATCTTATACTCATTGATAAACTTACACAATTCCTGAGTGAAGTGTGACGTAAGCAGTGACTTAGTTTCGGTTAGAAACACACAAGACACTGAATCTCCATTATAATAAGATAAATAAAAAGATAATAACTTTTTTTTTGTGAGTTCATTTATTTTCTCTTGCTGTTCGTTTTTATGCAAAGAATATTCAAATCTCCGATGAAGAAGATATCTGATGACAGAATCGAAGAAACAGATGCGTGTACCGTTAAAGACGATCGATATAACGTCCAGCCAATCAGCTGTATCTAGTTCATGCGAAAAACTTTTTGGACTACGAAAGTCCACCCTCCCACGCAGTTAGTATCATTTTTCAGCCTTCAAGTTGTTTTTTTTTTCATATTAGTCGTGGACATGTTCATATTGAAAGGAAACCATTTTCTTTCCTTATTTCTTGCTTTTTGTCTTTCTTATCTGTCAGAATTTTAAAACAACAAATTTCCTATACCCTAACAATTCTCTACCGTGTCCGTTCTCAATGATTGGCCAGGTAGATGTTAACGGTAGTCTGTCCATCATAAGGAACCAGTGCTTACAGCAGGACTTGACTACAATGTTCTCGGCGGTTCACTCCCTGTTAAGTTTCTGACCGCCATCCTTGGCCAGTTGAAAAGGACTTAAAGTATGTAAGTAAGTAAGCCCTGAGCTATAGAATCCTTTGGTAAGTGAATAAGTCCTGGGCTATAGAATCCTTTGGTAAGTGAATAAGTCTGGGTTAGAGAATCTTACGTAGTCTCAAAGGTCCAGTGATATAATCCTATGTTCCGTCGTCCACAAAGGTTCAAAGCAATGTGTGCAGGTATAACAGGAACAGCCAGTATAAATAACAATATCAGCAGCAGAGTACTGCCAGTGATTGGCCAAGAATATGGTCACATGATTATCGCCGAGTCTATAAATAAGAGTGGGCATTTAACACACGCCTTATATCCAAAAAATCTCAACACTCCCCAAAATAAAAACTTTTTTCAAATGTCAATAAACCATTAAGTAATACCAGGCTGGTTTCTTAGTTGGGTTTTATGGCATGTAAACATATTGGGTTATTTTATACCGAAGATATTTTTGTTTTATTTCTTCTTGATGTGTCCTTTTTTTTAAAAACTCATTTTTTAAACACACTTTTTAAGATCCTTGTGGCCATTTTTATGTTAATATGTCTCCTAGCGAAAAGCTACTTCAACCGCTACTGTAAAAATAGTCAATTAAATTATCATACTCTTAACATCTGCCTGTCTTCTAATATTTCTGTAAACACGTGAAATATATATATATATATATATTATATATTATATATATATATATATATATATATATATAGTCGTACGATAGATCTTATGGACGCGAACAGGATGATCATCAGTGATGCACTATCTTCATTGCCGATTACGGGTTCTTGTGCATCATATCGGCTCCGATAGCAACCCCAACGTAAATCCAGCATCATCAAGTTGCCACCCTGTAAGCTACGTGCTTCAAGGATTGACATTTTTGCTACGAATAAACTACCCATTAAATATATATATATATATATATATATATATATATATATATATATATATATAGGAAATTTACATTGAAAAGGAAACCGCAAGTTTAAAACTAAATCGTTCTATAAATTATTACTTAAAAAATATTAGTATAAACTGTTCATATATATATATATATATATATATATATATATATTATATATATAAGATCTCACGTTATAAAATATTTTGTTTTAGATATACAAAAATTGAATAAATAAATAAATAGATAATAACAGAATCAATAGATCTCTGCTTTTGGGACAAAAACTAGAAAAATACAAGGTATACTTACCCTAGGAAACTGAACTCGTTACATTTAGTGTAAAGCAATTTAAACAGCTATCATAAATAAACGCGCAATAAACATTAATATGTACATAATTCGAATGTATATAATTTGAATGTAAATTTGCTAGATGAATAAAGAATATGATTCAAATAATGAATATATATACACATACATATCTGTGTATGTTTGGTTTGGTTTGGTTTGTTTTGTCGCATATCAACCTCAGTGGGTCATTTAATGCCGATAAAGTTTTGAAATAAATCAATTCTTAATGGATAATACAATTCTTTTATAATACTTTTTCTATTTAACCCATAGATGGGATCTGTGTATATGTAAGCATATATATATATATATATATATATATATATATATATATATATATATATATAATATAATTCTTCCAGGCTGTGGTTATATCATTATTGCTGTATGGATGCACCACCTGGACCCTAACGAAGCGCCTTGAAAATAAGCTAGATGGGACCTGCACAAGAATTCTGCGTGCAGTCTTAAACAAGTCGTGGAAACAGCACCCCACAAGGAGGTAGCTATATGGCCACTTGCCCCCCATCTCCCAAACCATACGAGTAAGACGGACTAGGCAGGCGGGACATTGCTGGAGAAGCAAGGACGAGCTCATAAGCGACATACTCCTGTGGAAGCCAAGACATGGGCGTGCTAGTGTGGGCCGCCCAGCCAGGACCTATATTGACCAACTATGTGAGGATGCTGGATGCTGCGCAGAGGAGCTCCCGGAGGCAATTAATGATAGGGCAGGTTGGCGTGAGATTGTCATGGATATCCGTGCTACTTGCGCGACATGATGATGATGATGATGATGATATATATATATATATATATATATATATATATATATATATATACATATATATATATATATATATATATATATATTATATCAAGAAAAATGAAAAAACACAGGTTTAAATGGGTTAAGTGGTGAGTTTATTGGCCGACGCTGCAGTGTTTCGATCTATTAATTAGATCATCTTCAGGGCATAAGATAAGAAAGATAATCTAATTAATAGATCGAAACACTGCAGCGTCGGCCAATCAACTCACCACTAAACCCATTTAAACCTGTGTTTTTTCATTTTTCTTGATATACTACCTACCGTCGGATTCACTTCCTTTCTTCAGACACACACACACACACACACACATATATATAATATATATATATATATATATATATATATATATATATATATATATATATATATATTGAGAAATAGTGACTGTGAGATTCTAATTTTTATACATAATCATATCTTTCTTGATTGATAGACAGATTTAGTGTCAACCCATTTAAGTATAATTGATTAGGATTGATAAATGATTCATGCGGTAAGAACGACAAAGTTATTTCTTCAAAATCAGTGGGTGGTTTTACTTTCAACCTGTTGTGTTTCCGCAACAATTATCTACAATCGTCTCTGACCGGATGGACTTCCGTTCTTTACGGAAGTCATTCTCTTTGTGAAGAACATCATCGTTTCTCGATAGCCAAACGGAAAATTTATCAATCCAATAACAATACAATAATTTGCTAAAATCTTTGCCAATATCCAATGAGGTTGGACGTCTACATTTCGATGTTTCTTCCGATTAATTAGAGAGATGACAATTTATGATTCTATATCATTATAAGAAAAATGGATACTGGGGCGTGTGTTGTAATATGTCTTCGTGTTTAAGATGTTAGTCATATCGAGGATTTAAAAACTTGTGTGCATGGGTCCACTGAACTCAATAATAATAATAATATTAATAATAATAATCTATTAATAATGGAGATTCGCTTCCGGTTTTTTGTCTGTAACAAAAGCTACGTCACCGCTTACGTCACTATACCCGAAATCTTTATAACATAGAATAAATACACTCAAAATTTGAGCATGCAACATTAGACAGTCCTCATTGTTTTTTAAAACAAGTTTCAATAAATACATCCCCAGTATCATATATTTGTATATAGTTTGTTTTATTTTAATAGATATTCAAAATTAATAGAACTTAGTTTTGATTTCAAATTGTTTTATTTTTTTTTTTACTCCTTTAATAAATTTGATGATTTCATGATTTATGGTTCAAACTCTCCGACATTTATTTCTTAACTTTCACCTCCTCAAGCAATATCTTTCATACATTTATTTTTACATTTTTTTTATTTTGCTAATAATAATAATAATAATAATAATAATAATAATAATGGTCGTCCCAATTGTAATTGGTACCCTTGGAATGGTCCTCAAAGCCCTGGAAAAGAATTTGGGTGAATTGGAAATTCGAAGAAGAATCGAGACCATCCAAACTACAGCACTGTTGGGATCGGCTAAAATACTCTGAAGAGTCCTGAAGACCTCAGGGGACCTGCTGTCATTCAGCGTCCAGTAAACCACCAGCTACGGCAGTTGTGAAAAATAATAATAATATAATAATAATAATAATAATAATAATAATAATAATAATAGTTCTTGAGTATGAAACGCATGAAATTCTCTGGGACTTCGAGACTGGGACTTTTCAGTTTCAGCAGATCACTGGGTAAAGATGAAAAAAAAACCCGAAAAAATAGACAAATACCTGGACCTTGCTAGAGAATGGAAAAATCTGTGGAATATGAGGGTGGAATCGATACTAATTGTATTTGGTGCACTTGGAACAGTCCTAAAAAGCTTGGCAAAAAGACTGGAGGATCTAGAATTCAGGGGAAGAATTGAGACCATCCAGACAACTGCATTGCTGTAATCGGCTAAAATACTCAGAAGAGTCCTGGAGACCCGAGGAGACTTGTCCTACAGACCCCAGTAAAAGACCATCAACTAATTCTGGTTAAGGTTTTTTCAAGATGATAACGGTCTGAACGACAGTATGATAATTTAATTATTACAATCTTAGATATGTTTACTTAAGAGCTATTGCGAAATAGTTCAATATGTATATAGAATAATAATCTTAATTCAACTCTCTCTCACTAGTTTTTTTTTACTTTATTTCCTTCTTTTCATATTCGATTGAAAAATATTAGCGTTATCGCTTCCGCGTACTCACCCGCTCTCAATATATTCCCCTTTCATCTTTCCTTCTTTATTTCTTTCTTTCTTATCATATTTATTCTGTGTAGAATTTTCTTTTTCTTCGCTTTCTTTCTTTATAATGAAAACAGAATGGTCAATTATTTGGCTGAGGTAACGATAATAAGAAATCGGCGGATAATTGACACCAGATAACCAAGATTTACATTTTTGCATTTGATCCGGAACGATTTGAACAACAGCATTGTTAAGATCGGCCAGAATACCCAGAAGTGGAAAGTTGTTAACACTTAGTTTCGAGTGAATCACCACTAACTTACCCTGGTGCTAAAAATCTCTTGGGTGAAAATCTTATTAAAATGGAGATTCGTTGTCTGTCTGTCCGTAACCGAAACTACGTCACTGTTTTCGTCATGATACCCTAGGTAATCGCGTAAGTATATCAATGAGTATTTAATCTATAGATTAAATTATGCTGTAAAATTTGCGGAGAGCCCTTATTGTGGGTATCAGCCGGACAGCAAGCGAGTCTATCGACAATTAACGTTTCGCTAGCGCTAGACTAGGGAGATTGTGTTTGGTGAGGTGGGGCACCACACCTATCGCCAGTTTCCCACTTTACCGCATAGACTGGATAATCGAACCGATGCTACTCAAGTACTGAGTTGTTAGGGATCGGTATCGAACCAGGAACATTGCGATTCCTAAATGAGTGCGCTACTGACTGAGCTAAACTAGACCCTATACTACAAGGTCATGAATGTTTCGAGATTGAAGCTGTATTTACCAAGATAGAAATGAAAAATGAATGGAACGTTAATTTTTTTCAGAATACAAGGTGTGTCATGAATGTTTCGAGATTGAAGCTGTATTTACCAAGATAGAAATGAAAAATGAATGGAACGTTAATTTTTTTCAGAATACAAGGTGTGTCATGAATGTTTCGAGATTGAAGTTGTATTTACCAAGATAGAAATGAAAAATGAATGGAACGTTAATTTTTTTCAGAATACAAGGTGTGTCATGAATGTTTCGAGATTGAAGCTGTATTTAACAAGATAGAAATGAAAAAAGAATGGAACGTTAATTTTCTTTTCAGAATACAAGGTGTGTCGTAAAAGTGTCGAGATTGAAGCTGTATTTACCAAGATAGAAATGAACAATGAATGGAACGTTAATTTTTTTTCAGAATACAATTTGTGTCGTAAAGTGCCGACTTTGAAGTTGTATTTATCGAGATAGAAATAAACAATGAATGGAACGTTGATTTTTTCCGAATACAAGGTGTGCAAAAATGTACAAAAAATCTCGATACTTTTTTGAGATACCTCGTATAATACAATCAATATGTTGTATGAAACAGATTTTGTGTTGTATCTGGTATTAGTTTGTTTACTGCTAAACAGAAACCAACCTATGTCAGTGGGTTTAAACTTTTTGGACTCCTTTCTATTTCAATGTCTATCGATGATATTACCGAGGGCATTATGATATTAACTAGTAGGACCGATGGATATAACACAGTATGATAATTTGATTATTGCACCATTTGATATGTTTACTTAAGAGCTATTGCTAAATAGTCAATACGTAAAAAAGTATAATAATCTTGATTTATCTTTCTCTCAATCTTTTTTTTTCTTTCATATTTTCATATTTTCATTATATTCGATTGAAACAGATTGATATTATCGCTGTCGTGCACTGACCCCCTCTCTCTATCTTTACCGTAATATCTCTCTTTCTTTCTTTCTTGGTTTCTTTCTTTCGTATTAAATTTTTTATATGTAGCATGTACTTTTTCTTCCCTTGCTTTCTTTATGATAAAAATGGAATCGTCCATTATTTAGCTGACGTCACTCATAATAAATAAGAATTCAGTTGGTAAGCAACACCATATAATCAGGATTTATATTTTTTCATTTCATTTTGGAAGATTTGGACAGACTCACGGTGTTGTAAGATGATAACAGTCGTACAAATAAGGAACATGAGTATTAATATATAGATGAGGCTTGTACACTATATTGATTTAGTTAAGCAATCGGAAGCGATTGATTTTAAACTGAGTGAATATTCATTCATCGATACCTCAGCCCGGAAGCGATTCAAGAAAAAGCAGATGTGGGAAATAGCAAAGCGGTTATCTGCATCGGAATAAAAATTGAAAAACGAAAATTGCCACAGTTCCATTGTGGGGAAGGGGTTGTCGTTCTCCGGGCTGCAGCAGTTAGGGTATTTGCCTGAAGGGGACTTTAACAAAGGTTCATGCCAAGAAGCTATTGAACTATTTTTTGTTAGTGTCCACTCGTACACAGGAGGAATCTCCACTTAAAAGAAGAAAAGGATTAATAGAAAAGAAAAAGAAAATAGAATAAAAACAACTACAAAAAACTAAAACTAAAATAAAATAAACAAAAAAAAAAAAAAAAAAAAAAAACATCAGAAAATAAATAAATAAAAAACATAAAACAAATAAAAAGAAAGACAAACAAAACAAAACAAAAAAGAAAAGAAAAAACAACAAAAACAAACAAAACAGAAAAGCAACGAAACCAAAATAATACAAAAACAAATAACAAACAAAAACATACAAAACAAAAACAAACAAAAAACAAAAACAAATAAAAAACAAAAACAAACAAAAAACAAAAACAAATAAAAAACAAAAACATACAAAAAACAAATAAAAACAAAAACAAATAAAAAACAAAAAAATAAAATAAAAATAAAAACAAGAAAACAAACCAAAGAAAAACAAAAGAAAAAAAGAAAAAAAAAAACCCAAAAAACAAAAGCAAATAAAAAACAAAAAAACAAAGAAAACAAAACAAATAAAAAACAAA
Organism: Doryteuthis pealeii; assembly: GCA_023376005.1. Lineage (NCBI taxonomy): Eukaryota > Metazoa > Mollusca > Cephalopoda > Myopsida > Loliginidae > Doryteuthis > Doryteuthis pealeii. The sequence goes on along the minus strand of CM042150.1, from coordinate 18,631,325 downwards.
TACAAAAAAAAAAAACAGATACAAATAAAAAGCAACGAAAGTAAGCCAAACAAACAAAAAATCCAAACAAACAAACAAAATAACCCCAAAACAAATAAAAGAAACAAAATAAACAAAACAAAAGAATAGCCTTATATTCAAAGCCACATTTAACCTGAAAACAAGATAAATAACCTATTGACTCAATGTCACGTTGACATGAGAATATCTTCTCTCTATCTTTTTCACAATGGTTATTAGAAAAGAGGATGAAAAGGGAGAAAGAAAGGGGGGGATGGGCACTTCCGGGAAAAGCACATTAGTGTATCTCAGGTAAAGATAACAATATGAAGTTGTTACTCCCGTTGACAAATCCTACAGAAGCTAGCACTGGTGATAAGAGTTAGCATTTAATAAGATGGTCAATTTGGCATTAGATCAGCAATATGGGGCATCCAGTGGGAATCGAACTCTCTAGAAAAGGCCTTCTAGATCAACACGCTAACGATTATACCAGGTGAGGCTGCAATGTTTTCAAAACAATTACCGTATTTGACTGCATATATATATATATATATATATATATATATATATATATATAATGTTGTTCTGGTTCCAACGGGAGAAAATGTAATATCTTATAAAAAAAGAAGGTCCGCAAAATGTATCGTTCTCATAAAAAATGTTTTATTCTTTTTATTTCACATATGCAACACGTGTTTCAGATATTCTGGTATCTTCTTCAGGCTTTGATCAATACATATATTGATATACATATATATATATATATACACATATGCACATATATATATATATATATATATATACATAGGTTGTGCGTGTTTCTGTATTTTTTCTGTTATATATATATATTTACCAACTCCTCCGCACGAGCAGGATGTGATACAAGGTCAATTTCTTAAACGGAGTTTAACAGGTTTGAATTCAGAGTTTTCCTTCTCCTAGACCAGTTGCCTAACCAAGGTTAAATCTGCCCAACTATTTACCCATAGCTGGAAGGAGAGAATGATTCATACCTTTCCCAAGTTTATTAGCGCTAAGTGAAATGCAATTACCACGTCCAAGATTTGAACTCGGGGTGACGAGTCCATTTCCCATGACTTTAACCATTACACCACGCGCTTCTACTATTTGACGGCATATAAGACGCACGGGCATATAAGACGCACCCTTATTTCAGCAGGTCAAATTCAGGAGAAAAAGTTTTTAGTGTATTTAAACATATATCGTTGAAAACAGCCTAGCTGTGCATTATACAAGCAGAAACATAGCTGTATAAAAGCAATTTGGCAGTACAGGCAATCAATAAGCATACACAATAAGCTGGGTTAGTGAGCATCATAGAGAAGATTGGAGGTCTCAAACGTCACCTACGATGTTTAAGACGCAGGGTAATGTTTCGAGTCAAAATTTTAGAAAAAAGGTGCGTCCTATATGCCCTCAAATACGGTAAATTTTCGTTACAGTAAAATATGTTAGCTTTCAAAATACACTAGCCGAAATATAAAACAAATCAAGGTCCCCGCTGTTACATAATTATTAGATACCTAATATTTGTGTGCAATAGTGTAGAAATAAAAATGGCTGTTATAAGTTGCAGCCCACGGCCTTGAAGGATGAGTGACAAGGCTTGACCTCAGTCCTAACCTTCCTGTGGATACCGTGAGAATCGGTGGAGGAGACCCTCTTCCGGTTTAGATTAGAAATAGATTTTAGTCAGTCGGCGAGAAACCACGACGGTGGTAAGTCGTGTTATACCCGCTCCGACTCACTCTGTGCAGATGTCTGGTTGGGGATTGAAAAATAAAGTAAGATCAAAGCAAATCGGAGTCTTGTGTTATTACCTCTAAAAACTAACAATGACACAGGGCTTCTGATAAAGAGAAATCCCCAATAGAAGGCCAGACCCGAAGTCCCCAAGAAAGTCCAGACCTTAGAAGATTCCAGACCAAGACAAGATGTTATAAGATTCCAAAGACGGCCAGAAGAATAGAAGTAAGAAGTAAGTAATGAGAAGGGTATGCAACACCCGCACTGTCAACTAAGGTTTTAGAATACGCCGACGGTCCCTCTTCAAATAAGTAAGACCATCCATTAATGGGACCATCTGTATGCCGTGGTTGGTGACATGTAATAGTTAAAGACGGAATTCAGGTGGCTGAGTAGTCCATCACGTGCAATTCCACATTGGTCCATATTTGGGCGGTGAAACCTCTCTCGATTAATCGGCTGGTCACGTCCAAGCTCTCGCACCTATATGATTGTCCCGATCATACGATCTTATGGCAAACGCCCAAACCTTTTTTATGATAAATGTGCTAGCAGGTGCTTGCCGAGGGTCCTAGTGTACTGAGTGTGACGCTAAACTGTATCAGGTGGTGAGATTCCAATTCTGGAGCTCTGAGGAGTAGGGTAGGTTTGGCCTTTTTTAAAATATCAATTTCTCTCAAATAGTGAAAATGTGTATTGGTATAATGAATACTGATACCAAAAACCAGATTTCTTACTTGCACCATTGTTTGAGGAAATAGCATCAGAGATTGTCTTTTAAAATGCACCAAAATCCTGGTTGTCGCAACATTTAGCCTAGAAACTGGTTAGAAATTTAGGAATTTCAATATTTAAAACAGAAAAGCTTGTCATTATTTCTCCCATCACCACTGTAACCTCTATTATGCTGCTTTTTATCTAATAATTAAGCTGTATCAGTGATAACATTTTAAAATATTGAAATCTATTTCCTCAAACGAAGGCAAAGTTTTGAAGAAAAATATTTTGCGAGGTAATTTGAAACTTTCGCCACGCTGGAGACATTACAGTTTCTAAATCAACCTACTCTACTGGGGAGTGTTGAGTACCCGTTCATTGCTTAAATAGCCTTGCTCTCAGTCAGACCTCGGTACCCCCCCCCAGTTTGAACTGATGTAAAAAAAGGATAAGGAGTAAAATAGTAATAAATTTACTCCTCACTTAAAAAACCATGATGTATTTTTAGAAAGTATAATTCATATTATTCGGACAATTGTCCTCATCTTTATTGTTATCTGTACAAGGTTTCGGTCTATGTGATCTCCAGCCTTCTTCAAGTATTTCTTGTCAGACTCGACAACCTTCTCGAACTAAAGAACCTTCTTTTTGAACTCGGGTACCTTCTTGTCGTAATCGGGAACCATCACAGAAATTTGAACCCAACCCTTTATTCAATCCGTTGGGGTATACTGTTCTCATTCCGCAAACCATATCTGGGGTACAGGAGTTAAGCTGTGTTAACTATTATTCTATGTTACTACTGCCCCTGACCAGGATTAAATCTGCAGCCTAGAGATAACTGTCACTTAGAACTGTCTTATGGAACGCCTTTATCCACTATACTATGTGTCCAATGGTAAAAAAAAAGTTTCAAAACGTTGTAAAACGTGGTACAGATGACAAAAAAGATGAGGACAATAGTCCGAATAATCCAAATAAGACTAATTATCATGCCTCATATAAAAAATCCAGAGAAATGTTTTTAGAAAGTATGTCGTAGTATGTCGTACATAAATTCGAAGATCAAATGACATATAATATATATATATATATATATATATATATATATATATATATATAACAACAGCGAAAAGACAAGCAAGAAAATGTTGTCTTGTCATGCATAGGATACAAGAAAACATATGACACTATGACAAGATCACGCAAGCATATATAATCACATGACATTCCGGAGGAAGGAAAATTTTAGTAATTTATCGAATAGCAAAATAGTCGGTAATCTATATATCTTATTTATTTATGACTAGAAGCGGCTACCCGGCGTTGTCCAGGTAGAGGAGGGGGACAAAAAGTTAGTCTAACAAATCCATTATTAATGAATCGCACATCGGATACTCGCATGATTCCTCATTAAAATCCCTATATAAAAATGTTACATAATTGTTAGTACCCTAACACTTATTTACAGTAGTGTGGAAACCAAAATGGCTGTTATAATTTGCAGCCGGCATCTTATTTTGACGTCCACTTTCACTTGCGATTGCAAATGTGGAAATGTATACTTAGTCTGCGACAAGTCGTCAAAGTATAAAGACGTATTTAGCCAGACTCACCACGCGTGGTTATTTTAATGTTTTTAATATTATAATATTTTAAATATTTTAAATAGGAGACATACATTTGCTTTTCAAAGTGACATTTTTTTCTGACACCCCGCCAGGCCAACGCAAGTTTTTTTTCTACTTAAGGATTTGAATAGGGCATCCTGCTAAGATCCGCCGCTCGATCCATTGGTTATTGGTTATCTTAAGAAATAGAAATGTGATTCACGGAATAAATGTTTTGTGTTGTTAATGAAAAGCAAACCAACAACACAGAGCATCTCAAGACACCAGTTAAGAAAAAGAAGAAACCAGGCAGATCCTAAATAAAAAGTTAGAAGAACTATTCTAACGAATAGATACCAAATTCAAGCCATAAATAAGTAAGAGATAATACAGAAGAAGAAATGAATTAACTAAGAAAGTGCTACTCAGAATTGTAAAAAGAAATACCAGCCCAATTACAGACGAAATGTATACTACAGACTACAAGAAAGGTAAGATAATATTATGTTGTAAAACACGTAACACCCCTTCGACACTCTACCAGATGGACTGGCTCATAGCCATAAAATAGCCTACAATTAAAGTAGATTAATTCGCTGAATAATATTCAGAGTGACTTGCTGCGTTGGTTATACCGAACTTACCTTCCACTATTTAGTGAATGTTTGTCTTGTTAATTGTTTGTACTTATTTGTTCTGTGTTTGTATGTATCGGTTCAACACCGGATGCTGGTGCTTAATAAATGTGTTAAGCACCCCATTCATCAGTGTATCTTTCCACCTCGTGAGACAACATATTAAAGTAAAGAAGAAGCTTTTGTATGGGGGACACAACCACTGGTGTCACTCATACGGTAATAGTATATTTGTATGTCGTCAGGTATACATAGGTTACAGCTCTGCAACTTCCAGTCTGCTCCTTCGTGATTTCTTGTATCTTCCCACGTGTGGTGACACACGTGGGAAGATACAGACATCACATCAGATAAATACAGACATCACATCAGATAAATAATAGACCATATTTGTAATTGTGACGAAGGAAAGGGGAGAAAAAGAACATGCTACACATCAGAGGGAAAAAGAAAGCAAATATAGAAAGAAAGAAAGAAAGAAAGAAAGAAAGAAAGAAAGAAAGGTGAGCGATCGGAAGTGATAGCTTCTATCGTTGTTGCATAATCTATTATTGTCAACCCCCTGTATTTCTGAAGGGGTGGCCCCTTTTCATATCACGGGCGGGGCTTTCCATGGAATATTACAGAAAGCCCGCCAAATACCTGAAGTCTCGTGGGACCGAGTTAACCGATCAGTTCCAGCTTGGACGTCAGGCAGAAAAGATGTCTGCCTTAGCATGGGCTCAAATGCAAACGCGCGTTGTGTTAGTTAGAAGAAGAATTTTAGTTAAGTAAATAAAAGTTTAAAGAAATAAGATGGTGTTCTTGTTTGATGAATGTCTTGGCCAAAAGACTGACCAAGAAGAAGGAATGCATCAAAGACGAACAGCCAACAGGAATCTAGAAATAGAATTCAACATGGAGAGGAAGAATAGAAACGACTAGAGATCACCAATGGCCAAATAACTAAGTTATGCATCTCTCTATCTACCTGTGTCTATCTCTCCCCTCTCTCCAGTAAAAGAACACTTGTGTATGTACCCAACATGGGTATATGTGTATGAGTATGTAACATCGTCTCTTTCCATGCAATCGGAAAATAGCAGAAAAGAAAGAAAGAAAAAAGAAAGGTAGATAATATTGGGGAAAAAAGAAAGAAAAATAAAAAAAAGAAAGGAAAAGAAAAAAAAAAAAAAATAAGAAAGAATTTCGCCAAAGATCATTATACTTTTGTCAACTATTGAACGATTTTGCAATAGCTCTTAAGTAAACATATCAAACGTTATAATAGGCAAATTATGATGATGTGGTAGTCGAAATAACTTTGCAAGATTTAAAATATGCTGAATTTTAGCGAATCTTTAGTCCATCGGTTTAACAATTTTTTCTCCTGCCGAAGAAATGAAATGATATGAAAGTATAAATACTTTTTTTTTTCACTTAGAAGAAAATAAATATCTCCCAGCAGCATAAACCTTAAGAGAAATAAATGGAAGATTTTGTGTATTACGTATGTGTGAAGAACGCCATAGAAACTGCACATGTGCGTGTATACAATAAAGTGAGTGGATTATACTGTCAGTACAGACTGTCGCGTTGCACAAGCATATACATTTATGGGGAGAGATATATACAAGGATATACGTTTAATTTAATAGAAATATTCACTTCTACTTAATAACTAATATAGCTTCCGGGATTTGAATAAGAAGAGATAACATATAATCAGCAAACTCTAGTTTTAAGGATTTAAATTGAATATCTTGATATATTTTTCTCGCGAAAGTAACAAAATTGACTTCTTTCTGATAAGTATATATGGGAAAAATATCACACACGCACACACACACACAAACACACACAGTGTGTGTAAGAGACTGTCTACATGTTTTTTACCGTCAAAATTGACAAATTTCAATGTAATTTCCTGCACGCAGATCTAAATACTAAAGCGAGTGCGAGAAAATTAGTTCGAGACAGTCATCACTCTCAGTCTATCTATCTATCTATCTATCTATCTATCTATCTCAGTCAATTCATATCTATGCATCTATCTATCTATCAAAATTCGTATCCCTTTATCAATTGATGTATCTCCTTCTATTCTATCTATCTGTCTGCCTGTCTATCTATCTAATGAAGTTGATTCTTTTTTTTTTCTATTTTAGACTGTATGCAATAATTGCTTAGACTTGATGTCAGGATATTTGCTTGCAGATATTTATTTATTTTATTTATTTATTATTTTTTTGTTATCAACGGAAATACTGAGAATCACAGATTTGTCGTGTTAAAACCATAAAAAATAACAGGAGCTGCCAGTGTTCAAATACAGGCCTAGGTAATTTGTGTTTATTTTCCACAAATTTTCCTGAAAAAAAAATCCGTCTAGATAATATCAGTAAATATTTTGTTTGCACACGATATATATATATATATATATATATATATATATATATATATATATATATATATATATATATATTCCTTAACTAGAACATAAATGCTCTATCAAGGATATTGAGTATTGTTTAATTGTAAATATAGCAGCCATATTATCCACAGACACAGACACACACACACACACACACACACACACACATATATATATATATATATATATATATATATATATATATATATATTATGTATACAAGTTTTGTTGAACTGTACAGACAATTCCTGTCGGACAAGTCTTTGGTTGATCCGTTCCAATTTTCGGGTCATCTTTCTGGTGTCGGGGTGTAACTGGTATAACAGTCCCCCAAAGGTTTCGAAAACGAACGCTTTCGGCAATACAATTTACCATCCCCAGGTAGGAAGCGATGGTGTGATTTCGTGTCTCGTTTTTAACGAGAACGAATAGTAGCAACCTCCTACTACCAATGGTTATTACCTCCCACTTCTAATTCCTTTCTACTACTCGTTCTCGTTAAAAACGAGACACGAAATCATACCATCGTTTCCTACCTGAGGATGGCAAATTGTATTGCCGAAAGCGCTCGTTTTGAAACCTTTGGGGGACTGTTATACCAGTTACAACTCAACACCAGAAAGATGGCCCGAAAATTGGAACGGATCAACGAAAAACTTGTCTGACAGGAATTGTCTGTACCGTTCAACAAAACTTGTATAAAAGAAAAAATGCTGCCAAAATACACTTATATATATATATATATATATATATATATATATATATATATATATAGTATATTAAGAAAAATGAAAAAACACAGGTTTAAATGGGTTAAGTGGTGAATTTATTGGCCGACGCTGCAGTGTTTCGATCTATTAATTAGATCATCTTCAGGGCATAAGATAAGAAATTATTTATCACGGAATAACGAAGAAAAGCGAGTGGTAATCCTTGTCATTCAGTCTGTTTAAACATTTTTGATGTTTGAAAAAGGAGACGGTTTTGAAATATGACATCAAATATTCTAATAATATATACTACATACCGTCGGATTCACTTCCTTTCATCACACACACACACACACACACACACACACACACACACATATATATATATATATATATATATAATATATATATATATATATATTCCTTAACTGAAACATAAATGCTCTATCAAGGATAATGAGTACTGTTTACTTATAAATATAACTTAAAAATAAAATATATGATTTAGATAATCATGAATTTATTTTAATGCTTCTTTCATATTTCATAGTTTGATACACTTGTGATTTCTCTTGTAGTAGTCTTGCAAATACCTGCTTGCCAAATCCCCCATTTAGGTATCAAAAAAATCCTTTTTGTGCAAGAGATCTTCAAGGCCACAAACTATTTCAAGGATCATATTCCGTTAAATAAGATATTACTTAATCGTCCATCGTATTGCTCCGGCCAAACCTATTTGTGCCGGCTGATTTATCTATAATCTGGTGTTCCTGTAGCGCCGGATAAATATCGGACTTAGCGTTGGAGTTACTTGGCAGTCAAAGTGAAGTGTTGCATGTCATGGACTGTTCAACCACCAGGGTTCCATCTTTAAGTATCACTGCTCGCCACTCACGGCAAACAGGGACAGTCGGTGTATTTTAAAGCCCCAGCCGACAGAGCTGTCCAAGCGGTTTGCCACGAGTAAGGTGTAACACAAGGTCGTACGTATGAGGCCTCCAGCTAAAATCGAACTTGTTATTAATTAGTAATAGATCTGAGAGACTAGTATGTCAACCATTACACCATGACGGGACGCCACTGGAACAATGACGACGTTTACTATAGAAAACGTTAAAAAAAAGTAAAGTCGTCGGGGTGGCCTAAAGTCGGTATCAGCCAATCAGCGAGGGAGTCTATCCCCTTTTCACTAGCACTAGAATATTGTTCTTGCATCTGAGTTGGAGCGCCACAACTACCATCAGCTCCTTACTTTACCGCACAGATCCCTGTGCTACTCATAGGCTAGGTTGGCGAGGACCGGAATCGAACTAGGAACCTTGTTGTTTCTAGCCGAATGCTCTACCGACTGAGCTAACCCGGCCCCTCAATCAACATAAAATCAATAAAAACTAATTCAAATTAGGGATATTACAAGTACTAGCAAAAAAAAAAAAATAAATAAATAAAATAAAATAAAATAAACACCCTCCGGGTGGTGTAAAATTAATTTTTGAAAGATATTGCTTGGGGGGGGAATAAAGAATTCAATGTCAGTGGAGTTGTATAATAAAGTAAAAAGTAAAGTCGTCGGGGCGGCTTAAAGTCGGTATCAGCCAATCAGCGAGGGAGTCTATCCCATTTTCACTAGCGCTAGAACAAGGAGATTGTTCTTGCGTCTGAGTGGAGCGCAACAACTACCATCAGCTCCTTACTTTACTGCACAGATCCCTGTGCTACTCATACACTGAGTTGGCTAGGAACGGTATCGAACTAGGAACCTTGTGGTTTCTTAGCTGAACGTTCTACCGACTGAGCTAACCCGAGAAAGTACTGGTCATAAAAACCGATTCAAGGATCATATTCCGTTAAATAAGATATTACTTAATCGTCTGTCGTATTGCTCCGGCCAAACCTATTCGTGCCGGCTGATTTATCTGTGACCTGGCGTTCCAATAGCGCCGGATAAAAGTCTGAGACTTTAGCATTGGAATTACTTGGCAGCAGAAGCAGCGGCAAATGTCTACGTAGAATGAAACCGAATTTGTGACAATTGATACGCGTGTGATTACGGGTGTTTTGTTGATTCAATTTTCGTAAGCAAAGCGCGTATCATGACGGCCAAAATAGATTGGAGTCATGGATTCTGTGGCCAAGCCAAATGCTCCAACGTGAAACGGCCAGATAAGAAAAACGGATCAAAATTGCAATTTTTGTTTTGTTGTCTGGGAAAGCTCAATAGCACTTTTCTTAAATATTGATTTTTGTTTTTCGATATCCTTCTTTGCGTTGCTAGGAGGACAGAATAAGAGAGTCTAAAATTCATATCCGTTATTAGGATTTTATAGGCTGGTTGTTTGATTTTAACGGCATATCAACCCGTCCGGGTTTATGTCATGCCTAACGGCTAGGAAGTAATGTATGTTGTGTATTTATATTTATACTTTTTTTATTAATTAGTTTAACAATATGTTAGCGCCGTTGGATATCATATTGTATGGTATTGATTAAGTTCATGTCTATATTCTATGGTATGATTTTATTTCCCTAAAAAAGGACAGAATGTCCTCCATGTTGACATTTTCAAATAGATCTTTCATATTGTTTGCTTTAAAATAACGGTTTCTGATGTGAGCAAGAAACCTGCATTCCATGAATAAGTGTTTAACAGTCAAAGGTGTTTGACACGTTTTACAATGTGGTTGTTGTTCTTGTTTGAGTATCTAGGAGTGCGTTAGTTTTGTGTGACCAATACGTAATCGGGACACAATGACTTGTTCCTTTCTAGACTTTCTTAAAGCTGGTCTCCAGCCTCCAAAATGGGTTTGATTAGGGATAGTCTATTGTTGATGTTGTTATTCCAGTATTGCTGCCATTTTGTATGAAGGACTATATTAATTTTAGGTTTCAAGTCAGTATATGGAATCTTGAACTTGAACTTATCGGGGATCAAGTCTAGAGCCGATTTAGATGCAGAGTCATCTCTTTCACTCCCCTCACTCCTATATGTCTTGGGATCCAGCATATTATAATCCCCTTGAAGTTAGACATCGAGTCTAATCTATTCAGGTGTTTAATGATGAGAGGGTCTTCCAGTTTTTTTTATTTCTTAATAATAGTAGGACAGAGAGCGAGTTTGAGAAGATGGTACATTTTTGTGGTTCTTTTCAGAGATGATAACAAAGTGATAGATCTGTTGCATGGGTTTCAGCTAAAAAAAATGGAGCTTTCATTTGGGAGAGCTTTTCTGTACTTATTTTAAAAAAAAACATAACCAAAAATTTGGGTGTTTTGGGTAGGGTGGGCCGTGACAGAATAATGGCATTTCAGTGTATTTCAATGAGGAAAATTGATTTGATATTCGAGAAAATTGAGATACGAGCGGAACGAATTAAAAGCAACACTGACAATCCACACGAGGACATATCATACAATACACAGATTTATTCCACTAAGTGTCCAGTTTCAGCAGAGCTATAGATAGAAAGACTGATTTTTCTCGATTTGTTTAGCCTTACATTTGAATAGGTATGTCCGCCTAATTCATTAATTATTAATTAATTAATTTTCAAAAATTAGGTACGACTTCAATTAAGCTCATATTCTCCCAAAAATTATCCGCTAAAAAAAGCCATATCAAAACATATTGTTAGTTTACTTCTCATATATATATATATATATATATATATATATATATATATATATATAGAGAGAGAGAGAGAGAGAGATAGATAGATAGATAGATAGATAGATATAGATATATGTTTGAAAATTTGTTTTGGGGTGAAACAAAGAAATCACAGTGCTCAACCACAAATTTGTAGGAGCTTTATTTATTTGCTGAATTTTTTAAATATAAAAGTTTTTCATAAGCAACTACCCAGGTTTCAGGTTATTTCACCATCGTCAGGTTGCTACTGGTGTTTCTTTGAAGAGATTTTGTGTTGTTATGATTATGGATCGCAAATTACGTCGGTTGATTATTGCGGACGCTCCTTATGTATTCGATTATATTTTTGAATTTAAAAAAAAAATTTCTGTATTTTATAAAAATTCCTAAAGTTATCTCCCTTTAACCCTTTGAAAATTTGTATTTAATATATATATATATATATGCGTGTGTGTGTGTTTGTCTAGTACTGTCATGTGTCTCTTTGTGTGAATACATGTAACACATTTGCCGAGGCTGAAGTTAAGCAAACCACTTTTTCGCCCTATTCATATGCGTAATGACTGTGACTTTGTCGGTGACTCCTACTATTGTGATGTTTTTCGACCGATACTCAGCCGAGTAAAGGCTACAATAATATTCACAATAAAACATTGATTGCAGCGACGAAAAAGCCTCCTCTGAGAAATAAGAAATTCCTTTGTTGTGGTGACTTGTCGAATTGTTCGGACACACACGAGAAAGAAAACTAAAAGAAGGAAAGAAAGTATTATAAGAGGAAAGAAGTATTGGAGGAAAGAAGGAAAGGAAAAAAATAGCACCTGATCTAAGAAGTAAAGGAACAAAGACATTGGTGGCAAGAAAGTGAAGTGAAAGTATATTATAAGGAAAGAAAAAAGAAAGAAAAGAAACAAGGTCACTGTGTTACGCAGACAAGTAATACAGGTTGGAATATATATATATATAATGGAGATTGTGTGTTTTTCTGTCTGTAACCGAAACTATATTACTACTCAAGTCACAATTCCCTTAGTTATTGACATCCCATTATCAATGATTTTATTTTTTTATTTAAACCTCAATTATTAATAAAATTGTTTTACATTATTAATACTGTTAACCATATCTACATATTAACAACATGCAATTATATTTATATATACAACAAAATAGCGGTTTACAGTGTGAACGGGAAGGCTAATTTGCATATTGATATTAAAAATGTGATTTTAATAAATATGTGCTTAGTATTATTGATTTCTAACTGGTCGGTTTTATTTTAATGAATATAAGCAAAAATCTCGTCAATGAATCTTAAATGAAATCCATTAACAAGAATAAATAACTGTAATTTTATTCTTTACTTCCTATTTTAACTAAATACTTAAATTAGAAAAAAATAACAATGAAAGACGGGAGTGATAGAAAAGTAAGTTTTAGTTGTTCTATTTTTTCGATTATACTCCCTCTGTTCCAAATCTTTTTATCTGTATTCTTATTTAGTTTCATTAGCCTTTCTAATTTAATACGATATTTTATTACATTAAAACTTAAATATTGCACCTGGAGGGTGCATATATTTGCTAGTGTATATATATATATATATATATATATATATATATATATAGTGTGTGAACAAAAAGTATTAAGACAATCAGGAATATTTCTTGTATGTTGTTTATTCTCAACTTGTTTCGACCTTAGGTCATCGTCAGGAGAAAATTTCTTATTTGAAGAAATTGTTGATAGATTATTAGAAAGCGAGCATTATAGAAGAACTATAAAAGTTGAAGTGTTTTTGTGGGTTTGACATGCTATTAAAATCCGGGTAGACGAGTGTGTTGATAGTAGCATGTATATATATATATATATATATATATATATATATATATATATAGAGAGAGAGAGAGAGAGAGATAGAGAGAGAGATAGATAAAAGGATATGAAAACACACAATATGTTGTTAAAATAAAAATATTTTATATCATATTCATAGCTAACATTGAACAATATTTCGATTTATAAAAATCATCTTCAGAGCTTGTTTTTACACCGGACTCATCTTATATATATATATATATATATATATATATATATATATATATATATATATATATATGTGTGTGTGTGTGTGTGTGTGTGTGTGTGTGTGTGTGTGTGAAAATGGAAAAGGAATTGAATCTGACAATATGAGGAAAAATGAGTAAAGAAAAGAAATGTAGATGGATAAAATGAATTTAATCGATATCACATTTATCGATATCACTTACACATGTGTTTCGGTCAGTTTATGTGTGTGAAAATATTTCGCACACATAGAAGATTCGACCTTCATCAGAGTGAACATTTATTTCGAATCTTCTATGTGTGCAAAATATTTTCACACACATAAACTGACCGAAACACATGTGTAAGTGATATCGATAAATGTGATATCGATTAAATTCATTTTATCCATCTACATTTCTTTTCTTTACTCATTTTTCCTCATATATATATATATATATATATATATATATATATATATATATATATATATAAAGATATGGAGCACTCTATGGCGGCCTTTACATACATACAGATGTGAGTATTAAAACAGTTAAAATCAACTTCGCATTCGAGTGGGTGACGATAGCCGAGTGGTTAAGCTGTGCCGCTGATGCTGAATCGATCGGAGTCCAATCCTGGCTGTAGGTAGCTCACAAAATGTCTAACCACACAGAAGAGACTTGATAAGTCGAAAGACGTGTCTGTGGATGACTATATATATATATATTCTTATTGTATTAGATATTCGGTGTCTGTCTGTAATCGAAACTACGTCTCTACTTACGTTACAATACCCTCAGGAATTGCGTAAGTTTATCAATGAGAATTTAATGTATTGTCAAAACCATTAGTACATAGAATAAATCTTATTTATTACCGATGTCTCTATGAATATCGGATTTGCCTCTAAACAGTCCATATTATTTTGCGTTTAAAATCTTTCAATTTGTGTTATATATTTCTAAGAATTAAAGGTGGACATACTATATAGTGTGGTTAATTTGCACTCAGGTTTTAACAAACCCGACTTTAATAAATAACTACTTGGGGTTATTGATCTCTAATATTATTGTTTTTATCCCCCAACGTAATAAAATTAACCCATTGAATTACTTTATATAGAAAAAAATTGAAATATAATTGAAATAAGCATAATCTTTTTAATGGGTTCTTATTTAATTTCGTTAGCTTTTTTGATTTTGTATATTTCCTTATATTAAAACTTAAATACTTACCCCTGGGGGGTGCATATTTTTGCTAGTATATATAATGTAGTTAGCTATATTTAGAAATAAAGAGTTCTCAGTATCGGCGATAGGGCATATATATTTATTTACTAAGCTTAGCTTAGATGTGGCACAAGGCCAGAAGTATAGGGCGCCCAATGAGAATCGAACCTCACTAACAATGGTTTGCAAAGCGAGCTTCCTAACCATTGCACTACGTGAGGTGTCTTGTGATTGGGGCGTATATACATGTTAAGATAGTATAGCCACAGATTGAACGGTACTTACTGATTGTCAATTTCCTCTCTCTGTTACCATTAACCACACACATACATGAAACATCTCATGATTTATTTCTGAATCATTATTTTTACAAAAACAGAATATGAGAACACATATGATATTGAGTTTTATCTAAAATTCTATATCGGCACAAACAATCTCCTCCAACCTCTCAAGCCGCTCGGGAATCGCCTCAACTGACTTCCCTGGAACTCTTGT
>CM042150.1:18603545-18611045 GCA_023376005.1 Doryteuthis pealeii | reverse complement strand
CAACAAAAAACGACCGAAATAAAGAAGATAGAAAAAAAAAACGAAGAAGCTTTCGAAGAAGAAAAACAAAAGAAAGAAAAAAAGGGAACCAACAAAACGAAACATTAGAAATAAAGAAAGAAAGAAGAAAAGAAAAAAAAAGAAGAAAAAAAGAAAAAAAAAGAAGAATCACCGAAATAATAAATAAAGAAAAAGTACAGAAAAAAAAAACAAAAAAAAAAAAAACACGAAAAATCTAACGAGGAAAGAGAAAAGAAGCAATGAAAGAAAGGAAATAGAAAAAAGAGCGTACAACCAAAAAGGAAAGAAAGAAAGAAAGAAAGAAGGAAAGAAAGAAGGAAAACACATAAAAACCTACAAGAAAAAAGAACAGCCTAAATAATAAATAAGAAAGAAAGACAAAAGGAAAAAAGAAATAGAAAAGAAAGAAAAAAGAATTAGATAAGCAAAAGAAAAAGAACGGGCATGTAAGCTGTAATAAACACAATGAAAAAGAAAATAACAAACAAAAAATGAGCAATCCAGAAAAATAAAGAAAGAAAGAAAAAAGAAAGAGAACGAACGAAACGAAACATTAAAAATAAAGAAATAGACAAATCGAAAAACACGACCCCCTAAAAAAAAAAAAAAAAAAAAAAAAAAAAAAAAAACGAAAAATTAAAAAAGAAAAAAAGAAATGACACATGTGCGTTTTAAACGGAACTTGAAAGTCACGTTACCGCCTGACGTAAACATTACAAAGTTGGTTATTTACCGAAAAAAAAAAAAAAAAAAAAGAAATACTAAAATACAAAAAAAAAAAAAATTACTAAAATACAAAAACAAAAAACGACAAAAAAAAAACCTATTAAAAAAGGAATGACTGCGAAAACAACCTGTTTATGTTGAGGGTTCCACTCTGTAAGACTTTTAAACTGATCCTGGCAGCCATGGCATAATTTCATGTGCATATATGAAACAAAAAAAAATGTCATCTCTCTTATCTACCATATCCTCTCTAATCACCATTTTTTTTACATCTCTTCCAAAAAAAGGGAAAAAAAGCTAAAAATTATTTTTTTTAAATCTCGTGTAAATGTCTTCTATTTCAATATATATGTTTCTATCTTTACATACCAATTTTTTTTTTCTTATAGGAAATTCTTCATCGACAAGAATTAAAATAACCGATTCTTTCTCATAGCTGACTTTCTGAAATAGGTCATTATATAGATTCTAATAATCCGACATTTTTACGTACCTTGTCATAACAAAAAACTGAGGGCATCACAAAGCGTTATTTTTTGTTTGTGCATTTGAAGAAGAAAGCAAACTAATTCAGGGGTCGGCAACCTTTTGGAGAGAGGAGACCATTTGGCTATGCCGTGTCCCAGTGAAGGGCCATGGTATTAAATATAATGCAAATAGATTTTCTCTGACTCAAACCGCACTGTTTAAAAAGCTGTATTTTTTTAAGGTTTAAAAATATATATTTCCCTCTGGTCTTTAATGGGTTAACTTGAATCAAACTGCTGTATTTTTATTCGATACTGATTGGACAGGCCGAGTCCCGCTGTTAAGTTGACGGGTCAGACGAAAACCATTTGATGGCCGGATGTGGCTCGTGGGCCGGGGGTAGCCGACCCCTGCTCTAATTCATGTTTGTGGTCTGTGATCACGCTCAACTCGATCATTATAGATTTTTACTAACCCTTAGGATGACATACCAGGCTAATTTCTGTTTTAAAAGGACTGAATTTAGAGTTTTCCTTCTCCTAAACTGGTTGAAAAAATAAAGGAAGAAACGTTAGCGGAGTGGCCAATTGTCGGTATCAGCCGGACAGCCATAATAAAGAAAAAATAGGACATCACTAGGAGATATTTTTGTTTGCTCAATATGTGTTAGTTGATTGATTGAATGTTATGGCATGTCAATCCTTGTTGGGTTACTTTATGCAGAAGATATTCTATTTTATTTAATCTTGATGGGTACTCAATTTTTTTATAAACATATTTTTTCCAAACTCTTTTTTCTCTATTGAACCCATACATGGAACCCTGACATGCTACCACCCGGGTCAAAGTGGACCTGAGAGTAATTGTGATGAAGTGATATTCCACATTTCCCAGAGACCCAGAATTGGAACTTCACCGTCAGATTTAACGCTATACCTAGAACACTATAACCTGCAACCATAACCTTCTAGCACATATATTATAAAAATACCTGTTCCAGTTGTTACAAACGTAAAAATTGGTTGGTTATTTGTTTAATGACATCTCAACGCTTGTGGGTTATTTTATGACAAATCTTGTTTTTTTTTATATATAATTTGTAAGCTAATAATTTGTGACATTAACTCAATGAGTATCAATATATCAGTAGAAATAATGTTTATGTTAGATGTTTCATTAATGTCACTAGTAAAAAAAAAACATAGAAAATAACACCTTCCAGGTGGTGTAAAATTACATTTTTGAAAGATATTTCCTTAGGGTTAGGGAGTTAAAAATTCAATGTTAGAGCGTTTGTATCATAAGAAAGTAAAATCATCAAATTTATTTCAGGAGTAAAAAGAAAAAAAAAGCAATTAGAAATGGATACTTAGTTCTGTTCCCTCAAATAAAATGTTGTATGCATCTATTAATTATTAATTAAAGGATTATTTTGAATATTTTAGACATACATTATACACAAAATCAAAGGTATTCATTTATTTGTAAATAATTTAGTTAATTTCTTGTTACTGAAAAAAAAAAGGCGAGAGTAAAAAATATTTTAAAAACTGATTACAGAGTTGTTCTTTCTTCTATGTATTGATAATTTTTGGTATTGTGGCGTAAGCTGTGATGCAAATTTAGTTGCAGACATATGGGGAGCAAATCTCCATTATTAATAGATGTGTATGGATACATTAGAAGATAAACTTCGTGTATATTAATAAACCACACAAAGCTGGTCAATGTACGTCTTTTCTGGTCGGCCCACACTGGCGTGCCAATGTGCTGGCTTCCACAGGAGGACATCACTTATGAGATCGTCCTTGCTTCTCCAGCACCCCTGCAAATTTTTAGTAGGAATTGGTTCCATTATAGCCAAGTAAGATGGCCTAATACAAACATATAAGACCGAACGTGGTGGATTCCCGTTAATCCGGCACCCCTGCAAATTTTCAGTAGGAATTGGTTCCATTATAGCCAAGCAGGATGGCCTAATACAAACATATAAGACCGAACGTGGTGGATTCCCGTTAATCCGGCACCCCTGCAAATTTTCAGTAGGAATTGGTTCCATTATAGCCAATCAGGATGGCCTAATACAAACGTATAGACCGAACGTGGTGGATTCCCGTTAATCCGGCACCCCTGCAAATTTTTAGTAGGAATTGGTTCCATTATAGCCAAGCAGGATGGCCTAATACAAACATATAAGACCGAACGTGGTGGATTCCCGTTAATCCGGCACCCCTGCAAATTTTAGTGGAATTGGTTCCATTATAGCCAAGCAGGATGGCCTAATACAAACATATAAGACCGAACGTGGTGGATTCCCGTTAATCCGGCACCCCTGCAAATTTTCAGTAGGAATTGGTTCCATTATAGCCAAGCAGGATGGCCTAATACAAACATAAGACCGAACGTGGTGGATTCCCGTTAATCCGGCACCCCTGCAAATTTTCCAGTAGGAATTGGTTCCATTATAGCCAAGCAGGATGGCCTAATAGACCGAACGTGGGGATTCCCGTTCCGGCACCCTGCAAATTTTCAGTAGGAATTGGTTCCATTATAGCCAAGCAGGATGGCCTAATACAAACATATAAGACCGAACGTGGTGGATTCCCGTTAATCCGGCACCCTGCAAATTTTTAGTAGGAATTGGTTCCATTATAGCCAAGCAGGATGGCCTAATACAAACATATAAGACCGAACGTGGTGGATTCCCGTTAATCCGGCACCCCTGCAAATTTTAGTAGGAATTGGTTCCATTATAGCCAAGCAGGATGGCCTAATACAAACATATAAGACCGAACGTGGTGGATTCCCGTTAATCCGGCACCCTGCAAATTTTCAGTAGGAATTGGTTCCATTATAGCCAAGCAGGATGGCCTAATACAAAATAAGACCGAACGTGGTGGATTCCCGTTAATCCGGCACCCCTGCAAATTTTCAGTAGGAATTGGTTCCATTATAGCCAAGCAGGATGGCCTAATACAAACATATAAGACCGAACGTGGTGGATTCCCGTTAATCCGGCACCCCTGCAAATTTTCAGTAGGAATTGGTTCCATTATAGCCAAGCAGGATGGCCTAATACAAACATATAAGACCGAACGTGGTGGATTCCCGTTAATCCGGCACCCCTGCAAATTTTCAGTAGGAATTGTTTCCATTATAGCCAAGCAGGATGGCCTAATACAAACATATAAGACCGAACGTGGTGGATTCCCGTTAATCCGGCACCCTGCAAATTTTTCAGTAGGAATTGGTTCCATTATAGCCAAGCAGGATGGCCTAATACAAACATATAAGACCGAACGTGGTGGATTCCCGTTAATCCGGCACCCTGCAAATTTTCAGTAGGAATTGGTTCCATTATAGCCAAGCAGGATGGCCTAATACAAACATATAAGACCGAACGTGGTGGATTCCCGTTAATCCGGCACCCCTGCAAATTTTCAGTAGGAATTGGTTCCATTATAGCCAAGCAGGATGGCCTAATACAAACATATAAGACCGAACGTGGTGGATTCCCGTTAATCCGGCACCCCTGCAAATTTTCAGTAGGAATTGGTTCCATTATAGCCAAGCAGGATGGCCTAATACAAACATATAAGACCGAACGTGGTGGATTCCCGTTAATCCGGCACCCTGCAAATTTTCAGTAGGAATTGGTTCCATTATAGCCAAGCAGGATGGCCTAATACAAACATATAAGACCGAACGTGGTGGATTCCCGTTAATCCGGCACCCCTGCAAATTTTTAGTAGGAATTGGTTCCATTATAGCCAAGCAGGATGGCCTAATACAAACATATAAGACCGAACGTGGTGGATTCCCGTTAATCCGGCACCCCTGCAAATTTTCAGTAGGAATTGGTTCCATTATAGCCAAGCAGGATGGCCTAATACAAACATATAAGACCGAACGTGGTGGATTCCCGTTAATCCGGCACCCCTGCAAATTTTCAGTAGGAATTGGTTCCATTATAGCCAAATACAAACATATAAGACCGAACGTGGTGGATTCCCGTTAATCCGGCACCCCTGCAAATTTTCAGTAGGAATTGGTTCCATTATAGCCAAGCAGGATGGCCTAATACAAACATATAAGACCGAACGTGGTGGATTCCCGTTAATCCGGCACCCCTGCAAATTTTCAGTAGGAATTGGTTCCATTATAGCCAAGCAGGATGGCCTAATACAAACATATAAGACCGAACGTGGTGGATTCCCGTTAATCCGGCACCCTGCAAATTTTCAGTAGGAATTGGTTCCATTATAGCCAAGCAGGATGGCCTAATACAAACATATAAGACCGAACGTGGTGGATTCCCGTTAATCCGGCACCCCTGCAAATTTTCAGTAGGAATTGGTTCCATTATAGCCAAGCAGGATGGCCTAATACAAACATATAAGACCGAACGTGGTGGATTCCCGTTAATCCGGCACCCCTGCAAATTTTCAGTAGGAATTGGTTCCATTATAGCCAAGCAGGATGGCCTAATACAAACATATAAGACCGAACGTGGTGGATTCCCGTTAATCCGGCACCCCTGCAAATTTTCAGTAGGAATTGGTTCCATTATAGCCAAGCAGGATGGCCTAATACAAACATATAAGACCGAACGTGGTGGATTCCCGTTAATCCGGCACCCTGCAAATTTTCAGTAGGAATTGGTTCCATTATAGCCAAGCAGGATGGCCTAATACAAACATATAAGACCGAACGTGGTGGATTCCCGTTAATCCGGCACCCTGCAAATTTTCAGTAGGAATTGGTTCCATTATAGCCAAGCAGGATGGCCTAATACAAACATATAAGACCGAACGTGGTGGATTCCCGTTAATCCGGCACCCTGCAAATTTTCAGTAGGAATTGGTTCCATTATAGCCAAGCAGGATGGCCTAATACAAACATATAAGACCGAACGTGGTGGATTCCCGTTAATCCGGCACCCCTGCAAATTTTCAGTAGGAATTGGTTCCATTATAGCCAAGCAGGATGGCCTAATACAAACATATAAGACCGAACGTGGTGGATTCCCGTTAATCCGGCACCCTGCAAATTTTCAGTAGGAATTGGTTCCATTATAGCCAAGCAGGATGGCCTAATACAACATATAAGACCGAACGTGGTGGATTCCCGTTAATCCGGCACCCCTGCAAATTTTCAGTAGGAATTGGTTCCATTATAGCCAAGCAGGATGGCCTAATACAAACATATAAGACCGAACGTGGTGGATTCCCGTTAATCCGGCACCCTGCAAATTTTCAGTAGGAATTGGTTCCATTATAGCCAAGCAGGATGGCCTAATACAAACATATAAGACCGAACGTGGTGGATTCCCGTTAATCCGGCACCCCTGCAAATTTTCAGTAGGAATTGGTTCCATTATAGCCAAGCAGGATGGCCTAATACAAACATATAAGACCGAACGTGGTGGATTCCCGTTAATCCGGCACCCTGCAAATTTTCAGTAGGAATTGGTTCCATTATAGCCAAGCAGGATGGCCTAATACAAACATATAAGACCGAACGTGGTGGATTCCCGTTAATCCGGCACCCTGCAAATTTTCAGTAGGAATTGGTTCCATTATAGCCAAGCAGGATGGCCTAATACAAACATATAAGACCGAACGTGGTGGATTCCCGTTAATCCGGCACCCCTGCAAATTTTCAGTAGGAATTGGTTCCATTATAGCCAAGCAGGATGGCCTAATACAAACATATAAGACCGAACGTGGTGGATTCCCGTTAATCCGGCACCCTGCAAATTTTCAGTAGGAATTGGTTCCATTATAGCCAAGCAGGATGGCCTAATACAAACATATAAGACCGAACGTGGTGGATTCCCGTTAATCCGGCACCCCTGCAAATTTTCAGTAGGAATTGGTTCCATTATAGCCAAGCAGGATGGCCTAATACAAACATATAAGACCGAACGTGGTGGATTCCCGTTAATCCGGCACCCCTGCAAATTTTCAGTAGGAATTGGTTCCATTATAGCCAAGCAGGATGGCCTAATACAAACATATAAGACCGAACGTGGTGGATTCCCGTTAATCCGGCACCCCTGCAAATTTTCAGTAGGAATTGGTTCCATTATAGCCAAGCAGGATGGCCTAATACAACATATAAGACCGAACGTGGGATTCCCGTTAATCCGGCACCCCTGCAAATTTTTAGTAGGAATTGGTTCCATTATACCAAGCATGGCCTAATACAAACATATAAGACCGAACGTGTGGATTCCCGTTAATCGGCACCCTGCAAATTTTCAGGTAGATTAGTTGCAATTAT
>CM042150.1:18578280-18603445 GCA_023376005.1 Doryteuthis pealeii | reverse complement strand
AAATGCCCTTTTTTTTTCAAGTGACACCGCTTCGGCTACGGATATCAATCGTAGCTGGGTTATTTTTTTCAGCAGCCACCGGCTAGTGGTTTTTGAGGGCAGGAGGCGGGAGGGAACTCCGCGAGAGTACCTTAAAACAGTTGGAAATAACCTACCCAAATACACATATTCCCGTTTCATTGTTGGGATTGAATGTTTCCAAAAACCGTACCTGACCGGGATTTTGATGTAAATGAGACGGTATACAGACCAATCGTTGTGATAGCACGGATTGCCTTCGCTCTCTCTGCTCTCTCTCTCTCTCTCTCTCTCCTCTCTTCTCTCTCTCTCTCGTTATTCCGTCTCTATCATCGACGCACTTTGGCAAGCCCTCTAAAATTATATCCAGTGTCGGCATTCAGGTGATGAATGTACATTTTGAAAGTTGACCAAACACTGGTGGTTTTATGTCCCCACAGGACGAAAGTAGTTACTCGCGTTGGTGAAGTTCTCGAAGAGGTGAGAACTTCCCTTGGACCAGCGCTCCACAAAATTGATGGGAATCTGTCAATAGTAGTCATGCCTCACCATTGCGTATATTATATATATATATATATATATATATAATATAATTATATATATTTTGTGTGTGTGTGTGTGTGTTTATGTTAATAAACATGATGTTAATAACTATCAATTTCTTATTACACACACCACACATTCACACACATAACATTATTTGTGTATGATATATGTGTATTATATATATAATTATATTTATTATAATATATATATCTTGTGTGTGTGTGGTGTGTGTGGTTGAGTGTATAGATAGGTGAATGGCGTGTGTTTTAGTTGTTAAAATATATAAGTTATATCAACGTTGTATGGCATTTTTTTTATTTTTAGGTTCGTTATTAGTTTGTTCCTCCTATTGTGGGTCTATCTTCTATCTATTATATATGTAAATTATAATAATAATTTTATTATTTATTGATTTATAATAATTTAAAATACTATATATATATATATATTTATAAAAAGAAAGGTCCGCAAAATATATTATGTTCTCAGAAATTTTTTTTTAATTCTTTAAATCTTACAAGATGTTTGGTTTGGGGTTAGTCGTTTTGTAAGATAAAAAGAATTTAAAATATTTCTGAGAACATAATACCATTTTGCGGACCTTCTTTTTATAAAATATTGAATTTTCTCCCGCTGAACCAGAACGAATTATATAATATATTTATAAATATAATATATATATATATTATATATATATTATATTCCAGAGAGTGAGCGCAGAGATGGTGAATGGGTGTGTTTAGTTGTAAATATATTCAGTTCATGGTAATTTTTATCTATTGTTCACATTTAGTTTGTTCCCTCTGATCTCTCGGCATATTTACTATTAGTAACATTCTATTTCGTTTTGTCGTAATGTGCGTCCCATTATTGTATGTGGCGTCACAAAAAAAAACATCCGCGGAACAATAGTTGAATTAGTCATAATAACTATTTTTTGCGGTTTTGTTGCAGCAAAATCGGAAAATCCTAGAGTAACTATGAAATCTATCTCTTTTAAATTTATTTCATGTAATAAGAAAAATTACGCGTGGATTTTTTGGTTAGTCAGTTACTAAATGTACAGTTATGAATTGCCTTACTTAATTTCACAGTGGGATTTCATCGATTTTTTTATCGTATTAAGTTCGCCCAATTCGATTCAGCTAGTTTCCAGCCCTGTCGACTGGGGTTTTAGACTACACCATGAACTTTTTTGTTTTAAAGGAAACAAAAAGATAAATGCACATGTTCTTTATAAATCAAATATTTTCAACTTTTATTATCACAGATTTAATACTGGTAAAAAGCAGTTTTATTATCACAGATTTAATACGTTTAAAAAAAAGCACGTTTTATTATCAAAGATTTATACTTTAAAAAAGCAGTTTCTATTACACAGATTTAATTACTTTAAAAAAGAGTTTTTTATCACAGAATTTAATACTTTAAAAAAAGCAGTTTTATTATCACAGATTGTAATACGTTTAAAAAGAGTTTTATCTATCACGATTTAATCTTTAAAAAAGAACAGTTTTATATCAGATTTAATACTTTAAAAAGCAGTTTTCTATCACAGATTTAATACTTTAAAAAAGCAGTTATTATCACAGATTAATAACTTGAAAAAAGCAGTTTTATTACACAGATTTATACTTTAAAAAGGCAGCTTGGCATATATTTAATACTTAATAGTTGTCAAATTAGTAACCTAAACCTGGAGGTTGTTTTTTTAATTGGACCCAGCCTAAAAATCTGAGAGCAGTTTCTGTAAAGTTTTAAATTTTATGTAACAGTCATTAACATTAATTTCAACCCCTTCACTAAAGAATCACATTTATTTCACCTTGGCCAAGCAGTAAAACTTTACTGATTCAAAACATTTTATTATTCTTGAAATGATAGATATATACTTCATTTAGTTCTACTGTGATAGACAGATAAATATATTTAACCATCCATTTTTATTTCAGTCCATAATCTAGCGAAAAAAAGAAATTATGAAAAAGAAAAAAAACAATCGTAAAACTAAATAAAACAAAAATGTGGATAACAATGAAAGAAAGGAAAGTTAGCAAAATTAAAGAAGAAAGTCTGAGAAACAGAAGAAAGGAAAACATTTAAAAAATGAGAAAAGAAAGGAAGAAAGCTAAAATTAAATAAAAAATTTTTAAAAAGAAAGAAAAGAAAAATTGTTTAAGAAAGAAGTTTAAAAAAAAAAAAGAAAGAAGGAAGAAAGTTTAAATTGAAAAGAACACAAAAATAAATGAACATCAGCAATACAAAGAAATTCAGCAAAGTAAATTTTAAGGATGAATTTTATGCAATTATTTTCAAGATTCTAATTAAAAGTCTTCTGTTGCTTAAGGTCTCTTGCTATCTCTCTCCTAAGCACAATGTCAACCATCACCTTATTTATGCCTTCATCAATATTCATAGTGAACAATCATCACAAAAGAATTCTAGCCAAATATATATAGAGATATTTTTATCCCGCTCAATTGCAATAAATATTTCACACAAGAAACATATAAAAGAAGACAATAATTGCTTTTTAATAATAGCATTTCAAAATATTTAAAAAATAAACAATCAAATTTAGATATCCTTGAAGCTATTTAAGCAAGTCATTCCATTACCTTAGAGGGAAAGTCTCAAATTGCAGGAAAGTTTTTGTTTATTGAATAATTAAATATTTTGGGTCTAAATTATCATTTATCACCATGGGCCACCTGTGGGCGTGGGTGGCGACTGTATGCTTTGAAGCCCTGGTGGATGAACAGTCCATAATATTTTGCAACACTCCCACTTCACAATCTTGTTTAGCTGTATATTAGATATGTGACGAACGTTAATTTATGCCAGGTACGCACTAGTACCTATATGATTGTCCCCATTGCCCTTTATGGTAAGCCCTAACCCTTTTATCATATATTGCTAGAAGGCTGCTGATGAGGGTCTTAATTTCAGAGCGTTATGACTTTTTAAACTTCTTGCGATGGAGAAGTTCCAATTCTGGAGCTCAAGGGAAGTGCGAACACCCCTTATATCATCATTACTTCCAGCCCCACTCTTATTCTGCGTGGTAGTACCGTTAGGGTTCCATCTATTGGATAAAGAGAAAATGAGTTCAAAGATGATGTGTTTAAAAAATGGAGCTTGACAAAAAATAGTGTGTTTAAAAAAATTGAGTTTGAAAAAAATTGTGTTGGTAAAAAGGGTTGAAATACCATCAAAAATGAATCAGACAAAAATCTCGCATAAAATAACCCAACAAGGGTGACAATCTTAACCAATCATATGAATCATCAGTATGCCTACTTAATTTCAATAGATTTCAAGATTATTTTTGTCGTTCTTTAATTCGCGCAATTCCTTAATTAGTTTTTTCATTTCACGTGAACCGGAAACTTGATTGACATATGGCCCGGTAGGAGTAACAATTCGTCCACTCCAAAAAAGCACCCCCCCAAAACACGCCCAAACGTACTTTACAGCACATATTACGATAAGTGCAAGCTGGTTGGATGCTGGTTGTTTATGATACACGGCATATCACCTTTCTAACTTAATACATACGCTCGGAGGGATGCATATTCTTGTAAGATAATATTCGAGGTATATCAAACTTAAATACTATGCACACTTAGTCACCATATTTTTGCTTAGCTTGATACTTAAAAGACATGGCAAGGAAATCTGATATGTAACTGATACCCATTCAAATAAATGTTGCAAATTGTACCACACATAACCACACAAGTGTCTAATAAATGGTCGGGAATTCAAACGATTGTTTACAAAATGGCATTTCAAATGCAATGTTGACCGACAACAGAGTTGTTCTTAAGTGCACAATTTACCAACAGCATTAAAAGTTAATTTTAAGATATACAATGGACTCTTCTTCGTCTGAACTTCTCTAGATACCAGACTTTATTTGTCACACATCAATACTACATAAAACAGTCTAAGCAAATTCAACATTCAAACATTCAATAAAAGCTGTATGATGATTACAGACTATTTTACTATTGCATGCTGAAAACGACTGGGTCGTACACAAGAAAGCAGTATAAGAAATTGAATGGGTGCTTGTTATAATACCTTCCAAGTAGATGAATACACACATAATAAATCGAACAAGAAGCTAAATCATACAATTACAGACTTTATTGTCTGAGCAAGGAACATCACATACATGACAAGATACAAAACAGATAGAGACGAAAGTTTCCTTGGAATAAGAAGGGTTCTAAATAATATGAGTCACTTACTGAGGTTGAGGGGCCAAATATTCCCCCCCACACACACACTTAATGAATAGAGACACCGACAATAAATGATCGAGACACGTAATGAATAGAGACACATGAATGAATTAGGCTCTTGAAACTGGCGACGAAAAGAGAGAGGGGGGCTCCCGGGCTGAGTTTAGATACCCAGCTAGTAGTGTCACCTATTGTCGCTCTACTAGTCATTCATTGCTCTCGCGCAAGGTCCTCTGTGCAGCATTCCATTATCCGAACGGAGCTGGTCAATGTCTAGGTCTTTGATAGGTGGTCACAATGCGTGGCCCATGTGCTAGTTTTCGTGGACAGAACGTCAAGTTATAAATTTTCCCCTGCCTAACGATTAAAAAGAACACATATAACAATATTCAACACTTATTCTTAATCATATTTTTATTCTGTTTCTATATAAAATCATGCAATACGCTGGGTTTTCAATACCTCGGAGAAAAATAATATCAGAGATCATAACGAACCAAATAATGTTTAAAATATCCGGCCGTATTATATTTTTTTAATTTTCATTCGCGTTAGCAAACTCCTCTTCCTGTCACAATTATTCAATAGGCAATCGGGACACACCGTGGTCCACGTTTATTCTAGGACACACAGCACACCAAACACACACACACACACAAACACACACACACACACCACACATATTATTTATATATCATATAACTATATTACTACATATATATTATATATAAAAGGATATTGAAACACACAATTGCTGATAAAACTGAAAAATATTTTATATCTCATATTCATATCTAATAGTTTGAACAATATTTCGATTTATAAAAATCATCTTCAGAGTTGTTTTACACGGACTCATCGAGAAGAGGTTGCTGACAATAATTTGAATTCAAACACGAAACACTGATGGTCCAAAGGTCATAGTTTTTCAATCCGACTTTAGCTATACTTCATACCGCCGGATTCATTTCCTTTCTACTAACTTATATATTATTATTTCCTTTCTACTAACTATTATATATATATATTATATATATATTATATATATAAATATATAAAGAGTTTCTTTAGGAGTACCAAATTTACGGCACTACGTAAAGCGCTATACCATCATGAAAGAGGAAAATTTCCTTTAAAAGAAAGCTTAGGGAACCCTTAATAATCTAGATTAATAATACCTAAATATATTATCTTTTTTTCGATCCAATTCTCATGGAGAAATTTCATTGATAGATATTTGAAGACGTCATATCAAGAATTGTTGTTGAAAAAGATATTTTTTCCAACAGGGAAAAAGAATTTAGAAAATGACGAACCGTGCGAGGGGGGGGTTCGAAAGTTTCTGGTTCCACTACACAAAAGGTTCGAGGCTGACGGTAGTCAAAAAGAAGCAGTTCGATGGAACAGTTTCTTGTGTACAACCAGGACTGCGCTGGATTCTAGAGATTGTCAATACTCAAGTACTTGTGAGCTGAAATTCACTGCTGGAAACACTAAGCATGGAACCCACAGTGTTGGCCACCTATATATATATATATATATATATTATATATATACTAGATATATATATATATATATATTATAACTATTATATAATTACGGATCTCTTTGTTAATCGCGACGAGCATTAAATTTACTATCTGGGTTTAAGAAAGATCGAGTTTAAAAGTTGCTCATTAAAAGAGCTAATATACGTTTTTTTTAAAAGCTAATGTTATAAAATTTATCTCCAACTGTGATTTCTTGCCGGAGCAATTCATTCAGGGAATGTCTTTGGATAGCATTCCCTGAAGAATTGCTCACGGTACAGAAACTTGCTGTTCTTCAATTTTATTAACATTCGCCTTTTTTAAAAAAAGTGTATATTATATATATTATACATATATATATATATATATTATATATATCTATATATATAATATTATATAGAATATGTCTAATAATATTATATATAATGTATATATCATATATGTATTATATATTATATATATGTATTTTATTATAATATATAATATAATATATGTATAGTAATATATTATCTACTATATATATTAATATATTATTAATATATATTATATTAGAAAAAAAGAAAGTATGACACTTGGAATTGATTACCATTTGTAAATTCTAAGCATGGCACCACCCTGACGTCACTCTTGAAAAAGACTATCTAGGTTCTTTTCTTTTACCGTTTTAATTTCATCTTTACTTCTTTGTTTATTTTTTTCTTTTCTTTTTCTTCTTTCTTAGTTACATTTCTTAAAATCATTTCTTTGACTTATTTTATTTATTTAATCTCCTCCTTCTTCCTCCTTCCTCCCTCCTCCTTCCTCCTTCCAGGCTTCATACAACTTTAAAAACTCGCCTGCAATCTTTTACCGGATAGAACCCTCACTTGTTCACCGGGCGGAAAAAAAATCACGAACTCGGAGGTACATCATCGGAAAGCTTGAAGGCGAGCCGAGTGATGTTTACCCACACGTGGAAAGAAAAGAAGAGAAAACTATAAAAAAAATAAACAAAATAAAAAAAATAAAAAGAGACGGATTTGTGGGTTTGTTTTTCGGGTAGCATGTTAGTTCTCATCCCTAAAGAAGATGGCATCCATTTATGGGACTATCCAGCTTGTGGAATGACGGTCAGTCGCCGACAGTTATTCTTCTTCTCAGTCGTGAATCTCTTTCCGATATTAAATCCACACCGCGTTGATTACGGGGTTTGTTTAGGCTTCAACCGACATAATAAAGAACATATGCAACAATATTTTAGAAAACTCTCATGAACAGCCCTATTCACACCCTAGGCCAATGACAGGTCGCTCTATTACACGTTTTAATCTGAATAAAAAATTTAAAAAAATCTAAGTGCATATATATTTTTCTGTTTGCTTGCTGAACGTTTGGCCATAATTCCAGGTATCTATTGGGATTCAAGAATCGGCCATGCTTTGAACTCCTATAAAACTGAGTTCACGAATGTCCAACCCTTGAGTCTGTTGTTGTTGGCATTCCTTCCGTCTTCGAGAGACGATGAGTAAGTGGTCCATTTTGTGGAACTACGTAGCCTGAGCGGTTTGGTATGAGAGGATGAGCTGTTGCCCACACTACGCGCTGCTTGATCCAAAGGAAAGGTAACGAAGCCGTGCAGTTTAGAGCCGGGTAGCTGATTCGCAGGGATTGTTGGGTTACACTCGGATTTCCAGACGTCACGACACCTTAGGATTTCCGGCTCCGATGGTTTGTGGGGATTTACTCCAATAATCCAAGTTCTGTATGAGTTGGTAATCCTAAGTCTGATGGGTTCTGTATTGTCTTTGTGTTGTAATTCAGTACAAACGGAAATAGAAATTTCCGGTTGAATTAAACAGAAGAGGGGGGACGACAAAGGTGACAAAAGGACTTTTTTCCTGGTGGAAGGGAACAAAAAACGCGTAGGCGTTTGAGATATCATAAAAGGGGTCAGTGTGAACAGACCCAAGTGTGAGGAGGAGACGGCGAACCGGAGTGACCGTCGCTTGCGGTCAATCCCGCCAGCGGGCAGTGAGGCGCGCCCACCCCTTTCACTCCCGATCGCCAGCCTGCAACATTAGTATTTCCCATTGTCAAGTCACACTCACCAATGCACCACGAGGCGAATAAAAGAACTAGAAGCTTTAACCTCCTACTACATACAACATGCCTTATGATTTCATTAAGCGACCACTACAATATCGTCTAGGGTAGAAGTTCAATCTCCTACTAACATACAGTATGCGTTGTGATTTCATTAAGCGACCACTAATATATCGTCTAAGGGTTAGATACAGCAGATACCAGCAACGTATACGATTTCAGCGTGAGTTTGGAAGAAGCCGCTATATAACATAATAGAATTCAATGCCAGTATACCATATACGATTTAGTGCTGGATAAAGAAGGTGCTATGCAACAATAGAGAACCAGACCATAGAATGCAGAGCCGAAGGTTAAGCTCTGACCACCAACATGGGTGATATGCCCGTAAAAATCAGGTGATGAATGAATCAATCTAAATTTGTTTCAAGTTTTAAGAAATTAGGTCTTCTGAAACACAGATCTTTTGGTCAAATGACATTCATGGCGCTGGTTCCCGGAAAAAATCACCGTGTTAAGTAGCGATAAGCCTATTAAGGGTATTTAGATGGGTGGTCAACTAGCAACACAAGGTATTGTAAACAAATCTGATTCGATTTGTTACGAAAATGACTTGATTCGGGAATACATGAGTGCGAAAATAGCTGATATGCTGTAAAACCAAATTAAACAAAACGTATTCCACTCTCTCTCCTTCTCTCTCCTCTCTCTCTCTAGATATATATATTATATATTTATATTATACTTATATATATTATACTATAATATATGCATTTCTCCCATAAATTTGGTAATGAGCTTCTCTAATTGGTATTTCAAATTAGCTCTCACTACTAAGCAAATAAGCCAATGATCATTCTCCGGAAATTGATCTCATCAGTGACGAAAGATACCCATACATTCAATGTATTCTTAATAGTCTTAAAAACACCAGGGTCCGTCAGCTGTCAGTGGGCGAAGGGGATAAGGATATTCGGCACTACCATGCGGTCAGTCTGAGTTCGACCCTACCCAAGGATAGTGTGTCTGCCACACTGAGAAGGCATGAATATGCCGAAACACGTGTCTGTGGGAACTTATTAATATATACTATATATATATAGTATACTATTATATAGATATAGATATAGGTATGTATGTATAGGCGTAGTGATATGAAAAACACACAGATGTTGATCAAATAAAGTCTTATTATTATGTGAATATGTGCCAATATTTCACTCTGTTAAAAATCTCTTCAGATCATATTACACAATATAATATGCTCGTTGATGAAGATTTTAATGGTCAACATATTGCAATACCAGCAATAATAAATAAACTTTATTGAACAATACTGTGTGTTTCTCCTATCACTCTTACCCTTATATACGACGGATTTATTTTCTTATTTTTTAATTAATATATATATATATATACTATATATATTTATATTATTATCTTATTATAATGAGATTGTGTGTTTTTTTGTCTGATAAACCGACAACCTTATATTACTACTCAACGCACAATTTCACCTTTGTTATTTACGTCACATTTCTTCCATGATTTATTTTTTTTATTCTAACTCATTATTAATAAAATTGTTTTACATTATTAATACTGTTAACCACATCTAAATATTAACAACATGCATTATATTTATATATACAACAAAATAGCGGTGTTACAGTTCTGAACGGAAAGCTAATTTGCATATCATATTAAAAATTTTATTTTTACATGAATATGTGCTTGGTATTATTGATTTCTAACTGTTTGGTATTTATGGTAATGAATATAAGCAAAAAATCTCTTCAATGAATTCTTACAATTGAAATCATTAACAAAAAAAAATAACTGTCCATTTTATTCTTTATTCTTATTTTAACTAAATACCTAAATTAGAAAAAAACTTAACAATGAAAGACGAGTGATAGGAAGAGTAATTTCACTTGCTTCTACTTGTCGTTACTACTCCCTCTGTTCAATCAATTTTTATCTGAGTCTTTATTAGTTTCATTAGCCTTTACTAATTTAATACGATATTTTATTACATTAAAACTTAAATACTTGACACCCGAAGGGTGCATATATTTGCTATGGGTATATATAATTTAAGAAGAATGACCACACACATACCCCCACACGTAATAATATTATATATACTATATATATATATATACTTATTAAACTATATATATCTTTTCTTAGACCTACCTATTGCCACGACAAAAACAAGACCTCCATTTTATTGCTGGGAGGCATAACATAACCCTAGTTTAACTAGGGGCACACACACATGCCCTCTATTCCCCATTATTATTTTTCCCCCCCCCACAACTCTCTGTTTACCCATTTGTTTTAACAAATTCTTACATTCTGACTTTAATTGTCTACCGTGTAAATACTTGAAAAAAGTAACCGTCCGAAAAGCCTCGTTATACGCTTATTTTATATTTCTATTTCATAAAAATATCACCTCCCCATTTTACATATGTTCCTTCTACCTCTTTTAGTAGTTTAACAAATGTCTCATGTTACCAAACACTAATATACTCTCTCTCTATATATATTATTATATATATATAATATATATATATATAACTTTGTGAATTTTTTAAACAATAACATGTTTATTATAGATTAGTACCCAGGTTGTCTTGCTAGGTCGCAATCATCAGCTCAACTCTAATGAAGATAAGATCTCAAGTAAACACCATGGGATCTATTTGACAGCCTGATGATTCAGCACCTAGCAAGACAACCTGGTAGCTGACTATAATAAAACAATTTATTTTTAAAAACTTAACAAATTAAAATACATTTAACTCACCACAATTTGTTGATTGACACTGTATTTTCTTCCTGTTTTCATCACGAAAAAAATTGTTTATATATATATATATATAATATATATTACTATATATATACTTATATATATACTATTATGTCATGGTATAAGTAGTAACTTACCGGTGGTATAAGTACGATCGTGGAAGCGCACAATATCAGAGGCTACGGTTGAGAAAAACAGAATACAAAAAAGTGCTCATCACAATGAGACGCATAATTTATTTTAAACAATGGAAGGAAGTAACCTGCTCGAGTATTCTCGAATTGATTCTCAGAAAGCACACCCACCCCACCCGCCAACCCACACACAAGAATTTACGTTAAATTAATCGAGTTTTCGACTTAATACTTAGCGATGTATAAACAATTGCCCGTTGGAATGGGACTAACTTTAGTAGAATAACGCTTATTTATACTTTTGTAGATCAGGAACGTTTTTGTTTATTGGATTAAAAATTTGGATTAATTTATGAGAATTCATTTTTGCAATTATTATTTATAAAAGAGATATTATGGGTCGTATTACATAAGTTAAAGGTCGAAAAAGTTAAAAATTATTTTAATAACTAGTTTAATTGGTTTGGAAGAGTATTTAAAAAAAAAACAAACAAAAAAACGGATTGTATATGTTACGATTACATAGAGGTTTGGTTAGTTTAAATATAGTTGAATATATAAAAAAATAATATAAAGACGTTAAGTAAGAAATGAAGTAAAATGGGTAAGCAAAAATGTCTATTCGAAATAAAAAATAAAGATGAAGATAAAATAAAAACTAAAGTGGAAATAAAAGTGAAAAATAAAAGTGAAAGAAATATCATAACATATTTTTAAAATTGGATACTACTTATATTATATATTATATAATATTATTATATATAATATATACGTGTGGGTTATGTCGTGTGACTCATTCTTCCTAGCATTGTTTCTTTTGGCTATCAGCTGAAGAGATAGAACATTTCTTTCATTCTAAATCCTATAACTATGAACACATCAATGAACATTGAAGTGCTTTGTTACTTTTTTACGTATTAAGCTTAAAACAACATCTGGTAATAGCGAAAAAAAATAGCGAACAGTTAAGAACATCATATTGCACACCCACCATACATGTGCACACCGAAACGTACACACACAAACATGCACACACACACACACATACCACCCATAAGCGCGTGTGTTTGTCACCCAGTTATTTTACCCTAGTTTTGCTGACATCAACAAAAGGTGAATCGAGAGACGGCTAAGTTTATGGTGTGCCAATATTTTCTTCTGAAGGGTCTGCTATTTGAAATTCATTCTTTCCAAATCTACCATTGACGCTCACTAAAATATGCTGCTAGTGTAAAAATAATGATGGGTGTGACGTCTCAGGTAGGTTGACGTGTTGTGCAAATGTAAAAATAATGAAAGAAAAAAAAAACAGAATAAGGAAACGTTTTGAAGTTGAATATGTGTGAATAATCGACTTTTGGATTCTCATTGGATAAGAATAGGCGAGCAACAACACGTAAGAATGAAAGACGCAGATAGTAAGAAGGTTAGGAGTCTTGACTATGTGTTAGAATTGACGAACGCCAAGAGACAGAGTTCCTCAAAAGGAGGGGGGGGGGGCCCTTAACTTTCCGCAGGGGTGGTCACTTGGGGACTGAAAAAAAAGAGCTTTCAGAAAAAAAAATCGATCTTGTGAATTGTTAAGTTGGTGCTACGTTACACAAAGTTCCAGCGAATATAAACTCAAAGCTCTCAATAAATAAGATGCTTTGAAAAGAATGCTACCACGTTTGACAACCTTTATAATTATATATATATTATATATATATATATATATTTATTATATATATATTTGGCAACTTCTTTTGTCTTCTCCCTATCGGTTCCAGAATGGAATATTCAACATTAAATGCAGTTGAAAGTCTTCCCAGGACCACTACTATCCTCAGCACCAACTTCTAGCACCATATACAGATTTAAAAAGTTTATTCATAAATTATGTCAGGGGGCTGTTGACAAAGATATCCATGACAACTATCTCCATCCGTCCCTCATATAACATCATCCTCAGGAAGATACTGCTCGGAGCTTTATTTGTTTGTATTAGGCCATGCTGCTTGGCTAATAAATGGAACCAATTCTACTGAGAACTGTGCGCGGGGCGCCGGATTACCGGGAATCCACCACGTTCGCTACTATATTATGTTTGTATTACACCATCCTGCTTTGGCTATATGGCAACCAATTCAACTGAACAATTTGGAGGGGTGCGGAATTACGGAAATCCTTCACCGTTCGGTCTCATATGTTTGTATTACGCCATCCTGCTGGCTATCAATGGAACAATTTCCTACTTTAAAAAATACAGGGTGCCCGGATTAACGGAATCCACCACGTTCGGTCCTTATATGTTTGTATTAGGCCATCCTGCTTGGCTATAATGGAACCAATTCCTATAAAAACATATGCAGGTGCCGGGATCTTAACGGGAATCCACCACGTCTGTCTTATATGTTTGTATTAGCCATCCTGCTTGGCTATAATTTGGAAACCCAATCCTACTAAAATTTGCAAGGGTGCCGGATTAAGGGATCACCACGTTCAGTTTATATGTTTGTTTATGGGACATCCTGCTTGGCCTATAATGGAACCAAATTACTACTAAAATTTTGAAAGGCTGCCGGATTAACGGGAATCCTATCACGTTGGTCTCATAGTTTGTATTACGCCATCCTGCTTGGCTATGATGGAAACCAATTCCTACTAAAAATTTGCAGCGGTACCGGATTAACGGGATTCCAGCACGTTTCCTATCTGATACGTTTGTATTAGCCATGCTGCTTGGAACTAATTACCTACTAAAATTGCGGGGTGCCGATAACGGGAAACCACACGTTCGTCTATATTATGTTTGTATTACGCCATCCTGCCTTGGCTATTAATGGAATCAATCCTACTAAAAATTTTGCAAGGTGCCGATTAAGGGAATCCATCACGTTCGATACTTATATGTTTGTATTAACGGCCATCCTTGCTGGCTATAATGGAACCAATACCTTACTAAATTTTCAGGGGCCGGGGCGTGCGGAAATCTAAACGGGAAATCCACCACGTCGGTTTTATATGTTGATTAGGCCATCCTGCTTGGCTATAATGGACCAATTCCTCCTAAAAAAAAATTGCAGGGTGCGCATTAACGGGATCCACCAAGTTCGGTACATATGTCTTGTATTACCGCCATCCTGCTTGGCTATAATGGAACCAAATTCCTACTAAAAATTCATGCAGGTGGCCGGATTAACGGGGAATCACCAAGTTTGGTCACATATGTTTGTATTACGCCATCCTGCTTGGCTATAATGGAAACAATTCCCTACTAAAATTGCGAGTGCACCGGATTAACGGGAATCTATCACAAACTTCGGTCTCATAATGTTTGTATTAGGACATCCTGCTTGGCTATAATGGAACCCAATTCCTACTAAAAATTTGCAGGGGTGCCGGATTAACGGATCCACCAGTTCGGTTGATACGTTTGTATTAGGCCATGCTGCTTTGGAACAATTTCCTAACTAGAAATTTGCATGGGAGCCGGATTAAGCGGGGATCACATGTTCAAGCTTATATGTTTTGTATTAGGCCACGTTGCTATGGCCTATAATGAAACCAAATTCCTACTGAAAATTTTGCACCTGGTGTCGGATTAACGGGAATCCACGCACATTCAGGTCTATATTATGTTTGTATTAGGCCATGTTACTTGCCTTATAATGCGAACCAATTCCTACTAAAAATTTGCAGGGGAGCCGGATTACGGGAACCCATCACGTTCGATCTTATATGTTGTATATACACCATTCCTGCTTGGCTATAATGGAACCCAATTCCTACTAAAATTGGCAAAGGGTGCCGGATTAACGGGAAATACATCACGTTCGGATCTCTATTTTGTATTACACCATCCTGCTCTGGCTATAATGGAACACAATTCCTACTAAAATTTGCAGGGGTGCCGGATTAACGGGAATCCTTCCACGTTCCAGTCTTATATTTTGTATTACGCCATTCCTGCTTGGTATAATTGGAAACAATTCCCACTAAAAAATTTGCAAGGTCTGCCAGATTAACGTAATCCTCCACGTTCGTCTTATATGTTGTATTACGCATCACCTGCTTGGCTAATGGAACATTCCTACTAAAAAATTTGCAGGGTGCCGGATTAACGGGAAATCCATCACGTTCGGTGTTATATGTTGCATGACGCCATCCTGCTTGGCTATAATGAACCAATTCCTACTAAAATGGCAAGGGTGCCGGATTACAACGGGAATCAACCATGTTTGGTCTTATATGTTTGTATTAGGCCATCCTGCTTGGCTATGAATGGAACATTCCTACTAAAAATTTGCATGGGTACCGGATTAACGGGAATCCACCACGTCGGTCTGCATATGTTTGTATTACGTCATCCTGCTTGGCATATGACGGAACCCAATTCCTACTGAAAATTTGCAGGGTGCCCGGATTAAACAGGATTCCAACACGTTTCGGATCTGATAGTTTGTATTACGCCATCCTGCTTAGTAACTAATAATGCGAACCAATTCCTACTAAAATTTGCAGGGGTGCCGGATTGAACGGAACACCCGTTCGGCTTTATACGTTTGTATTCAGGCCATCCTCTTAGCATAATGGAACAAATCTACTAAAAATTTGAGGGTGCCGCGATTGAACGGAATCCACACGTTCGGTCTGCATATGTTGGTATTAGGCCAATACTGCATGCGCTATAATGCGAACCAATTTCCTACTTGAAATTGCAGGGGTGCCGGATTAACGGGAATCCACCACGTCGTCTTATATGTTGTATATAGGCCATCCTGCTTGGCTTAATGGAACCAATTTCCTACTGAAATTTTGCAGGGGTGGCCGATTAACGGGAATCAACCACGTTCGGTCTTATATTGTGGTATCTAAGGCCATACACTGCTTGGCTATAATGGAACCAATTTCTACTAAAATTGCAGGGGTGCGGATTTAACGGGAATCCACCACGTTCGGTCTTCATATGGTTGGTATTAGGCCATTCCTGCTTGGCATAATGAACCAATTCCCGGTTAATCCGGCACCCCTGCAAATTTTTTAGTAGAATTGGTTCCATTATAGCCAAGCAGGATGGCCTAATACCAACATATGAGACCGAACGTGGTGGATTCCCGTTTATCCGGCACCCCTGCAAATTTTTAGTAGGAATTGGTTCCATTATAGCCAAGCAGTATGGCCTAATACCAACATATAAGACCGAACGTGGTGGATTCCCGTTAATCCGGCACCCCTGCAAATTTTTCAGTAGGAATTGGTTCCATTATAGCCAAGCAGGATGCCATACCAACATATAAGACCGAACGTGGTGGATTCCCGTTAATCCGGCACCCCTGCAAATTTTCAGTAGGAATTGGTTCCATTATAGCCATGCAGTATGGCCTAATACCAACATATCAGACCGAACGTGGTGGATTCCCGTTAATCCGGCACCCCTGCAAATTTTTAGTAGGAAATTGTTCCATTATAGCTAAGAAGGATGGCCTAATACAAACGTATAAGACCGAACGTGGTGGATTCCCGTTAATCCGGCACCCCTGCAAATTTTTAGTAGGAATTGGTTCCATTATAGCTAAGCAGGATGGCGTAATACAAACATATCAGACCGAACGTGTTGGAATCCTGTTAATCCGGCACCCCTGCAAATTTTCAGTAGGAATTGGTTCCGTCATAGCCAAGCAGGATGAGTAATACAAACATATCAGACCGAACGTGGTGGATTCCCGTTAATCCGGTACCCATGCAAATTTTTAGTAGGAATTGGTTCCATCATAGCCAAGCAGGATGGCCTAATACAAACATATAAGACCAAACATGGTTGATTCCCGTTAATCCGGCACCCTTGCCATTTTTTAGTAGGAATTGGTTCCATTATAGCCAAGCAGGATGGCGTCATGCAAACATATAAGACCGAACGTGATGGATTCCCGTTAATCCGGCACCCTTGCAAATTTTTAGTAGGAATTGGTTCCATTATAGCCAAGCAGGATGGCGTAATACAAACATATAAGACCGAACGTGATGGATTCCCGTTAATCTGGCAACCTTGCAAATTTTTAGTGGGAATTGTTTCCATTATAGCCAAGCAGGATGGCGTAATACAAACATATAAGACTGAACGTGGAGGATTCCCGTTAATCCGGCACCCCTGCAAATTTTTAGTAGGAATTTGTTCCATTATAGCCAAGCAGGATGGTGTAATACAAACATATGAGACCGAACGTGATGTATTCCCGTTAATCCGGCACCCTTGCCAATTTTTAGTAGGAATTGGTTCCATTATAGCCAAGCAGGATGGTGTAATACAAACATATAAGATCGAACGTGATGGGTTCCCGTTAATCCGGCTCCCCTGCAAATTTTTAGTAGGAATTGGTTCCATTATAGCCAAGTAACATGGCCTAATACAAACATATAAGACCGAATGTCGTGGATTCCCGTTAATCCGACACCAGGTGCAAATTTTCAGTAGGAATTGGTTCCATTATAGCCAAGCAACGTGGCCTAATACAAACATATAAGACTGAACATGGTGGATTCCCGTTAATCCGGCTCCCATGCAAATTTTCAGTAGGAATTGGTTCCAAGCAGCATGGCCTAATACAAACGTATCAGACCGAACCTGGTGGATTCCCGTTAATCCGGCACCCCTGCAAATTTTTAGTAGGAATTGGTTCCATTATAGCCAAGCAGGATGTCCTAATACAAACATATGAGACCGAAGGTGATAGATTCCCGTTAATCCGGCACTCTTGCAAATTTTTAGTAGGAATTGGTTCCATTATAGCCAAGCAGGATGGCGTAATACAAACATATGTGACCAAACTTGGTGGATTCCCGTTAATCCGGCCACCCTGCATAATTTTTAGTAGGAATTTGTTCCATTATAGCCAAGCAGGATGGCGTAATACAAACATATGTGACCGAACTTGGTGGATTCCCGTTAATCCGGCCACCCTGCATATTTTTTAGGAGGAATTGGTTCCATTATAGCCAAGCAGGATGGCCTAATGCAAACATATAAGACCGAACGTGGTGGATTCCCGTTAATCCGGCACCCCTGGAAATTTTTAGTAGGAATTGGTTCCATTATAGCCAAGCAGGATGGCGTAATACAAACATATAAGATCGAACGTGAT
The DNA here is from genome assembly GCA_023376005.1 of Doryteuthis pealeii. Classification (NCBI taxonomy): domain Eukaryota; kingdom Metazoa; phylum Mollusca; class Cephalopoda; order Myopsida; family Loliginidae; genus Doryteuthis; species Doryteuthis pealeii. The sequence goes on along the minus strand of CM042150.1, from coordinate 18,584,947 downwards.
GGATTCCGTTAATCCGGCACCCTTGCAAATTTTTAGTAGGAATTGATTCCATTATAGCCAAGCAGGATGGCGTAATACAAACATATAAGACCGAACGTCGTGGTTTCCCGTTAATCCGGCACCCCTGCAAATTTTTAGTAGGAATTAGTTCCAAGCAGCATGGCCTAATACAAACGTATCAGATAGGAACGTGCTGGAATCCGTTAATCCGGTACCCCTGCAAATTTTTAGTAGGAATTGGTTCCATCATAGCCAAGCAGGATGGCGTAATACAAACATATGAGACCGAACGTGATAGATTCCCGTTAATCCGGCACCTTTTCAAAAATTTTAGTAGTAATTGGTTCCATTATAGCCAAGCAGGATGTCCTAATACAAACATATAAGACTGAACGTGGTGGATTCCCGTTAATCCGGCACCCTTGCAAATTTTAGTAGGAATTGGTTCCATTATAGCCAAGCAGGATGGCCTATACAAACATATAAGACCGAACGTGGTGGATTCCCGTTAATCCGGCCACCCTGCATATTTTTTAGTAGGGAATTGGTTTTCATTATAGCCAAGCAGGATGGCCTAATACAAACATATAAGACCGAACGTGGTGGATTCCCGTTAATCCGGCACCCCTGTAAATTTTTAGTAGGAATTGGTTCCATTATAGCCAAGCAGGATGGCGTAATACAAACATATGAGACCGAACGTGATGGATTCCCGTTAATCCGGCACCCCTCCAAATTTTCAGTTGGAATTGGTTCCATTATAGCCAAGCAGGATGGTGTAATACAAACATATAAGAGCGAACGTGGTGGATTCCCGGTAATCCGGCCCCCCTGCACATTCTCAGTAGAAATTGGTTCCATTATAGCCAAGCAGCATGGCCTAATACAAACAAATAAGACTCCAGCAGTATCCTCCTGAGGATGATGGTTAATAGGGACGGATGGAGATAGATTGTCATGGATATCTGTGTCAACAGCCTGACATATTTATGATAATATAACTTTTTAAAATCGTATATGTGCTAGAAGGTGTTTGCTGAGGGATATAGTGTCCTGGGAATGACGTTAAACTGCATTTAATGTTGAAATTCCAATTCTGGAACCGATAGGGAGAACGACAAAAGAAGTGCCAAATATATATATATATATATATATATATATATATATATATATATATATATATATATAAGTTGTCAAAAACGTGGTAGCATTCTTTTCAAGCATCTTTTATGAGAGCGTTTGAGTTTACTTTCGGCTGGAACTTGTGTAACGTAGCACCAACTTAACAATCACAAGATTCGATTTTTTTTCAAAGCTCTTTATTTTCCAGTCCCAAGGTGACCATCGATAAATGGCCTTGGAGGACTCTGTCTTCTTGGCGTTCGTCTAATTCAAACACATAGTCAAGACTCCTAACTTTCTTACTATCTCTTTCATTCTTACTGTCGTTCTCGCCTATTCTATCCAATGAGAATCCAAGGTCATTTATTCACACATATCACTTCAACGTTTCCTTATTCTGTTTTTTTTTCTTTCATTATTATTTACATTTGCACAACACGTCAACCTACTGATTACGTCACACCCATCATTATTTTACACTAGCAGCATATTTTAGTGAGCGTCAATGGTAGGATTTGGAAGATTGAATTTCAAAATAGGCAGACCCTTCAGAAGAAAAAAAATTGGCACACCATAAACTTAGCCGTCTCTTTCGATTCACTTTTTGTTGATGTCAGCAAAACTAGGTAAATAACTGGTGCACAAACACACGCGCTTATGTGGGTGGGTATGTGTGTGTGTGTGTGCATGTTTGTGTGTGTACGTTCGTGTGTGCACATGTATGTGGGTGTGCAATATGATGTTCTTACTGTTCGCTATTTTTTTTCGCTATTTACCAGATGTTGTTTAAGCTTAATACGTAAAAATAACAAAGACACTTCAATGTTCATTGATGTGTTCATATATAGGATTTAGAATGAAAGAAATGTTCTATCTCTTCAGCTGATAGCCAAAAAGAAAAACAATCTAGGAAGAATGAGCACACACATAACCCCACACGTATATATATATATATATATATATATATATATATATATATATATATATCCAATTTTTAAAAAAATGTTATATATTTTTTCACTTTTATTTTCACTTTTATTTTCCACTTTTATTTTTATTTTTATCTTCATCTTTATTTTTATTTCAATACATTTTTGCTTACCATTACTTTCATTCTTACTTTTATCTCTTTATATTATTTTTTATATAATTAACTATATTTAACTAACCAAAACCTCTATTATCGTAACATATACAACCGTTTTTTTTTGTTTTTTTTTTAAATACTCTCAAACCAAATTAAACTAGTTATTAAATAATTTTAACTTTTCACCTTTTAACTATTAATACGACCCATAATATATCTTTTATTAAATAATAATTGCAAAAATAATTCTCATAAATTAATCCAAATTTTTAATCCAATAAACAAAAACCGTTCCTGATCTACGAAAATATAAATAAGCGTTCTTCTACTAAAGTTAAGTCCCATTCCAACGGGCATGTTTATAACACCTAAGATTAATCGAAAACTCGATTAATTTAACTAAAGTTACCCTGAAGAATCAATCGATGAAACTCGAGCAGGTTACTCCTTTCCATTGTTAAAATAAATGTATGCTCTACATTGTATTGAGCACTTTGTATTTGTTTTTTCTCAACCGTAGCCTCTGGATATTGTGCGCTTCCAACGATCGTACTTATACCCACCGGTAAGTTACTACTTATACATATACAAATATATATATATATATATATATATATATATATATATATATATATATATATAAACAATTTTTTTTCGTGATGAAACAAAGAAAATACAGTGCTCAATCACAAATTGTGTGAGTTAATATTTATTTAATTTGTTGAGTTTTTAAAAATAAATGTTTATTATAGTCAGCTACCCAGGTTGTCTTGCTAGGTCGCAATCATCAGGCTGTCAAATTAGATCCCATGGTGTTTACTTGAAGATCTTTTCTTAAATTAAGATTGAGCCTGATGATTGCGACCTAGCAAGACAACCTGGGTAGCTATCTATAATAAACATTTATTTTTAAAAATTCAACAAATTAATATATATATATATATATATAATATATATATATATATATATATATATATATGTTTGGTACATGAACATTTGTAAACTACTAAAAGTAGAGGAATCATATGTAAAATGGGGAGGTGATATTTTATTATGAAATAAAATATAAAATAAGAGGTGATACGAAGGCCTTTTCGACCGGTACTTTTTCAAGTATTTACACCGGTTGACAATTAAAAGTCAGAAATGTAAAGAATTTGTTAAGAACAAATGGGGTAAACCAGAGAGTGTGGGGGGGGGAAATAATAATGGGGAAAGAGGGGCATGTGTGTGTGCCCTAGGTTAAACCAGGGTTATGTTATGCCTCCCAACAAATAAATGGAGTGTCTCGGTGTTTGTCTGCACATAGTAGGTCTAAGAAAGATATATATAATATATATATATATATATATATATATATATATATACGTGGGGTTATGTGTGTGGTCATTCTTCTTAAATTATATATACTAGCAAATATATGCACCCTCTGGGTGCAAGTATTTAAGTTTTAATGTAATAAAATATCGTATTAAATTAGAAAGGCTAATGAAACTAAATAAGAATGCAGATAAAATGATTTGAAACAGAGGGAGTATAATCGAAAAAGTAGAACAAGTGAAAATTACTCTTCCATCACTCGTCTTTCATTGTTATTTTTTCTAATTTAGGTATTTAGTTAAAATAGAAGTAAAGAATAAAATGACAGTTATTTTTTTTTGTTAATGGATTTCATTTAAGATTCATTGAAGAGATTTTTGCTTATATTCATTAAAAATAAACCAAACAGTTAGAAATCAATAATACCAAGCACATATTTCATTAAAATAAAATTTTTAATATCAATATGCAAATTAGCCTTTCCGTTCAAACTGTAAACCGCTATTTGTGTTGTATATAAATATGATTGCATGTTGTTAATATTTAGATATGGTTAACAGTATTAATAATGTAAAACAATTTTATTAATAATTGAGGTTTAAATAAAAAAAATAAAATCATGGAGAATGTGACGTAAATAACAAAGGGAATTGTGACTTGAGTAGTAATATAGTTTCGGTTACAGACAAAAAAACACACAATCTCCATTATAATAAATATATATATATATATATATATATATATATATATATATATTAATTAAAAATAAGAAAATAAATCCGTCGGTATATAAGGGTAAGATAATAGGAAAAACACACAGATATTGTTCAAATAAAGTTTATTATTATGCTGGTATTGCAATATGTTGACCAGTTAAAAATCTTCATCAGAGCATATTATATTGTGTATATGATCTGAAGAAGATTTTTAACAGATCGAAATATTGCAATATCAGCATAATAATAAACTTTATTTGATCAACATCTGTGTGTTTTTCATATCATCTTACGCTTATACATACATACCTATATCTATATCTATATATATTAATAAGTCATCCACAGACACGTGTTTCGGCATATCATGCCTTCTCAGTGTGGCTAGACACAACTATCCTTGGGTAGGGTCGAACTCAGACTGACCGCATGGTAGTCCGATATCTTATCCCCTCGCCCACTGACAGCTGATGCGGGGACTGGTGTTTTTAAACTATTAAATACATTGGAATGTATGTATCTTTCGGTCACTGAGAGATCAAATTTCCGGAGAAATGATCATTGCTTATTTGCTTAGTAGTGAGAGCTAATTTGAATTACCAATTAGAGAGCTCATTACCAAATTTATGGGAGAATGCATATATATATATATATATATATATATATATATATATATATATATATATATATAGAGAGAGAGAGAGAGAGAGAGAGAGAGTGGGATACGTTTGTTAATTTGTTTTACAGCATATCAGCTATTTTCGCCTCATTTATTCCCGAATCAAGTCATTTTCGTAAACAAACGAATCAGATTGTTTACAATACCTTGTGTTGCTAAGTGGCCACCCATCTAAATACTTAATAGGCTTATCGCTACTTAACAACGGTGATTTTTCGGGAACCAGCGCCATGAATGTCATTTGACCAAAAGATCTGTGTTTCAGAAGACCTTAATTTCTTAAAACTTGAAAACAAATTTAGATTGATTCATTCATCACCTGATTTTTACGGCATATCAACCCATGTTGGTGGTCCAGAGCTTAACCTTCGGCTCTGCATTCTATGGTCGCTGGTTCTATTGTTGCATAGCACCTTCTTTACCAGCACTAAATCGTATATGTATATACTGGCATTGAATTCTATATATGTTATATAGCGGCTTCTTCAAACTCACGCTGAATCGTATACGTTGCTGGTATCTGCTGGTATCTAACCCTTAGACGATATATGTAGTGGTCGCTTAATGAAATCACAACGCATACTGTATGTAGTAGGAGATTGAACTTTCTAACCCTTAGACGATATATGTAGTGGTCGCTTAATGAAATCATAAGGCATGTTGTATGTAGTAGGAGGTTGAACTTTCTAGTTCTTTTTATTCCCTCGTGGTGCATGTGAGTGGTGAGCTTGACAATGGGAAATACTAATGTTGCAGGCTGGCGATCGGGAGGTGAAAGGGGTGGGCGCGCCTCACTGCCCGCTGGCGGCGATTGACCGCAAGCGACGGTCACTCCGTTCGCCGTCTCCTCCTCACACTTGGGTCTGTTCACTACTGACCCCCTTTTATATATCTCAAACGCCTACGCGTTTTCTTTGTTCCCTCCACCAGGAAAAAGTCCTTTGTCACCTTTGTCGTCCCCCCTCTGTTTAATTCAACCGGAAATTTCTATTTCCGTTTGTACAATATACAACACTAGATACAAACCCATCAGACTAGGATTACCAACTCACTACAGACTTGGATTATGGGAGTAAATCCCCCACAAACAAATCCGGAGCCGGAATCCCTAAGGTGGCGTGACGCTGAAATCCAGTGTAACCCAACAACTCCTGCGACACTACCGCTGCTAAACTGCACTGGCTTCTTACCTTTCCTTTGGATCACAGCGGGAGTGTGGGCAACAGCTCATCCTCCATACCAAACCGCTCAGGCTACGTAGTTCCACAAAAAATGGACACTACTCCATCGTCTCTCGTAGACGGAAGGATGCCAACAACAACAACTCAAGGGTTGGACATCGTGAACTCAGTTTTATCGGAGTTCAAAGCAGGCATTTCTTGAATCCAATAGATACCTGGAATTATGGCCAAACGTTCAGCAAGCAAACAGAAAAATTATAATGCACTTAGATTTTTTAAATTTTTTATTTCAGATTAAACGTGTATAGAGCGCCTGTTCATTGCCTATGGTGTGAATAGGGCTTCTCATGAGAAGTTTTCTAAATATTTGCATATGTCTTTATTTATGGCGGTTGAAGGCCAAACAAACCCGAATCAACGCGTGTGGTATTTAATATCGAAAGAGATTCACGACTGAGAAGAAGATAACTGTCGGCGACTGACCGTCATTCACAGCTGGATAGTCCCATAAATGGATGCCAGTCTCTTTAGGGGATGAAACTAACATCTACCCCAACCCACA
>CM042150.1:18573280-18575780 GCA_023376005.1 Doryteuthis pealeii | reverse complement strand
TTTTGTATCTTGTCATGTATGTGATGTTCCCTTTGCTCAGACAATAAAGTCTGTATTGTTATGATTTACTTCTTTGTTCGGATTTATTTATGTGTGTATTCATCTACGTTGGAAGGTATTATAACAAGCACCCATTCAATTCTTATACTTGCTTTCTTCTGTACCAGACAGTCGTTTTCAGCATCATAGTAAAATATCTGTTATATCATCATACAGCTTTTATGAATGTTGATTTTGAATTTGTTAGACTGTTATGTATATTGATGTGTGACAAATAAAGTCTGGATCTAGAGAAGTTCAGACGAAGAAGAGTTCCATATGTATATGCTTAAAATTAACTTTTAATGTCTTTGGTAAATTGTGCACTTAAGAACAACTCTGTTGTACGTCACTTTGCATTTGAATGCATTTGTAAACATCGTTTGAATTCCTCGACAATTTATTAGACACTTGTGTGGTTATGTGTGTACAATTGCAAACATTTATTTGAATGGGTATCATTATATCAGATTTTCTTTGGCCATGTCTTTTAATATCAGACTAGCAAAAATATGTGACTAGTGTGCATAAGTATTTAAGTTTTGATATACTCGAATATTACTTACAAGAATATGCACCCTCCGAGCGTATGTATTTAAGTTAGAAAGGTTTGATATGCCGTGTATCAAAACAACCAGCATTCCAACCAGCCTTGCACCTTATCGTAATAGTGCGTAAATACGTTTGGGCGTGTTTGGGGGGGGGGTGCTTTTTGGAGTTGGACGAATTGTTACTCCCTACCGGGCATATGTCAACACATTTCCGGTCACGTGAATGAAAAACTAATTAAGGAATTGCGCGAATTAAGACGACAAAAATAATCTTGAAATCTATTTGAAATTAAGTAGGCATACTGATATTCATATGATTGGTTAGATTGTCAACCCTTGTTGGGTTATTTTATGCCGAAGATGTTTTGTCTTATTCATTTTTGATGGGTATTCAACGCTTTTTACCAACACAATTTTTTTCAAACTCAAATTTTTTTAAACACAATTTTTTGTCAAACTCCACTTTTTTAAACACATATCTTTGAACTCATTTTCTCTTTATCCAATAGATGGAACCCTAACAGGTACTACCACGCAGAATAAGAGTGGGCCTGGAAGTAATGATGATAAAGGGGTGTTCCACATTCCCTTGAGCTCCAGAATTGGAACTTCTCCATCGCATAGAGTTTAAAGTCATACCTCTGAAATTAAGACCCTCAATCACAGCCTTCTAGCACATATATGATAAAAGGGTTAGGGCTTACCATAAGGGCAATGGGGACAATCATATAGGTACTAGTGCGTAACCTGGCCAGTAGATTAACGTTCGTCACATATCAATATACATAACAAATGATGTGAAGTGGAGTGTTGCATATTATGGACTGTTCATCCACCAGGGCTCAAAGCATCACAGGTCGCCACCCACGCCCAACAGGTGGCCCATGGTGAAAATGAAATTAGACCAAAAATATTTAATTATTCAATAAACAAAACTTTCCTCAATTTGAGACTTTTCCTCTAAGGATATGATGACTGGCTTAAATAGCTTTCAGGATATCTAAATTGATTGTTATTTTTAAATATTTTTGAAATGCTATTATTAAAAGCATTATGTCTTCTTTTATATGTTTCTTTTGTGAAATATATTATTGCAATGAGCGGGATAAAAATATCTCTATATATTATTGGCTATGAATTCTTTGTGATGATTTGTTCACTATGAATTATTGATGAAGGCATAAAAAGGTGATGGTGACATTGTGCTTAGGAGAGAGATAGCAAGAGAATTAAGCAACAGAAGGACTTTTAATTAAATCTTGAAAAAATAATTGCATAAAATTCAATCCTTAAATTTACTTTGCTGAATTTCTTTTATTGCTGATGTTCATTTATTTTTGTTCTTTCATTTTAAACTTTCTTCCTTTCTTTCTTTTTTTTTTTAAAGCTTTCTTTCTACCAATTTTTCTTTCTTTCTTTTTTAAAAATTTTTATTTAATTTTTAGCTTTCTTCCTTTCTTTTCTCTTTTTTTAAATGTTTCTTTCTTCTGTTTTACTCAGACTTTCTTCTTTTATTTTGCAACTTTCTTTCTTTCATTTTTATTCCACATTTTCTTTGTTTTTATTTAGTTTTACGAATTTGTTTTTTTCTTTTTCATAATTTATTTTTTTCGCTAGATTATGACTGAAATAAAAATGGATGGTATATATTTATCCTGTCTATCACAGTAGAACTAAAATGGAAGGTATATATCTATCATTTCAGAATAATAAATGTTTTGAACAGTAAAGTTTTACTGCTTGGGCCAAGTGAAATAAAATGTGATTCTTTAGTGAAGGGGATTTGAAATTAAATTGTAATGAACTGTTACATAAAATTTTAACAACTTTACAGAATGCTCTCAGTATTTTTAGCTGGGTCATTAAAAAAAACAACTCCAGGTTAGGTTACTAATTTGACACACTATTAA
>CM042150.1:18498280-18570780 GCA_023376005.1 Doryteuthis pealeii | reverse complement strand
GTGTAAATAGTAGGGAAGACTGTGGTCTTATGATTCGTATATCAACCAATCCAGGAGAAAGAAAACTCTGTCCGTGGCGGATGGGTTGGGTAAACTACCAAATCTTATTCTAATGTGGCAATTAGCGACGCTGTCATCAATCATTTGTCATGTAAATCAATGTGTTCCAGTTGCTAACAGGTGTCGCTTACATGTCAAACTTCGATCAAAATTGTTTTCAACGTTGTATGATCTTTTTCTCTATAGTTTTATTGAATATCTATACTGATAACTGGAAACAATCGATCCCGGTTTCTTTGTTAAATGGCAAGTATTTGCCACGCGTCCCACTTATGCAGGTATGACACAAGGACATTTTATATGGGTCCACCCATGAGCCGAAGGTGGTAGATGCAAAAAATGCGTTGATCCCATCAGCATTCCCCTCAAGGCGCCTCAGGCACTGGTGAATATACCCAGCCCTGTCCCTTTATATCAAGGGCGGCAGGTATTGCCTGGGGGATAGTCCCCTGGGATCAACGCTGTTAATTTCTTTATCGGTCCAGCGGCCAAGGCTCACTGGACCCCGGGGTTGCCTGGCAAATATCACAACCGCAGGAGCCGTAAATAACCAAAGACTATTGTTTTCAGATATCTATTTAACACTATTTCTAGCCCTGTCGACTGGAGCTTGAGAATTCGCCGAGTGCACCTCTGCAGAGAGGTAAAACACCCTCAAATGCGACCACCTGTTGGTCGTGAGTGGCGACCGTGATATTTAAAGGTTTAATGCTGGTGGATGGGCAGTCGATGACATGCAACTCTCCACTTAGGCCCTTACTTATGTTAGACGAGCGGTCAGAGAAGCCCACTCCAATCAATCGGCTGGTCACGTCAAGCCCCAACACCTACACGATTGCCCCAACTCTATTGCCCTTATGGCAAGCCCCCACCCTTTTTACCATATATGAGCTAGTAGGCGGTGACTGTAGATCTCATTGTATTGTTTAAACCATAAAGTAAAGTAAAATCGTCGGGGCGGCTTAAAGTCGGTATCAGCCAATCAGCGAAGGAGTCTATCCCCTTTTCAATAGCGCTAGATCAAGGAGATTGTTTTGGCATCTGAGGTGGAGCGCCACACCTACCATCAGCTCCTTACTTTACCGTGCAGATCCCTGTGCTACTCATACGCTGAGTTGGCGAGGACCGGTATCGAACTAGGAACCTTGTGGTTTCTAGCCGAACGCTCTACCGACTGAGCTAACCCGGCCCCTTTTTTAAAAATAATATCCATCGTTGTATATTTGAATAGAGAAATATTTGGTATACTAATACATCCAAATGAAGGTTCACTATAACCATAGTTGATAATATATAAATGTTTGCACAGTTATATATTATCAAGTATTCCTGTTTTTCCCCTCTTATTTTCCCTTGTTTGATGTCTCCCACACCGCTGGCCACAACTTTCTGTTATTGATGTCACCAATCTTGTCTATGTTTTGGTATACTAGTACATCGCCACAGAGTGCTCATAATTGAGGTCTTAAGTAAAAGGTTCTCATAACAGCAGTACACAAGTAATCTTGGGACAGTTCATTTACTCTCTAAAACAAGGTAAGATAGGCTAGTTCACAACATCCATCAATCACAAAATTTAAAAAATCAATTTAGTTTACAGCATAAAATATAAGAGAAAATATCAAGATTGAGAATATAACTAAATTGTAGTAACGAGCTTTGGTTTACAGTGACATCAAACGAAAAACGGCTTTGACAGCCATCAGCAGCTATCGGTCTCTCTCTCTCTCTCTCACTCTCCCCCTATCTTTCTCTCTCTCGCTCTCTCACATTGACGCACACACACATACACACACACACACGGTGTAGACGAGGTCTAATGTTTAGAGTCGCAGGAAATGGACTCGTCGACCAGAGTTCAATTCCTGGTCGAAGCTGTTTGCTTTTCATGACGTTAATACACTTGGGAAAGGTATGGATCCAATTCCCCCTCCAGCTATGGATAAATAACAGGGCAGACTGGGATCTTTAACCATGGCTAGGTAACCGGTCTAGGAGAAGGATAACTGAATTCAAACCTGTTAAACCCCGCTTAAAAAATTGACGTTCTGTCGCATCCTGCTTGTGCGGAGGGGTTGCTATATATATATATATATATATATATATATATATATATGCTCCCCACCAAGGTAGATCACTGTAGAAGCGACATTAATTGAAACTTCACCGCTTGGCGTTAAGCCGCTACTCAATTGTTTAGAGCCTTGAGTTCTCTGGTGATTGTAAAAACATTCCGCGTAGGGATGTATCAATTAATTGTTCACTCCAGACTGACAGTCGCTAATAGCCGTACGGGTATACTTGGCAAACGAAAATTCCGCCGGGTTTAAATAGAGGCAGTTGTTAAAAGTAAATCCACACTGATGAGAAGTAAACTTCGAAACACGTGTATGTGGATGGCTATATATATATATATATATATATATAAAGTAATTGGTAATTTGCTTGAAGCATTGTTAAGTATGTTATAAAATAATAAAATTCGAAGGCAATACAATGCGTAAAAAATAAAGACAAAAAGATGTTTTATATGTCTAATCGATTTCAAAGCAAAGCTTTATCATCAGAGTTTAATTTCAGAAATTAAACTCTGATGATAAAGCTTTGCTTTGAAATCGAAATTAAACTCTGATGATAAAGCTTTGCTTTGAAATCGATTAGACATATAAAACATCTTTTTGTCTTTATTTTTTACGCATTGTATTGCCTTCGAATTTTATTATATATATATATATATATATATATATATATATATATATATATATAGAGAGAGAGAGAGAGAGAGAGAGATGAGAGGTATCCAAAACCTGGTAGTAAGGGATGATTCTATATGTGATTGCAAAGACACACTCAATTTTGGTCGAAATAAATTCATTATGGAATAACGTTGTTGAGTTTTTCCTTCCTTTCAAAGATATATATAATATATATATATATATATATATATATATATATATACATATATATGTATGTATACGGTGGAAAACTCACAATACATGAACCGATAAGAACCAAAACGGAGTTCTCTTTTCAAGTTACAAAAACCTCTAGTGTCGGAGGTGCTCGAGACACAATGGCGGGTCTAATTTAGCGGAGCCCTCCGATCAATCGGCTGGTCACATCAAGCCCTATATGACTGTTTTGACCCCATAGGCCTTATGTGCTAGAAGGTGATAGCTGATGGTGTTAATATCCTGATTTTGACGATAAACTCTATCTGATGGTGAAGTTCCAGCTCTAGGGAATGTGGTATACCCCATGATCACCATTACTCCCAGGTCCACTCTGACCCAGAGTGATAGTATTTGTTAGGGTCCCATCTATGGGTTGAATAGAAGAATAGTTAAGAAATATGTTTAAAAAAATTGAGTTTAAAATGAAATTGAGTACCCCTCAAGAATGAATATCCAAAAACGTCTTCGGCATAAAATAACCCAATGCGTTGACATGCCGTAAAAACCAAGCAACGTATAATGCTGCTATTTTTAATGGCACGAGAAAAGAGTTTTATATTTCTAATAAAAAGTTTTTTTATACTTATGTCATCTTTAAATATACTTTTTAAAAGAAAGTATTACAGGGTACGATGGGTAAATTGTCACCATTTTAAATTATTGATTTAGCACATGCACATTGTTTGTTTCAGGTTTTGTCTACTGTGCAGAAAACTAGAGTCATTTGTGTACAGGAAACAGCACCATTTACCAGGGGACTGTTGGAAAAATCTGAAGGTTAATTGGTTTGATTTGTAGTTTTATGGCATATCAACACTTTTGGGTCATTTGATGTTAAATAAGTCATTTTGATAAAAGTTTCTGTTTCAAGTTTTTAATATTGGGTTGGTTCGGATTGGTTTGTTTAATGGTACAATAACCAGATAAAAAATAAATATTAATTAAAAATAATAATTAATATTATAATAATAAATAATAAACAAAAAATAACCATATGCATAAAATTCTGGAAAAGTAAACAAGTTCTGGTCATATACAAATAGCAATGATTGGTAGAAACAGTAATACAATAATTATTAAACAATGTTGTGGTATTTGATAATTTTAAAAAATATAAAGGTTTTAAGGTTTTTTTTCTTCTTTTTTACTTCATAATAAAAATATACTTTTAAATGGTACAGGATTTTAAAAAAATTTCTTATAAAGTATAATCTTTAAAAAAATTATTGAAAATCTAAATGTTTGCATTTTTCATTTTAATTTCCAATTTCAATAAATAAATGTTTTCCATTTTTTAAAAAAAACTTTCATTAATTTGAATAATCTAATAAAACAAGTTTTTAATATTGGGTTGGTTCGGATTGGTTTGTTTAATGGTACAATAACCCTGTAGGTTATTTAATGCCAAAAATTGTTGGAAAGTGAGTGGGTACTCATGTTTCCTTCACAGGTGTAATGTTTGTAGATGTATTTCGTGAATGTATTTTATATTCGATTCAGAATTTTCGACATACTTTTATTTCTCTCAAGAAGAATAAAATTTCATCCATTATTTGGGTTGAAATATTTGTTTTTGATTTGAAGGAAAAGTCTACACTCCATGAGGAAATGTTTCCCAATGCAGATTTGGAGGAGATCCCGAACTAGTCTGGAAGCCGCGGTTAAAGACAATAGCGAATTATTTCAATGGATCTAATTAGAATTATTTCAAAATATGTGCATGTAATGTTGGTAAATATATCTAATAAAGTATCATTTTCATTTTTTCCTTATTTAGATATCAACTCACTCATTGCACCCAGTATATTGTATCGTCCATAAAAAATATGAAAGATAATTTTCGTCTTAATTGAAGAGACAATGATTTCATTATCTCTGGCAGAATATTATAAAATCAAACGGATATCATTAGGTGTTATTTGATACAAAACTCAATAACATTGGAATTCTAAAACGAAAGAAAAAAATGCAAATAAAATTGCAAATGTGTACTTATTGTGGGCAGCTTACTACTTTTCTTTGTATATATATATATATATATATATATATATATATATATATATATATATATATATATATATATATATATATAATTTAATATACCAAACTTATTGGGAAATCCTCGCGGTGAGAAAAAAACCTAGCAAATAGTTTAATTGTAAAAATATACTACCAAACATCAACCGGGAAGAAATTTTTTTTGGAAAAAAGAAAAGACCAATATATATGCATATATATATAGAGAGTGAGATCTTAGCCTCTTCAGGGCTATTAAACGAAACTTTTAGTAGGTTCGTCTGACTCAATAGATTTATATATATATATATATATATATATATATATATGAAAAATAGATGGAAATTAATCCGACAGTATGAAATTTAACATTATGAAAAAACATATGATGTTTGTTATGTAATTGCTGACAGTACTGTTTCGACCAAATCGATAAGTTGGTCTTCATCAAAGAGCGACATAGATGGGAAGAGAAGATATCCGTTAAAAAAAGACTGTTTACAGAAACGAACGCTGAGTTCAACCGCTGAAGTTTTTTGAAAAATGCATGTTCTGTTTAAAAAAAAAAAAATAAAATAAAATAAATTTTATTTTTAATTTTAAAAATCAGAAGCATTATAGTTTATAGAAAAACTCAAAAGAGTTTGTTGTAAAAGTTTATATAAAAATGTAAAGTGGGTATCAAAATAGTATAGTATATATTTTTTAGCTGTTAAAAAATATACAAGTCCACATGGTAATTTGAAAAAAGATGTTAGATTTCCAAAATTTACTTGTGGCGTTGATAAGTCCGTAGTTATAGTTGAAAGTCTTCAAGGTGTAAAAGTCCCAGATATAATGTTTTTTCATTTGACAAATATGAAAAATAGATGGAAATTAATCCGACAGTATGAAATTTAACATTATGAAAAAACATATGATGTTTGTTATGTAATTGCTGACAGTACTGTTTCGACCAAATCGATAAGTTGGTCTTCATCAAAGAGCGACATAGATGGGAAGAGAAGATATCCGACCAACTTATCGATTTGGTCGAAACAGTACTGTCAGCAATTACATAACAAACATCATATGTTTTTTCATAATGTTAAATTTCATATATATATATATATATATATATATATATATATATATTTATTTATTTTACAATGTTTTCACAGATCAATGTTCATTATTAACAGCGACCCAGGTTTCATGCTAAATAGCAATCATCAGGTTGTCGAGCAAGATCCTATGGTGTTTGTTGGATTTTTTTACTCAATGTCACATTTTGGATTGTAAATAACGTCGGTTAGTTCCACGGACGTTATTTACAATGTGTTGTCAACACGCCTTATTCAAAAATGTGAATCTAAATAAAAAGTCGCAGATCACTCGAATGTGTTGCTAGGAAACTTGTTGTAATTTCTTTGTCGTTAAGGATGTAAAAGCAACGTACGCAAAGTCATAGAATATTAGGAGTTGAATAAGGGATTATATCATTTATAAATCGACCTTTTGCAGTTTATGACGTTTTCGTCGAAAGCAAAAGCAAGCAAAGTCGTCGTAGCGGCTTAATGTCGGTATCTGCCTGACAACGAGGGACTTTACCCCCTTTTCACTTTTCCTATATATATATATATATATATATAATATATAATATATATATATATATATATGTGTGTGTGTGTGTGTGTGTGTGTGTGTGTGTAATATAAAGATTTTGAAGGCAATTTACAATGCAATATGTGTTGAATTTATTTAACTTTTGTTTTTTTTTCAAAACTAAATATTTTCGGAAGTAAAATTCCATCCTCAGAGTTATTGAAAGTACTAGGTGTTTTTTTATAGTACTTATCCCACGGCGATATTGTAATCATCTGTTGTTTAAGAAGTTGAAGAACGCCGTATATTTGAAAAAAAAATTCCGTGATGTTAAATCGGCTAATTCCGTGATGTTAACTAAATATTTTCGGAAGTAAAATTCCATCTTCAGAGTTATTGAAAGTACTAGGTGATTTTTTTATAGTACTTTATTTCACTATGCCGAGCAAGGCTATATATTTATAGTAAAAATTAAAAGAATTTCGAACATTTTCCACGCACTGGAGCAGCCGAACCGAGTTAACATCACGGAATTAGCCGATTTAACATCACGGAAATTTTTTTTCAAATATACGGCGTTCTTCAACTTCTTAAACAACAGATGATTACAATATCGCCGTGGGATAAGTACTATAAAAAAATCACCTAGTACTTTCAATAACTCTGGAGATGGAATTTTACTTCCGAAAATATTTAGTTTTGAAAAAAAAAAAGAAAAAAAGTTAAATAAATTCAACACATATTGCATTGTAAATTGCCTTCAAAATCTATATATTACACTTACACAAAATGCTTCAAAGATACTATAAAGAAACAAACTTTATATATATATATATATATATATATATATATATATATATATATATTAACATTTATATTTTTACTTGAAGGCAAGTACAATGCGCATATCGCATACATTCGATAATTATAGAAGATAATAATGACAAGTGAATTTCGCAAAGAATTACTCGGTGTGTAGAATCGAATTTATGCGATATGCGCATTGTAATTGCATTCAAGCAAAAATATAAATATTAATATATACTTTATTCAACAATGCTTCTAAAAAATAATCAAACATCCAAAAAATCTTATTTCCTTCGCCGAAGAGCATAAGGGTCCGGGTTTGTTTGTTATTGTTCACTCAGCGCCCTATTGCCTCATATGGTAGAGACGTCTCAGTATCATTGACAGGTTAATTTTGCAGGAATTTCTCGGTGCTGTACCGTGGCCGAAACAATATAGTTTCTGACTATCCTGCTGAAGTCCCGGTTTCGATTTCTGTCGGAGGGAAATCGTTAGTATATATTGCTGATGAGACTTAATAAAGTTGAAACAGTCTGTACGATATTCTACACACCGAGTAGTTCTTTGCGAAATTTACTTGTCATTATTATCTTCTATAATTATCGAATTCATGCGTTATGCGCATTGTAATTGCCTTCAAGCAAAAATATAAATATTAGTATATACTTTATCAATAATGCTTCTAAAAAATAAACAAACATCCAAAAAATCTTATATAAATACTTTTGATATTTTATATACACTTTTTATACAAATTTACACTTTTTTTAATAACTCTACATCAGACTTTTTTTAGTCTTATTTTATAACTATAATGCTTCTGATAATTTTTAAAATTAAAAATAAAATTCATTTTATTTTTAAATAAAATTCATTTTATTTTTAATATAGACAGCACATTTTTTGATTAATTCCAACGTTTGACTAGCAGCGTTCTGTTTTTGCTAACGTCATTTTTCCCGTCTTATTTTTGTTGATGACCGACCCACGTGCGGTCGATGCATTATATTGCGAGGGTCCTCATATCAGTGAGGTAGGGCCGGTGTTGCTTTTTAAACCGTCGAGAGTAAGGCCCCGAAACGGTTTGCACACTCTCTCCTGATGAGCCCATGCATTTGTAAACATCCTTTGTTTTTTCATTATATCATATTCACACTGTCGGATTAATTTCCATTTTATTTTCACACACACACACACACACACACACACACACATATATATATATATATATATATATATATATATATATAACTGACATAAGAAGACCGACTGTTTTATTCATTCAGTCTTTTTATGGCAGTGATAAAATTCTGTACTCCAATATATATATATATATATATATATATATATATATATATATATATATATATATATATATATTTAAAAAAAAATATTCATAAAAATAAATATATAAACAAAGCTATATATATATAGTTTCCTAGCAACACATTTGAGTGATCTGCAACTTTTTATTTAGATTCGCATTTTTGAATAAGGCGTGTTGACAATACATCTCTTGTTTAATTGATTTAATGTTTAAAGTTTATATGTAGGAATATATATATATATATATATATATATATATATATATATATATATATAATAGTCGGCTGAAAAAACACATTGTTTGTTTACTTACTTTCATATATATATATATGTGTGTGTATATATATATATATATATATATATATATATATATATTATAATGGAGATTGTGTGTTTTTCTGTCTGTAACCGAAACTATATTACTACTCAAGTCACAATTCTCTTAGTTATTGACATCACATTGTCCATGATTTTATTTTTATCTAAACCTCAATTATTAATAAAATTGTCTTACCTTATTAATACTGTTAACTATGTCTACATATTGACAACATGCAATTATATTTATATATACAACAAAATAGCGGTTTACAGTGTGAACGGGAAGGCTAATTTGCATATTAATATTAAAAAATCGAATTTAATAAATATGTGCTTAGTATTAGTAACTGGTTTTATTTTAATG
Organism: Doryteuthis pealeii; assembly: GCA_023376005.1. Lineage (NCBI taxonomy): Eukaryota > Metazoa > Mollusca > Cephalopoda > Myopsida > Loliginidae > Doryteuthis > Doryteuthis pealeii. The sequence continues at coordinate 18,561,348 of CM042150.1, read as the reverse complement.
ATATAAGAAAAATTCACACGAATAGGAAAGGCATGGATGGCCAAAACAATTGTCTTCCTCTTATGGAACTATATACTTAAAAGCTAAAGCAACAATCTTCCAGGCTGTAGTAAGTTTCAGTTGCTGTTCCACTATCTCCCCTAACGAGGCGCCTCGAATAGCGAGACTTTCTAACTGAATTCAAAACTTAAAACAGCATCCCAAGGGAGCAGCTATATGGTTGCTATCTCAAATCTATCCGGCCATGACTCTGAAATTGTGACCTTGTAGACTAAGTTGAAAGACAATCCAAATTGTGGCCGCTCAGCAAACCTATATCGACCAGTTATGTGGCTGGCTGAGCGAAAAGAACTCCCTGTGGCGATGATAAAAGGTTTAGATGAAGCTGGCCTGAGGCACATGATGATTTGATGAATTATATATATATATATATATATATATATATATATATATATACAGTTAAGGTACCGTTTTTTAAACTTTTTAATGTTGATGTGAGTTGCATTAGGGTTGGCTCAGTTTGTGATGTATGCTGGGAATAATGGTTTTCTTTGAGTCTTATTTAAGGGTGGGGTGTTCTCATGCCTTTGTCAATTTCTTTTTGCTTTATTTGCTACATTATTTTTCATGTTCCGTTTAATCTATTTTGTATATATATATATACAATATATATATATATATATATATATATATATATATATATATATATCACAGGACCGAAGAAGTTCAAACCGTGATAGGTAAAAATCGTACGCTATATTAATCCTGGACGAGGCTGTCTACATTTCACATAGTACTAATACCCTTAGAAAAGGTAAGCATACCCATGCTCTCTCTCTCCAGCTATGGGTAAATAGCAGGACAGACTAGGCTCTTTAACCTTGGGAAGGCAACCAGTCTAGGAGAAAGAAAATTCTGAATTCAAACTTCGCCTAAAAAATTGACCTTGTGTCACATCCTGCAAGTGCGGAGGGGTTGGTAAATAAGTATATTAATATATATAGTGTAGTAAAAAAGTAGTAAAATGTAAATTCGGCAGGTTGGCCCGAAGTCGGTATCAGCCAGACAGCGAGAAAGTCTATCCCCTGTTCACTTGCACTAGACCAAGGAGATTGTTTTTGCGTCTGAAGTGGAATGTCAAACCTATCATCAGCTCCTCACTTTACAGCTCAGTTCCCTATGCTACTCATGTGCTGTTGGCGAGGGCCGGTATCAAATCGGGAACCTTGTGGTTCCCAGGCTGACGCTCAACCGAAAAAGTGTTAAATAAATGATAGTTGGTATTATTTGTATTATTCGGACTATTGTTCTCATCTTCATTGTTATCTGTACAACGTTTCGGCCAATGTGTCCTCCGGCCTTCTTCAGGTAATTCTTGTCGGCCTGGGAACCTTGAAGAAGGCCAGAGGGCACTTTGGCCGAAACGTTGTACAGATAACAATGAAGATGAGGACAATAACGCAGATAATAGTAATCAACGAGCCTCATCTAAAAAATTCAGAGACATAATAAATGATAGTTGGTTGAGAATCGTTTCCTCGAACGGTATACTTGCTTTTACTCTTACTTCTGTGACATTCACCCTGAGTTGGTTGAGCCAGCACAATCTAACGAATTCACCGAATCCCGAATGAATACAGACCCTGAGTAGCGATCCAACGCAATTGAGGTTTTCAGTGTCAGCCATTCGCAGTTCTATCGACGAACTTTATAGTCCTCAGCCCGGGATCAGCTCGATATCTTGCTTGACAGTTTTTGCCATGCTTTCACTTGATCCCCTTGCTGTAACCCAGTCCTATGTCTTTCTACGATAACCATTACAACTGACGCCTCCACTTGTTTGTTTTGTTTTTTGTTGTTTGTTTTTTTTTGTTATATGTTAGATCAAGTTGTGAACCTTTGTCATTCTACACCTCTTAAAATACTTTAGATGTTTGGTTGGTAATTTTGGGGTATATCAACCCTTTCCGGGTCATTTAATTCCGAATTAGATCATTTTGATATTCAGTTTACTTATAGTATCTGCTGTTAAATAGTCACCCATGCACGTTTTGAACTGGCTCATTGCTGCTTAACTTCGGTGACCTAGCGGAAACCGGTGCTTTCAACGTGACTTGACCATAAACATATACTTCAGAAGCGTTTCCTTTAACTCTTAATGTCCTATACCGCTTCATTCCACCCAACCATAAGTCACATTCATTTTCATAAACCACACCAAACGATAGCCTTTGTTTAAATGTAATATTAAACATATTCAGATGTCTTTGATTTAAGGGAAATAACAGGTAAATTTTAATGAAAAGGCTATTTTTAGCTATTTTTTGATAATTCCTTATAGGAATGAGGCTCTGGACTTGGAAAGCCTTTGTTTAAATGTAATATTAAACATATTTAGAAGTCTTTGATTTAAGGGAAATAACAGGTAACTTTAAATGAAAAGACCATTTTTAGGCATTTTTTGATAAATCCTTATAGGAATGGGGCTCTGGACTTGGAAAGCCTTTGTTTAAATGTAATATTAAACATATTCAGATGTCTTTGATTTAAGGGAAATAACAGGTCAATTTAAATGAAAAGGCCATTTTTAGCTATTTTTTGATAAATCCTTATAGGAATGAGGCTCTGGACTTTGAAAATTCTGAACAGGATGTTAAGAGTTAAACTAGCCATGGCCTTGAACCAGACTTTACAATCCTTTAGAAATCCTGTCTCCGGATAAGGAAAAAAAAAAGAAGAAAGATATTCATGATTTATAGTAACTTAATTTTCTGTTACAGAACTAAAATTAAGTCTCGTGAAGTTACTCAACTTTAAATGCCATTTTTATAACGAAAGTCCCCACTGATTTTTTTTATCGGCCATTCATCGACTGAATGAAAAGCAAGAATCACATTATAGTTCAATATTTTTCAAAATATGTTCCCTTATATCTGCTTTCTAAGTTGCATCATAAAACCGTCGCCAAGCTAGAGTGAGCGCATTATGCGCAAGTGATAGACTGAGGCAATTTATGATGCTAAAGCCATAAAGATACTCGCTGCGAAATTCACCCGCTAATGCTGAATGAAGTCAGTCTTGAAAAGGCAAAACGGGACTAACCAGTTTGTCCGTTCGTGCACACACACACACACATGCACACACACATGCACACATACACTCACACACCTGGACTCACTCACATGCACACACACATGCACACACAGAGATACATTTACGCACACATAGATGAATAGACACAAACAAAAAAAAGATACGCACACAGACACAAAAATACGCGTACACATACGCACATTGACTCAGACATACACGCAAAGAGATACACACAGATACACACACACACACACACATATATGCACATACACTCACACGCCTGGACTCACACACATGCACACACACAGATACATTTACGCACACATAGATACACAGACACGTACGAAAAGATACGTACACAGACACAAAATACGCGTACAGATACGCACACTGACTCAGACATACACGCAAAGAGATACACACACACACACACACACACACACATATATATATATATATATATATATATATATATATATACATACTTGCACAAACTCACATGCACACACGCAGATACATTTACGCACACATAGACGAATAAACACATACGAAAAAAGATACGCACATAGATACAAACTTACGCATACAGATACACACACAAACACAGACACGCACAGAGTTACACAGAAACACACACAGAGACACATACACATAAGCATACTCAAATACACATACAGTTACGCAGATACATGGACAGATACACATACACATGCATTCAGATACGCACACAGATATACAGACAGACAGACACAGACGCACACAGGTTCAAGGACAGTCACATAGATACACAAGACACATACGCACACAGATACGCACACATACATAGACATATACTCAGAGACACATATACATAAATATGCATATACATAGACAGTTACACAGACACATGCAGAGATAAACAGACACATGCATTCAGATACACACACAGATACAGAGACAGACATACAGGCACAGACACACACAGATACAAAGACACTCACACAGTTACATACACACAGACACATACACACACACAAACATAGACACACACAGACACACACACACATATACTCACCGACTTACACATACACATAGAGATACACACAATGACGCACATACACAGACACACACATAAATACACAGAGGCATACACAGACACGGAAACAAACACACATATACAAATACACATATACACACATAGGCATACACATACACAGAAACACACTCAGACACACGCACACAGATACTTACATAGGCATACACATACACAGAAACACACTCAGACACACGCACACAGATACACACATAGGCATGCACATACACAGAAACACACTCAGATAGACGCAAACAGATACACACATAGGCATACACATACTCAGAAACACACTCAGATACACGCACACAGATACACACACAGGCATACACATACATAGAAACACATTCAGATACACGCACACAGATACACACACAGGCATACACATACACAGAAACACATTCAGATACACGCACACAGATACACACACAGGCATACACATACATAGAAACACATTCAGATACACGCACACAGATACACACACAGGCATACACATACATAGAAACACATTCAGATACACGCACACAGATACACACACAGGCATACACATACACAGAAACACACTCAGATACACGCACACAGATACACACACAGGCATGCACATACACAGAAACACACTCAGATAGACGCAAACAGATACACACACATGCAAACACATACACTGAAACACACTCAGATACACGTACACAGATACGCACACACGCAAACACACACATATACAGACACCAACGCACACACATATATACACACAGGCTTACACTCACTGACACACACACACAGATACACACACATACACAGACACACACACATATGCTCACAGGCATATACATATGTGTCACACACAGAGACACACAAAGATATATATATATATATATATATATATATATATATATATATATATATATATATATATATCCATTCTGGAATTTGCGTATAAACTGCTTGCCAAAATATGCAACGATGAAAACCATAAAATTTCGTATTGGTCACGTGACCGTTCAAGACGGAAATTTGAAAATTATCGTCTCTTCGCTTCAGGGAATTTTTATTAGCACACATCCTCTTCTACACCAAATGCACAGTTTCCCGCTAAGTATGCATTTAGCGGAGACCTGGAAATAGACAATTTATCTAAGGAATGTGGATATATATATATATATATATATATATAATATATATATATATATATATACTTTGGTGCGGTACCAAGTTTCTTGGTACAAGGTGATTCTAGGTGGGTCCTAATTCTCTACCAGTAGTTTGTTGTAGAGTTCAGATTCCGTATGAGAGCTCAATGTTTAATTATTGTAAACAGAGCAAAAGTTATTCGGGAATAAAAGGCCTTAAATACCATGGGTATCGTGGTTATGGACCATTTCCACTCGCGAGTATGCTCTCGAGCTTCTTCTGACCACTGATATATTTTATTTATATATAAATATAGGTAAATAAAATATATCAGTGGTCTGAAGAAGCTCGTGAGCATACTCGCGAGTGGAAATGGTCCATAACCACGATACCCATGGTATTTAAGGCCTTTTATTCCCGAATATGTATATATATATATATATATATATATATATATATATATATATATATATACGAGTGTTATTCGAAAGTTCTCATTCGTACTAAGAATTCGCCCAGTTGAGTGGGACTGTAGAATACACAGAATGAATCTCTTGTTGCTCCCAGATTCACCATGACCAGGAGTAGAAGTACCTGTTAGGGGTTCCATCTGTGGGTTGAATAATGAGTTTACAAAATGTGTTAAAAATTTTAATACCCAACAAGAATGAATAAAACAAAAAAATCTTAGGCATAAGGGTGACATACCGTAAAATTCAACCAACCAACCAACCAACTGAAACTCTGTAGAGAGGTAAATCTCCACCAATAGGCCCAATTGTTGGTCGTAGATGGCGCTCCCTGATGCTTAAGGACGGAATCCTAGTGGCGGAGCAGTCCATGACATGCAACACTCACAATCGGAGAGAGGTTAACGTCATATTCAGGACATTAAGGATTAACACATATATGACAAAAAATGTTGGGGGTCCACCAGAAAGTTTGGTTTGTTTGTTTTGTTTTACGGCATATCAACCTCAGTGGGTCATTTAATGCCGATAAAGTTTTGAAATAAATCAATTCTTAATGGATAATACAATTTTTTAATAAATACATTTTTCTATTTAACCCATAGATGGGACCCTAACAGGTACTACCACTCCGGGTCAGAGTGGACAAGGGAGCAATGGTGATGAAGGGGTGCTCCACATTCCCCAAACCTCCAAAAATAGAACCTCACCATCAGATAGAGTTTAACGTCATTCCCAGGACATGTAGACCCGCATCCACCGCCTTCTAGCACCCATATGATAAAAAGGGGTTGGGGCTTGCCATAAGGGCAATAGGGTTGGGAAAATCATATAAGTGCTAGGGCTTGACGTGACCAGCCGATTGATCAGAGGGGGCCTCTCCGACCGCCTGTCTAGCCCAAGATAGGGCCAAAGTCGAGTATTGCAAGTCAGGAACTGCTCATCCACCTGGGCTCTATCCTTAAGCATCACGGGTCGCCACCCACGGCCAACAGGTGGCCCCATTGGGGGAGTCTTACCCCTCTGCAGAGGTGCAGTCGGTGCATTCTAACGCCCCAGCCGACAGGGCGGCCACCAGAAGGGAATCATATAAGTGTTAACCTTGTTCCTTCGGGGCGGGGGTCCGGTGGCCTCGGCCACTGGACTATCAAGGAAATTAACGGCGTGATCTCAGGGGGCCATTCCCCGAGGCAACACCTGACTCCTTGATTTAAAGAGGCAGGGCTTGGTTTATTTCCCAGTACCTGATGCACCCCCCCCCTTGAGGGTGAATGTCGAGTGGATTGTTACATATGTGCCTGCCATCCCATGGGCTTCGATTTGTGGGTGGCCCCACATTAATATGTCCTTGTGTCTGACCCGCATAAGTGGGATGCATGGTATATAGCACATCATATAGGTGTTAGGGATTGACGCGATCAACCAATGGAATCAGTACGGGGACTTTTGTACCATGAGGCTGGGTAAATAATGTCCTTATCAAGGCCATTCTTGTTGTCACTGTGGTCCACGAAGGTGGAGACATCATCATCATCATCATGTCGCGTCGGCAGCACGAATATCCAGGACAATCTTTCGCCAACCCTCTCTATCATTCATCGCTCCCGGGAGATCCTCTGCACGACATCCAGTATCCACGCAGAGTTGGTCAATGTATGTCTTTGCTGGACGGTCCTCGCTGGTGTGCCTATGTGATGGCTTTCCCAGAAGAACGTCGCTTATGAGTTCATCCTTGCTTCTCTAGCAGTGTCCGGCGAGTCTTGTTCGCCTTTCACGGGTGGTTTGTATGATATGGGGCAGGCGGCCGTACAGCTGTTTTCTCGTGGGGTGTTGGTTCCAAGTCTTGTTTAAGATTGCACGCATCATTGTTGTGCAACTACCGTAATGCACGCATAGGAAAGGCATGGTTTGCTATAAACAGATTGTCAGTCATATGGAAATACGATCTCATTGACAAGTAAAAGCGACAGTTCTTCCACACCGAAGTTGTACCAGTGCTACTGTACGGCTGCACCACCTGGACCCTCACGAAGCGATTGGAGAATAAATTAGACGGTAGCTGCAAAGTTGAGACATAAATTAATAATAAATAATAATTACGGAGAAAACTTTCAGTTAGGAATTTGTTATTAATGTCCAATAAATAATTAATTAGCAATCATACAAATTATTATGAACCATTTTAATTTTTTTTTTTTTACTTATTTCCATAAAATGAAATTAAAATTAAAAAACCTGTTCAGCCACTTTAACTTTTGAGCGCTGAGATTTTGCTTTGTTTAAAATTTTCGTTACTGAAATGGTGAGAGGTCGAATCTCAAGGGGGTGTCTTCTTTCAATCCAGCTGGAACGAAGTGAAATCCAATTCTCACATTTCACATGAGATTACCGGTAACCTGGCATTGCCCGGTTCCGCCCTCACAGACCGACTGTCGACTGCACAAATGGACAAATTAAACTATCTGACACAAATATAATGATGCCTTATTTCTTCAGTCATATCAAATCACCTGTGGAGGAATTAATTAATTACACGCAAGGCAAGAAACTGTCGGTTGACTCCATGTCAACGCTATGCTCAGTTATATGCAAATGCTCTATTCACGATATTGAGTACTGTTTACTTATCACCAACAAAAAAAGCGGTCTTCAACAGGGGAAGTTATTTTTAAAATATCAACATATCTTGCTGTTGTGAAAACCGCTTTTTTGTATACTTAAATTTTATGTTTCTCTATTATTATTATTATTATTATTATTTGCTCCTTTTGAGTTTTCACATCAGCGTTAGCTGATGGTCTTTCACTGGAGTCTGAGTGACAGCAAGTCTCCTCAGGTCTCCAGGACTCTTCTGAGTATTCTGGCAGATTGCAGCAGTGCAGTGTTCTGGATGGTTTCAATCCTTCCTCTGATATCCAAACTTTCCAAACCCTTTTCTAATCCTTTTGGGACTGTTCCAAGTACACCAACCACAATTGGTATCACTTTCACTTTCATATTCCATAACTTTTTCAGTTCTCTGGCAATGTCCAGATATTTGTCCATTTTTTCATTTTCCTTCAGCTTCACTCAGTGATCTGCTGGCACTGCAAAATCCACCAGTTGACAAGTTCTTTCTTTTTTGTTTATCAACTCTAGGTCTGGTCTTCTTGCTGGGATAAGGTGATCCGTTTTTATTTCAAAGTCCCAGAGAATATTATTATTATTATTATTATTATTATTATTATTATTATTATTATTATTATTATTATTATTATATTTTGTATTTAAAATAATACTAAATAGAATACAATGTATACAAGTACAAACTCTTGGTAGAAACACGTGTCGGCATCTCAATAAATATTTTTTATCTAAACAACATTTTCTTTCCATTTATCATTCAGCATATATATATATATATATATATATATATATAATATATATATATATATATATATATATATAGTTGACTTACCGGTTTCGTTAGGATTAATGTACTACTTTAAGAAGATTTATATACTTACTGCAACTAACAGTTTCTATATAAATCTCTTAAACTAGTTCAAAATTAACACAAATGAAACCGTTAAGTCAACTGTAATTCAAGAATATTATTAGTTCATTTTACTTATCAGTATCACTCTTCTTTCCTGCTGAAATACCCCAGTAAAATTAAATTTTATAACCTTGTCTTCAAATACATGAAACATACCCGAAACCTTACAATAAAAAAGCACACACACACACACACACACACACACACAAACATTATATATATATAAATATATATATATATATGTGTGTGTGTGTGTGTGTGTGTGTGTGTAGTATAATAAAAAACACCTCAAAAATGCACAATGCTTTTTTTCGATACAAACACTTACACATTCTAATACTCACACCGCAAAAAAGAATATTTGACGTCATATTTCAAACCGTTCATTTTTTCAACGTTCTATTTTCAAATTTTAAACAGACTGATAAACAAGGACTATTACTCGCCTTTCTCCTTATTCTGAGATAAAAAAATTTTTATCACCTTCCACATACCAACAAAAGCCCTGAAGATGATCTAATTAATATATCGAAACACTTCAGCGTCGCCCAATAAACTCACCACTTAACTCATTTAAACCTGTGTTTTTTCAAATTTTTATTATACTACATACAGTCGCATTCATTTCCTTTTATTCATATATATATATATATATATATATATATATATATATATATATATATGTGTGTGTGTGTGTGTGTGTGTGTGTGTGTGTGTGTGTGTGTGTAAACAACTCAAACAAGCATATGTTGTGGAAATATTTCGTTACATATAATTGCAACTTCTTCAGTCCTTTATTGGAAGTTCAAATAAAGGACTGAAGAAGTCGCACTTATATGCAACGAAATATTTCCAGAACCTCTACTTGTTTGAGTTGCTTTGTCCACACTTTTTCCTCCATTCTTAAGCACATTTTGTCTGTTTTATTCCAATCCTCCAATCCTCGTATATATATATATATATATATATATATATATATATATATATATATATAAGTTAAGAGAAAGGAAATGAATCCGACGATATGAGTATAGATAAAAGAATATAAAAACAACACAATATGCTGTTAAAGTGAAAAGATTTCATATCATATTCATAGATAATATTGAACAATATTTCGATTTATAAAAATCATCTTCAGAGTTTGGTTATATTCCGGACTTATCAATAGCGGAGACGAAAATAATATGGATTCAAAACGAAAACATTGATGTTGCAAAAAAGTTATGCGGTAGTTTCAAATATAAGCACATCCGCCAACGCTTTTCTCGGTCAGCGACAGTCATGTATTTCTTATTGTAACAGTTTTTGAAAAAAGAAGACATATTCCAAACTCGACTCTGTCGCTCGTAAATAGATAATATTTATTTTATGTATTAACGATTTGGGCTATAAATTAGTAAAAATCAAACTCATTCATAAACATACGCAATTGCTTACGTATTTTTGGTTACAGAAACAGACACCGAATCTCCATTATAATAAGATGTGTGGCTTTCATCTTGATTTAAAGATAGCTATTCTTTATTTCGTCTAATACCAACTGTTAATTTTACGTTTTCAACTATGATTTTTGTAGGACATGCATTTTTATACATTAGCATTTCCCAGAGAATTCAGAATTGAGTTGTATTTTTTCTGACCACGCCAGTTTCTCTGTCACGGTTGATTCAGAATTTGAAAGCGGATTGAAATATATCATGCTAATACCTTACATATTGAGTAATGCAGAGTTGCTTCCCTTGAAATAAATGATGATACGTAATGCATTTAAAAATGTTTAATCTAATATCTTTTACAATCACGTAAAGAAGAAAAATGTATAGATTAAAAGAATCACAGGAAACACACACAGACCTACACACACACACATACACACATATACATACATATATCTATCTGTCTATCTCAGTTTATATATTTCTTATTTTCTTTCTATCTATGTATCTATCCCAATCATTTATCATCTATGTATGTAAGCATGCAAGTATATATATATATATATATATATATATATATATATATATATATATATATATATATATATATGAGAGTACACAAACAGTTTGTTTGAGATAACGATAGCCGACAATTTATCTCTGCTGATGAGGCATAATATGCTGAAATGTACATACAGAGATCGGCTTTTTCTCGATTTGTTTACGCATTACATTTGAACAGATATATTTGCCTAATTCATTAATTATTCAACTAATTAATTTTCAAATTACGTATGACTTCAATTAAACACATATTCTCCTATATATATATATATATATATATATATATATAGTAGTCCTTTGTTAGTATTGGAGAATTGAAAATAAAGTGCTCGATTACATGTGTAAGAGCTGTATTTATTTATTTATTTATTATAGTGTATAATACATTTAAGGCGCGTTGTATTGATGATGGGTAGCTAACATGCTGCCATGAAACCAATGGTAACATCCGTACCTTAAATGTATTGTACCCTATAATAAATAAATAAACAAATATATAAAATGTTTCTATCTATGTATGTATCTATCTATTTGCAGTCTTTTCTCTCTCTGTCTCTGTCTCTGTCTGTCTCTGTCTGTCTGTCTGTCTGTCTGTCTCTCTCTCTCTCTCTATCTATCTATCTACCTATCTCAGTCTGTTTCTATTCACCGATATATCTAAACCTGTTTTTGAAGGAGTAGTTACGGCTGAGATATTGGAACTAACATCGTAGTAAGCAAGTTTAAACTCCACTTGGCCTATTACATTCACTTACGGACAAATACTCTTTGGAAAGGGATTAGCCTTCGTGCTCTCCAGTTTTTTCAATGAAAATATGTTATTATTCCGTTTAAAATCCTGCAATGTGTGTTATATGTAACAAAGAAATATGGGTTTACATAAAATATGGTGTGGTTAATTTCCTTATAGATTTTAACAAAACCGGTTTAATAAATAGTTACTTGGTGTTATTGATTTCTAATATTATTGTTTATTCTCCGATGTATTAAAATCAATACTATGAATGATTTCATATAGAAACCAATTAAAATGTAATTAAACTAAGTGCAATTTTTTTTATATACGTTCTTATGTAATTCCGCCAGTCTTTCTAATTTAATATATTTCATTACATTAAAAATTAAACTCTTACGCCCGGAAGAGGACGCATATTCTTGCTAGTGTATCCAATTGTCCCAATCAATTCCTGACAGCATTAAATAATGACTATTTAATAATTATTGAGAAACTAACTTAATAAATAAAGAAATCGTGACGACTTTGATTACGTAATTTCGGTTATAGACAGAGAGTTACATAATCTCCAATGTAATAAGGTGTTCAGTTTTTGCTTTTTGTTGTGTGCCAAGATTTGGGCTACGAGCGAGCTTCAGATACACTTATGTTAATAAGTTCCCTAAAAACATGTAAGTTTCCAAGTTTATTACAAAAAAAAAATTCATGAATAAATAAATATTTAGAGCATATAACAGCACATAATTCATTACTTTCTCTTTTGCTATGTTTGTACACTATATAGTGCTGTTTTTCTTATCAAAAATGCCTCAAACATATATATATATATATATATATATATATATATATATATATATATATATATATATATATATATGAATTTAACATTTTGAAAAAACAATTAGTAATTATCAACATTTTCAAAATGTTAAATTCATTCATAATAATTATCAACATTTTCAAAATGTTAAATTCATTTTGTCGGATTAACTTCCATTTATTTACACACACACACACACACACACACACACACATATATATATATATATATATATATATATGTGTGTGTGTGTGTGTGTGTGTGTGTGTGTGTGTATATGTATATATGTATATATATTTCTGAACGCTGTTAGCCGAAGTAAATGAATCGAAATCTAATATATATATGGAAGTAGACAATTATTATCATTATTGTTGTTGTTATAGTTATTATTATTATTGTTATAATAATGATATTTATTGTGATAGTTATTATTATTATTATTATTATTATTATTATTATTATTATTGTTATAATTATATTTATTGTTATACATATTATTATAGTTATTATTATTATTATTATTATTATTATTATTATATTATTATACTACTACTACTACTACTACTAAGTCGTGCTATTAATATTTTAAACTGTTTAATGATAAAGTATATATATATATGATAAAGAAACACACACACACACACACACACACACACACACATATATATATATATATATATATATATATATAATCATGGCAATTTAATTATGAAAAAGTTTTTTTACGTAACAGATGGACTTGCTACTACTAATACACTCCTCTACCCGGATTATATATGAGAAGTAAACAAACAAACAATGTGTTTGATATTGGCCGACAATTTTTGGGGGAATATGTGCTTAATTGAAGTCATACCTAATTTTGAAACTTAATTAATTAATTAGGCGGGTATACTTGTTCAAATGTAAGGCTAAACAAAGAGAGTTTAAACAAGTATGCCCGCCTAATTTATTAATTATCAAATAATTAAGTTTCAAAATTAGGTATGACTTCAATTAAGCACATATTCTCCCAATATATATATATATATATATATATATATATATATATAATTTCATCTATCTATAAATTCAGTTGCTTATCCCAAAATCTGTCAGATTGTTGACCGTTATTGTCAATGTCGTCTTGCCTCATTTGTTTTATTTATGTATTTTAGAATCCCCCATTCATTGTCTATTCATTTCGTGAGAACAGACGAAATATTGTTAAAACCTGTTCGTAAATTGATACTAGTAGTCGAATGAACCAGTGTAATTTATATGCAGCTTCGCTGTGACAAATTATTAAAAAATATTATGTGTGGGGTAATTAAATCAAAGTTGTAGTCATATGTGTTCCTCTGGTGTACCATAGCATTTTATCGTGTTGTTAATCTTTAGATATATATATTTTTTTATATCTTGGCGTTCTTTTCTTTGAATATTTAGAAATATGACTGTTATAGGTGATACACCCTATTGTCCAATGGAATGCGCCGACAGGTTATTATAAATAACACGGACAATTGTGGCTTAGCAGTAAGCCAATGCGAGCAAGCCAATATTGTCGGACGTAGTTTTCCACATCTCTCTATTGTATTTGTCTACTTTCTGTTAATACATTTTTTCTACTTTTGTTACCCGTCGTTTTGTTCTTATTTGACCCCTTAAAACCTCACAACAATCACCAATGATTTTTTTCGGAATATTTTACAGGTTATAGGTAATCAAAAGGTACGATAACTGTAGCTTAATTCAGAACTAACAGTTGTGGAAAAAATACAGGTTATTTGATTGACAGATTTTAACCTGTGTTTGATCTCCTCTTTCGGTTGTTCAGCGTGAACAGTGAGAAAGAGTTTAGAAAATCTAGTCTTTTGCTAGGCGCTGGACAGGACAGATCGTTATGGCAGTCTGTCCGATCCAAAACAAGGACTCTGTGCGTTTGTGATCTTATAGAATAAAATAAGAGCTCTAAACAAGTCAAAGTCTTGTGTTCTTTAACTAAAAACTAAAAATACAAGACGTCCTAATATCAAGTATATAAGAATCCCAAAAAAGAAAGCCATCTACCAGCCCAAAGATAGATTCCAGTGAAGAATAACATCTACCAGCCCAACAAAAATAAAGTCCTCCGGATAATGAAAAAAAAATTTTTGAAAGATATTATCTGAGGGTTGTGGAAAAAATAAAATAAAACGTTTAATATTCTTAAAAGATTAATTACTTACTTAAAAAGCATCATATTCACTCCACTCTACTGAGATATTTGTTTTGTTTTACGACAGTTGGGATGTTTCAAAATTTTTGGATTTAATTATTCAGACTTTTATCCTTATAGAAAATATTAGAAATTATACGAGTAAAATATATTTTGTTCAGATTTCATGAAATTAAATAAGGGGTGGACGTAGACCTAGTAAAAAAATATTTCACCTAATATATTCTAGGATAAATCTATTTTAAACATAAATTCATCCAAAGCTTAATAAATATCGAACTTTTTCTGAAAACTTGACAATTAATTGATTTTTCATAGAATCTTTATAAAGGATATTTTTCTTTAGCGTAATGAATTTGGAAACTTAAATGTTTTTAGTGAACTTATTAACATCAGCGTATCGGAAGCTAGCCCATACATGAAATTCTCAACACAAAGCAAAAAATCGACCGAGTGATAGTTTGAAACTCGGAAAACTTGTAAATCTAGGTAACACTGTATTCCATTGGAAAATAGAAATACTAACAGGACCTGTGGCTATACCACAGTATGATAGTTTAATTATTACAACGTTTGATATTTTTACTTAAGAGCTCTTGCCAAAGAGTTCAATATTTAAAAAGTATAATAATCTTCATTTAGCACACTTTCGCACTTTTTAAAATTGATTTCCTTCTATTCATCTTTTCATTATGTTCTATTGAAACAGATTAGCGTTATTGCTTCCGTGCACTTACCTCCTCTGTATATATTTCCCCATCTCTCTTTTTATTATTTCTAGCATGTCCTTTTTCTTTTTTTATGATACAACGGAATGGTCTGTTATTTAGCTCAGGTGACGACACACATAAGAAATAAGAATACGGTGGGTGAGCTACACTAGATAATCAGGATTTACATTTTTGCATTTAATCTTGGATGATTTGGACGGTCTCATTTTCAACGAGAGATGATAACGGTCGTACTTTTAAGGAACACGGGTATTAATATATAGATCTATGGATTGTGTTACTGAATAATTGAACGTTCTGAAATCCATTTACGGTGTGAACCATTAGCAAAAATTCCTGATTTCTTTGTACGCTATAATCGTTTGTTCTCCCATAGAGTTTCATTGATGGTAAAATAATTGTTATACGTCTGATCTACCATAAAAAAAATTGTTTGAAGTCTAATGTGAGATTTCTCCTCATCATTCCGTCTATGTTTATATATCCCCTGCCCCCCCCCCCCCAAAAAAAAAACACGAAATGATTTCGATGAATTTTAAATGTCTTGACCTAAGCAAGCTCTAAAATATTCAGAACTTGCCACCGATGAAGAGCACTATGTGACACGAGTTCAGATTTTAGGAAGGGCACTTCAGACGTACTCGCGGGTAAGGAAAATTATACACCCCCCCTTATAAGTTATTAACGTACCTGTATGGTTTGGTTTGGTTTGTTTTGTTTTACGGCATATCAACCTCAGTGGCTCATTTAATGCCGATAAAGTTTTGAAATAAATCAATTCTTAATAGATAATACAATTTTTTTATAAATATATTTTTCTATTTAACCCATAGATGGGACCCTAGCAGGTACTACCACTCCGGGTCAGAGTGGACCAGGGAGCAATGGTGATGAAGGGGTGTTCCACAGTCCCCAAACCTAAAAACTGGAACCCACCATCAGATAGAGTTTAATGTCATTTCCAGGACATGTAGACCCGCAGCCACCGCCTTCTAGCTCCCATATGATAAAAAGGGGCTGGGCTTGCCATAAGGGCAATAGGGTTGGGAAAATCATATAGGTGCTAGGGCTTGACGTGACCAGCCGATTGATCGGAGGGGCCTCTCCGACCGCCCGTCTAACGTACCTGTAGTCAGAAGTTTCGGACTCTATGACCTTTAGGCACCCCTATTTGATTTCGATTGTAAAAGGTCGATGTTTCTTTGTGTGCTGAACGTTTCTATAATTTTTATTATTATTATTATTTTATTTCATTTTGTTTTAAAAATAATAATAGATAGAATAAGGTACACATGGATAAACTCCTAACCGAAACACGTGTAAGTTAAATTAATTAAAATAATCCTATTTTATCCATTCAATACTTTCCTTTATTTCTCTTTTCAACATACCGTCGGAGTCACTTCCATTTTCAATTTACACACACACACACACACACACACACACACACACATATATATATATATATATATATATATATATATATATATAAAGTTGTTGTCGGGGTGGCTTAAAGTCGGTATCAGCCAATCAGCGAGGGAGTCTATCCCCTTTTCACTAGCGCTAGACTAAGGAGATTGTTTTTGCGTCTGAGGTGGGGCGCCACACCTATCATCAGCTCCTTACTTTACCGCACATATCCCTGTGCTACTCATACGCTGAGTTGGCGAAGGCCCGTATCGAACTAGGAACCTTGTGGTTTCTATCCGAACGCTCTACCGGCTGAGCTAACCCATACATATAAGGGACAGTTGTGTGTATGTATATGTGTGTGTGTGTATGAGGAAACTACGAGAATGAACGAATTAACGACAATGTATATATATATATATATATATATATATACATTCACAATCACCAGAGCTAATTTTTGGGCGAAAATAATCAATATTTTATTTATCTATGGAAATATATCTAAGAATATTGATTTGCATAGTAATAAAATGAAAAGTCATTGGTTGCATTCGTGATTAAAACATAAATCAATTATGTAAAACCAAAACAATCAATAGATCTGCATGACTAACTTTTTATTATACCGCTCTATCCAGGCAACGCCGTGTAGCAGATGTTAGTATATATATGCACTTGTCAAGTTCATTTTCTATGAGAAAAAGTATCGAATTTTATGCGATACATGCATTGTAAGTGCCTTCAAGTAAAAATTTAATATATACTTTATTCAGCAATACTTCTAAAATAAACAAACATCCAAAAATCTTATTCACTTCGTCGAAAGGCATACGGTCTGTTTGTTGTTATTATTCTCTCAAAAACGGTATGGTAGAGGCGTGTAGTATCATTTGACAAGCTTAATTTCGCTGGGATTGTTAGCTGTGTACTGTGGCAAAGGCGATATAGTGTTTCACTATGCCTGCTGAGGTCCCGGTTTCGATTTCTGTCGGATGGAAATCGTTAGTATATATCACTGATGACACTTAATAAAGTCGAAACAGTCTGTACGATATTCTACACACCGAGCGATCCTTTGCCGGGATTACTCTTGTCAAGTTCATTTTCTATAAGAAAAAGTATCAAATTTATGTGATACATGCATTGTAAGTGCCTTCAAGTAAAAATATATATATATATATATATATATATATATATATATAAGTTAAAGGAAAGGAAATAAATCCGACAATATAAGTATGAAAAGGTGGAATGAAAACATCACACAATGCTGTTAAAGAAGAAAACAATTTATAATATAATCATAGCTGATACTGATCAATATTTCGATTTTACAAAAATCATCATCAGAGCTCATTCACTCCGTAGTTGTTTGGGTCGGAGAAGAATGTCAAATTAGTTCACAAACCAAAATGATATGTTTTACTGACAAAAGGTATACATATATATGGCGCGAATGCCCACATTGGTGATTAATGTAACGACTTTTGTTCTTTTTTGCAGTATTAAGGTTTTTTGTTTGTGAACTAATTTGACATTCTTCAACTTGAATGACATGATTTTTGTAAAATCGAAATATTGATCAGTATCAGCTATGATTATATTATAAATTGTTTTCTTCTTTAACAGCATTGTGTGATGTTTTCATACCACCTTTTCATATATATATATATATATATATATATATATATATATATATATATATATATATAATCCAAAGATCAGGTGAAAAATCGTCCTAACGACGTAGAAATTTTAAAAAATGTAGTAGTTTGCAGAGTTCATGTGTGATCTTATTGTCAGAGTCACAGAGCAACATTATATCAGTTAAAATAACAGGAGATTTAGATTTTTAGCATTATAGCCTATTTAAGGGAGCCAAGAGAAATTTTCTAATATCTCCCATCCTCAGATGTAAAAAAAAAAAATTGCATCTGAGGTTGAGAAATACTAGACAATTTCTCTAGGTTCCCAGACATAGGCTATAATGCATAAAAACTAAATCTTCTATTACTTTTTTTACTGATAATATATATATATATATATTTAGGAGAATATGTGCTTTTTAATTTTAGTCAGACCTAATTTTTGAAAGTTAATTCATTTATGTTTAATTAGGCGGGATTTAAACTACTTAAATGTGAGGCTAAACAAATCGAGAAAAATCAATCTCTGAATATATATTTCGACCTTTCAGAGATTGATTTTTCTCGATTTGTTTAGCCTCACATTTAAGTAGTTTAAATCCCGCCTAATTAAACATAAATGAATTAACTTTCAAAAATTAGGTCTGACTAAAATTAAAAAGCACATATTCTCCCAAATATACTGTCGGCTGAAAATAGCTAAAAGTTGTTTACATATATATATATATATATATATATATATATATATATATATATATATATATATATATATTCACCGGTAAGTTACTTTTTCCACAAATACCATATATATATATATATATATATATATGGTATTTTGTGGAAAAAGTGACTCACCGGTGAAAATGGTCACAATGGTTAGTTGATGCAAGTTTCACAATGATAAGACCGCGATATAACAAATATAAAGTGCTCAGTACGTGAGTAGAACAAATTTATTATAATAATGGTACACAGTAATAACCTACTCGAGTTTCACCATAAGGATCTTCAGGGTTCAATCCACTGGATTAATCAAGATATTGATTAATTGCAGTCGATTGCATGTGTGTATTTTTTTCGATCTCTCTCTCTCTCTCTCTCTCTCTCTCTCTATATATATATATATATATATATATATATATATATATATATATATAAATTTTTGCGATATATATATATATATATATAAATTTTTGCGATATATATATATATATATATATATATATATATATATATATATATATATATATATATATATATAGTATTTGATAATTTGCTTGAAGCATTGTTAAGTATATTATTATTTATTTATATTAAGAAAGCAATTACAATGCGTATAAAAAAATAAATTAAAAATAAAATGTCCAGTGTCTAATCAATTTCGAATATATATTCGTACATACATAAATATATATATATATCAGTAAAAAATAACAGAAGATAACAGAAGATTGTATATATATATATATATATATATATATATATATATATATATATATATATATATATATTTATTTATTTTACAATGTTTTCACAGATCAATGTTTATCTTTGTGAAAACATTGTAAAATAAATAAATATTAGCTCTTACAAACTGTGATTGAGCACTGTATTTTCTTTGTTTCATCGCAAAAAAATTTTGTTTTTACATATATATATATATATATATATATATATATATATATATATATGAAATTGCATTTAGCCTTAGTTGCATACTAAGATGCATTTGTTAACTATGAATATAGTATGTATACGACAGCTGTTGTGGATTATACATTTGCTACTAGATTTTCTAAAGTGAAAGAAATACAAATTGAAATAAAAGAAAGAAAGCAACTGAATAGAAAACGAAAATGAAAACAAAGTATTTTTCTTGGAAATCATCAAAAACAAGAATTCGTGGAAAAAGGTCAAGGTAGTTTGTATTGTTTTAGTTTCAAAACAGTTTCATTTTGAAATCGACCATTGAATGTGTAAATATATATATGGGAATTTTACATTACATAAACAGATTAATGAATCATCCTACCGCTATAACGACGCCAGAGACATATTTTACAAAATTAATTTAACACCTGGGTTGAAAAAAAAAATACCAAAAGTCAGGGAATTATCCGATTTTTATAAAATTTTCAGTGTTGATTTATCAATAAATGCCTTTTAAAATGCATTAATTATTTCATTGCAAAACTTACTTATTTTTTTTCAGGACACTTAACTTCAACCTCCTCCTCATATTTTTTGGGTGCAAAATATCGGTGGGGTTATATAAAAGTGAAATTAATTAAAATATAAATTTAAAAAAAAAACAAGGTGGGAATAGAAAAAAAAATTAAATGGGTGATTTTGTTAGAAAATAATTACCGAAAATCTGAAAATTAAATGTGAACAGAAACTAAAAAAAAAAAAAGAAGATTTTTTTCTTTGTTGTATATGATGCGTTTGATTCAACTATGTTTTCTAGCAAAAAGTTTAAGTTTAATCGAATGTATAAATATTGATTATACTGAATGTTATATATATATATATATATATATATATATATATATATATATATATATATATATATATATATATATAATCTTTACAGATCATTCACAATCCTATAACTCCACAACCAGAACTTTTCCTCTCATGGGCCCTCAAATGAATCATCAAAACTGCTGCACAAAGTTTGATGCAAATATGACATAGGACGGACGTCCTTCTCGTTGTATCAGATAATAAAATTTGATGCTTATGCACCACCATATATCTCTTAAAGACCAGAAGCTGATTTACAGACTTTGTTACAGATTGCACAAGGCACATTGTTCCTGGAGTTTGCATGAATTTCCTATGATTGACATATCCAGCCTCAGAAAGCATATATATATATATATATATATATATATATATATATATATATATATATATATACTAGCAAAAGTATGCACCCGCTGGGCGAAAGTATTTAAGTTTTAATGTTATAAAATATCATATTAAATTAGAAAAACTAAATTACATAAGAAAGAACAAATATAAAAATATTCCACTTATTTTAATGTTATCTTAATTGATTTCTGTATAAAATTATATGTGTAGAAAGTTTGTAGAAAAAACAACAGGATGTTAAAAGTTTTGCTGACAGAAATCTGTTTCGACCATATGAAGAGGTCATTATCAAAGCAATATTGTAAACAGAAAGACGAAATAAATATATCATTAATCATTAATAGATATATTATTAATCATTAATAAATAATCATTATTTATTTCGTCTTTGCGTTTACAATGTTGCTTTGATAAAGACATCATATGGTCGAAACAGATTTCTGTCAGCAAAACTTTTAACATCCTGTTGTTTTTTCTAAAAACTTTCTACACATATTGTCGGATTCATATCCATTTTACCTTTCATAAAATTATATATATAGGATTGCTTTTATTACGTTTGAGAATGAAATAATAGTATGAGCAATCAGTAACAATAAATAATTATTTATTAAACCCAGTTTTGTTAAAATCTTTATACAAATCATTCCCACCAAATACTATGTAAACCTTATTTCTTAGAGATATATAACACACATTTCAGGATTTTAAATGCATTAATAATTTAAGAAATTCTGCAGTAGTTCGAACTCAGCTAGACTAAGTGAGACATTATTAATAAATAAGATGCTAATAAAGATCAAATAATGA
This sequence comes from Doryteuthis pealeii, assembly GCA_023376005.1. Classification (NCBI taxonomy): domain Eukaryota; kingdom Metazoa; phylum Mollusca; class Cephalopoda; order Myopsida; family Loliginidae; genus Doryteuthis; species Doryteuthis pealeii. Next base: position 18,538,808 of record CM042150.1, on the reverse strand, counting down.
TTATTTCATAATCGGTAGGAATATAAATTAAATAACTAAGGAAATCGTGATGTCAGTGTTAACGTAGTTTCGGTTACAGACAGACAGTTACATAATCTCCATTATAATAAGATCTATACAAAAGTAGCGAAGACATTAAGTCATCGGCGCTAAAATCGCATAGGCGATATATGTATATATATATATATATATATATATATATATATATATATATATATATGTGTGTGTGTGTGTGTATGTATGTATATATATGTGTGTGTGCGTATGGGTGTGCGCATATGTATATATATATATATATATATATATATATATATATATATATATATATAAAGATAATCTACTGAGTCAGACGAACCTACTATTAGTTTCGCAATAAAGCTCTTCAGGGCTAAAATCTGACTCAGATTTTAGCCCTGAAGAGCTTTATTGCGAAACTAATAGTAGGTTCGTCTGACTCAGTAGATTATCTTTATTACTTGGCTCTACTTAGGTATCGAGCACTTTTTACAAATTAGCTTCTCCTAGCGGTTATATGAATATATATATATATATCTTATATACATATATATACATATAAATTGTTTTTTCTTTTGGCCAAATATTGTACCAATAGATTATTTTTTGTTGGTACAAATATCTTGGTCTTTTCTTTTTTTCAAAAATTTTTTTCTTCCTGGTTGATGTTTGGTAGTATATTTTTACAATCAAACTCTCTGCCGGGTTTTTTCTCTCCGCAAGGATCTAACAACACGCTTGGTATATTAAATTATATATATATATATATATATATATATATATATATATATATATATATATATATATATATACCAAGTTTGTAAATCGCATAGGCGAGGAACTAAGTAACTTAGCGCCATTAACTTTATATATACGCTGCCCTGACACACACACACACACACACACACACACACACACACACACACACATATATATATATATATATATATATATATATATGCTCTAATAATGATATTGAGTACTGGGTTATATGATATGAACAGGACCGGTTTAGCTCAGTCGGTAGAGCGTTCGGCTAGGAATCACAAGGTTCCTGGTTCGATACCGGCCCTGGCCAACTCAGCGTATGAGTAGAACAGGGTTCTGTGCTGTAAAGTGAGGAGCTGATGGTAGGTGTGTCGATTTAACTCAGACGCTTAATTAATCTCCTTGGTTTAGCGCTAGTGAAAAGGGGATAGACTCCCTCGCTGTCTGGCTGATACGGACATTAGGCCTGATCGATGACTTTACTTTTCTTTGTATGATATGAAGTATTTCTAACTAATACAAATGATTTGCACATAGTAATAGGTAGGGATACCCAAAATGAGACTAAAATACATTTTTGACAAAATGACTTTAGTCCCCCCTAAGGAAAATAATTTACCAAAAATCAGGAAATTATCGGATTTTAATGTAATTTTCAGTGTTTACGTATCAATGAATGATCTTTATAATGCATTACTCATTTTATTTCAAAACTTTCTCATTTTTTTTCAGGTCACTTATTTTTTATCCCCCCCCCCTTATGTTGGGGGCGTAACTTTTTTTTTTCAAGTTGGTCTTTTCGTTTTCTAATTACAGTAAATAAAAAGATAAAAGACCGAAGTTATGAATAGAAACAAAAAAACAATTTACGGTGGCTTTTCTATGAGAAAATAAGTACCGAAAATCGAAAAATAAAATGTAAAAAAATAATAAATAATTAATTTTTTGGAGACTTTTTTTACTCATTTTGATAATTATTTAATTGGCTATTATTTTATAAAAGAAAAAAAATTATACTTCGATATTTTTTCTGCTTAAAAAAAGAGGGGGTACATTTTCAGTAGAGTTTTTCTTCAAAACGTATACTTTTTCGAAAAAATAAGGCTTGCATTAAGTAGATATTCATTTCTAGAATTTAAAAATATAACATTTTAAACTTAACGTCAGGCTTAAGTATTTTAAAGGAATTTTATATATCAATTTTTCATTGCAAAAATACTAAATTAAAGTTTTGAAATAAAATAACTAATGCATTATAGAATTCATTAATTGATAAATCAATACTAAAAATTTCATTAAAATCGGATAATTACCTGATTTTTGGTAAATTTTTTTCCATCCCAAATGTTATTTTAAAATTGTAAACAAGCGCCTAGAACCATTGAAAAAGAGGCAGAATTGCGGATCGCGTCGAAATTGACCAAAACAAATTGTTTTATATCTAATAAAAATAAACTGCATATGTAATGATATTTTTCTTTTTTTTAATGATCGTCATTATGTTACTACTTATCATTTTAGACAAAAATTAGTTTTTAAAAAGTTAGCAGCCGACAAATTTGGGTATCTCTAGTAATAGGGTTTGAAGTATTCCCATCGAAGTAAAAAGAACATATATTGTTTGTCATATTTGTATTTACGATTCTCAAAGATGTTCCGGTTACTTAAGTTTCCCGAATGATGTTGTTCAGTTTGGCATCAAAATGTATGCAATTTATTTTCTTAATTATACTTTCATGTTACCGCGGAATATTAAAGGTACTAATAAGAATATTCACCCTCAGTGGCATAAGTACTTAAGTTTAAATGTAACTTCAATGTAAATATATTAAATTAGAAAGACTAACGAATTAAATAAGAACGCATATAAAAGATTACACTTATTTAAATTATATTTTAGTTTGCTTTCAATATAAAATAATTCACAGGCTTGATTTTAGTACGATGGAGAATAAAACAATAATATTAGAGATAAATAACACCAATAATTATTTATTAAACCCAGTTTTATTAAACCCTGAAATTAACCAAACCATATATTATGTAAAACCTTATTTCTTGGTGATATAGAAGACACATTGCAGATTTTAAATACACTAACGTTTTGGGGCAAATTCAACTCAAATTTTCATAGGTATATCGTTAATAAATAAACTTTATTCTATGCATTAATGATTTTGATATTGAATTAAAAACTCAATAAGAACGTATATAAAAAGATTACTCTTATTTAAATTATATTCTAGTTGGTTTCCAAATAAACTCATTCACAGGCTTGAATTTAATACGTTGGAGAATAAAATAATAATATTAGAGATAAATAACACCAAGTAATTATTTATTAAACCCAGTTTTATTAAACACAGTAGGCAAATTAACCTAACCATACACTATGTAAACCCTTATTTCTTGGTGATATATGAGACACATTGCAGGATTTTGAATGCGCTAACGTTTTGAGGCAAATTCAACTCAAATTTTCATAGATATATCGTTAATAAATAAAATTTATTCTGTGCATTGTAGTGGAAAATACGTAAAAAAAAAAGAGACAAAAGAAAGAAGAGACAACAGCAACTCCAGCAAGTATCACAATTTTTTTTCAGTCACTGCACCAGAGATTGTCATTAAAAATTGGTCTGTTTAGCCACTCACGCAGTTGCAGATAAAAAAGTGACACTACGCCATCGTCTTTAGTAGAGGGAAGTATGCCAATATTCTATGCATGAATAATTTTGATATTGAATTAAAAACTCAATAGTTTCAGTTACAGACAAACACCGAATATCCATTATTAAATCAATGTCATGTCACTAATGTCTATGGATTGTATTACTGAATAATTGAATGTTCTGGATTCTGTCTACGGTGTGGACCATTAGCTAAAATTCCTGTCTTTGTGATTTCTTTGTACTAGCCATCGTTTGTTCTCCCATAAGTTTAATTGATGGTAAAATAATTGTTATACGTCTGATCTACCATAAAAATTCTTTGAAGTCCAGAGAGACTTGTTTAACTAAAGAGAGGTATAAGATGATAACGGTCGTAAAATAAAGGAACACGAGCCTTTTCAGTCGGTAGAGCGTCCGATTAGGAACCATAAGGTTCCGGGCTCGGTACCAACCCTCGCCAACTCAGTGTATGAGTAGAACAGGGATTGTACGGTAAAGTGAGGAGCTGATGGTAGTTTTTGCGCTCCACCTCTGACGCCAAAATAATCTCCTTGGTCGAGTGCAAGTGAAAAGGGGATAGACTCATTTTCTGGTTCGCTGATACCGACTTTAGGCCACGTCGACGACTTTACTTTACTTACTTAATAATTAATGGTGTTTAATTCAGAAGTTCATGTCCTTCAAAAAAAAAAGCAACATCTTAACCATCGATAGCAAACTCCTAAACTCTGTCGAACAATTTAGATACTTAGGCAGTAACATCTCCTCCACAGAAAACGACGTTAATGCACGCATAGGAAAGGCATGGGCCGCTATAAATAGATTATCTATCATATGGAGGTACAATCTCACAGACAAGTTAAAGAGACAGTTCTTCCAGGCCGTTGTCGTGTCAGTACTGCTGTATGGCTGCACCACCTGGACCCTAACTAAGCGACTAGAGAATAAACTAGATGGGAGCTGCACAAGAATGCTGCGGGGGATCATGAACAAGACGTGGAAACAGCTGTACAGCCACCTGCCACATATCACACAAACCATCCGAGTAAGACGGACAAGACACGCGGGACACTGCTGGAGAAGCAAGGACGAACTCATAAGCGACGTCCTCCTGTGGAAGCCAGCACATGGACAAGCCAGTGTGGGCCGACCAGCAAAAAACGTTCGTTGATCAGCTCTGTGCGGATGCGGGATGCTGCATAGAGGACCTCCCGGGAATGATGAGCGATAGTGACGGATGGGGAGAGATTGTCATGGATATCCGTGCTGAAAGCGCGACATGATGATGATGAATTCAAAAGTGAATATAATGGAAAATAGATATTTCTTCAAAATAGAATTACTGTGCATTATAAATTAGCTAGATTTCTATTGTTTACTTTCGGTTTAATAAAAATCATTAAACTTAATGATACTTCCCGTTAAAAATTAGATTGTTATTACGTGCAAAATTATCACCTTTTTACTCGTAGGTGTTTCGCATTCAACCGACGTGTTAATGTCTTCAATGATTTCGCATCTTATCTAACATGATACGCTTCTGCCGCTGTTGACTTGAACATATGTGAAAAATATCTTTTTTTGTGGGTTGTTGTTGTTTTTTTTGTTTTTTTAAATCTTCCATTGTTTTTGTTTCAGCTACCAAGTTCCAGATAAATGTAAACAACATCATGATTGTAGCGCGAAAAACAGCGTCACCAGAAGATATGCTGTTTATTAAATCAATAACAAATGAGATTATTGTAATCTTATTGTAATGGAGCGTCGGTATATCTCGGCCTGTAACCGAAATTACGTCACTGCTTACATCACAATACCCTCAGGAATTGAGTAAGTTTATTAATGAGTATTTAATTTATACTCAAATCATGAATACATAGCATAATAAAACTGTCTCTCTGCCTGTTACCGAAACTAAGTCTCTGCTTACGTCACAATACCCACAGGAATTGTGTAAGTTTGTAGATGTTATAGGTGATATAACCAATCTACATAATGGAATGATCCTATTACTACTATAAGTAACAAAGACAATTGTAGCTTGAGGAACAAACGACGCGATTCAGTTCTAGACTGTATTGTCGGACGTAACTTCACCTTCCTTCTGTAAATTTCACTTTCTCTGTTCAATACACTTGTGTCAACTTTCACCAGTTTTTGTCTTTATTTGTGACCCTTAACAACCTCACAACAGTAAATGAGTATTTTAATTCATAGTAAAAATCATTAATATATTAAATAAGTTTTATATATTAACGAGGTCTCAGTGAAAATCTGAGATTTGCCTAAAAATGCCTATGTTATTAGTGCATTTAAAATACAGCTATGTGTCTTATATATCACTAAGGAATAAAGGTTTACATGATATGTTTTGTGTTTAGTTTGCATAATTGTTTCAACAACACCGGGTTTGATGACTAATCACTTGGTGTTATTAATGGTTAATATTATTGTTTTTTCTCCAACGTATTAAAATCAATCCTATGAATGATTTCATATAGAAACCAATTGCAATAGAACTAAAATAAATGTAATCTTATTTAATTACGTTACCGCCCTGTCGGCTGGGTCGTTAGAATGCACCGACTGCACCTCTGCGGAGGGGTAAGACTCCCCCAATGGGGCCACCTGTTGGCCGTGGGTGGCGACCCGCGATGCTTAAGGATAGAACCCAGGTGGATTGCAATACTCAACTTTGGCCCTATCTTAGGCTAGACGGGCGGTCGGAGAGGCCCCCTCCGATCAATCGGCTGGTTACGTCAAGCCCTAGCACCTATATGATTTTCCCAACCCTATTGCCCTTATGGCAAGCCCCAACTCCTTTTTATCATATAGGTGCTAGAAGGCGATGGATGCGGGTCTACATGTCCTGGGAATGACGTTAAACTCTATCTGATGGTGAGGTTCCAGTTTTGGAGGTTTGGGGAATGTGGAGCACCCCTTCATCACCATTGCTCCCTGGTCCACTCTGACCCGGAGTGGTAGTACCTGTTAGGGTCCCATCTATGGGTTAAATAGAAAAATGTATTTATAAAAAAATTGTATTATCCATTAAGAATTGATTTATTTCAAAACTTTATCGGAATTAAATGAGCCACTGAGGTTGATATGCCGTAAAACAAAACAGACCAAATTAATTACATTAGTTTTTCTAATTTGATATATTTCATTACACTAAAATTAAAATACTTACGCCCCGAGGGTGCATACTCTTGCTAGTGTATGTAATTACCTAACGTCTTCGCCACAAGTAGGATGTAGCAAAAGATCAATTTTTAAGCCGGGTCGAGCTGCTTTTGTCTTCTCAACAAATCGTATTCTTCTGTCAGATTTATGTAATTATCCAATGTTTCTCAAGAGTATGATTTAACACAAGGTCAATATTTTAAGCAGAGTACAGCTGGTATAAATTAAGAGTGTTCATTTACTGCAGGCAAGAAATATTTAAAGAAGCTCTTTACATTGGCTTAATTTTTCTTTCATTTAATCAGCAGCATCCGAACGCTGTCCGTACTAGCAGCTTTTTTTCTTCCGATGTAGTCCAAATTTTGTTGCGATGTTTCATATAATTGTTTTGTGGAAAGTGATTGCAGAATATTTTGCACGTCAGTCGGTAAAATGAAATGTAACAAAAATTACAAAAACATTATCTGATTAATCTTATTGAGGGCAAATATTTATATTAAATAATGACTTCGCCAAATTTTGTTTTTCTCTTAATATTGACATTCATTCATTCATTCATTTACACACACACCACACACACACACACACACACACACACACACACACACACACATATATATATATATATATCGATATATATCGATTTATATAATATATATATTAATCGATATATATCGATTTATATATATATATTTCGATTTCTGTCGGAGGGAAATGGTTAGTATACATCGCTGATGAGACTTAATAAAGTTGAAACAGTCTGTACAATGTTCTACACACCAAACAATTCTTTGCCGAGATTCACTTGTCATGATTATTTTCTATAATTATCGAATTTTATGCAATATACGCATTGTAATTGCCTTCAAGCAAAATATAAAAATTAATATAATATATATATATATATATATATATATATATATATTATATATTATATGAATTTACTAACCCCTCCGCACGAGCAGGATGTGAAACAGGATTTCTTAAGCGGAGTTTAACAGGTTTGAATTCATAGTTTTCCTTGTAGACTGGTTGCCTAGGCAACGTTAAAGAGCCCAGTCTGCCCTACTATTTACGTATAGCTGGATGGAGAATTGGATTCATACCTTTCGCAAGGATATTAGCGCTATGTGAGTTTCAAGCAGCTTCGTCCAGGAATTGAACTCGGGTCGACGATTTCATTTCCTATGAATATAACCAGTAGAACACGCACCTTCTTGACAAAATATATAAAAGGAGAACACCACGACTCAGTTAGGGAGAGAGAGTACACTCTGCTAGAGAATTATGTGACCCCTGTAACTAAAAGGCCCAAAATGATGAAGTTATCTTGATGCACATCTGTGGAAGGAAGATTATGCTGATCTGACCCTGGTGAGAGGCTGGCCTTACTGAACTGGATATCATTTGAGTTGTACTTTTATGTTAGATTGAGGAATTCAGTAATGCTTGAAAAGAAACACTTGGAAATAAACATAATTAGTAATAGCAAGTATATACACCCTCCTATATATGTAGGTATATACATATATACATATATGTATTTATATATATATATAATATAGATGATATATATATATATATATTATCTAGATATTCCTCGCCAACTCAGCATATGAGTAGCACAGGAATCTGTGCGGTAAAGTAAGAAACTGATGGGTAGGTGTGGCGCTCCACTTCCGACGCAAAAACAATTTCTTTGGTCTAGCGCTAGTGAAAAGGGGATAGACTTCCACGCTGATTGGCTGATACCGTCTTTAGGCTAACCTGACGACTTTTCTTTATATATATATATATATATATATATATATATATATATATTTGGTGAGTTTAATTTTCAATGTATATATTATATATGTATGTATGTATATATATATATATATATATATATATATATATATATATTTGGTTAGTTTAATTTCCAATATATATATATATATATATATATATATATATATATATATATATATATATATATATATGTCTCGAATCTAATATATAAAGGAGAGATTTTGGTATGTACGTATCGATGTATAACTCCAAAACGGGAGGTCACTCAGATTTAAAATCTTGCATACACATTGATATCGTTCTAACTAAGAAACACTCCAAATTTGGTTATTGGTTTTTACTGATTAAGGGATATAATTAATTAATCAAACAAAAATCAAACGATTTTTCTAAATACATAGCATAGCATAGCTGCTGCTGCTGCTGCTTGGTGTATCAGTAGGAGCTCTCGCCTGCTGGTTTTATCAGCAGAAAGAAAGAAAGAAAGAAAGAAAGAAATATCAGCTTCCAGTCATTGAAAATTTTAGCAACAAACTTGAACTATGACTAAATTTTAACGTAAAATAAATTCGTTTTATTTTTATTTTATAATCTTTCTAAATATTTATTTATATTTATCGTATGTTTTTGAAACTAACTTTTATTGTACAATTTGCACCGTTAAATCAACTGAAATTTTACGTAGCCAAAAACAACTTACGACAAGAGGATTTTTTAAATATACTATGAAAAATCAGTTAATGGTCCAATTTTCATGAAAATATATTAGGGGAAATATTTTTTTACGAGCTCTACCCCTATCCCCTATTTTATTTTATGAAATATTAAAAAAATGAACCGAAATTGGGTATACCTATCTCTTATTTTTTCGCCACTCACTCTTTGGTGTTCCTATTTTTTTTTTTTGTCCGGTCATGGACCGGGTACTTTAGCTAGTACATATATATTGTATTTACTGTGAAGCATGGGTAAAGTGTAAAATAAATGAGAAACTGAGTATTTTACACTTTACCTCTGCTTTACACTAAATACAAATATATATATATATATATATATATATATATATGTATATATATATATATATATATATATATATAATACGCGTATATACAGATATAATATATACATTGAAAATCAGATTCATTAGATATATTAACAAAGAAGCATAGGTGTACTCCACAACGAGAATTTTGACACACCTTGTATTCTAAAAAAAAACATAGGAAATGGATCGTTGATTTTTTCCAGAATACAAGGTGTGTGAAAAAGTTTTAAAAATCTTGATACTTTTTTGACATAGCTTGTATATAATTGTTGACAAGACATGGTATTGCTCACTAAAATTTGCATATATATATATATGTGTGTGCGTGTGTGTGTGTGTGTGTGTATGTGTGTGTGTGTGTGTGTGTGTGTGTGTGTTTTCTGAAAAAGAATTAATGAATGGAACATTATATTTTTCGGAATACAAGTACAGAAAATGTAGGTACTTTTTTGACACACCTTGTATATTGTTGTTGATAAGACATGGTATTGGTCTCTTCACACACACACACACACACACACACAAACACACACACACACACACACATATATATATATATATATATATATATATATATATATATATATATATATATATACAAAGAAAGCAATACGTTGTCTTATCAACACACGAATTCGTGCACATTTTAGTAATATTTCTATTGATTTTTTTGTAGACTACGGACGATGTCAAAAAAGCGTACATTCATTGTTTGTGACGTGATCATAAAAAAAGTTTATTATGTAAGACTGAGTTCGCCAGAGTTGGACGTTAATTCTTTGTCAGCATGGTGCACGCAAATTAATTCAGACGAGTTATGTCACCTGTCATCTGGAGATATTAATGATATTTTTTTTGAATATACGATCGGACAAACCCAGTACCGTAAAGAATATCAGGAAATTATCTAATACGAAATAGTACACTCATATAATTATATCACATATTATTTCTTTTTGTTGCATTTTTGATTCTATATTTTTCCATAACTTTTCTTGTCAGAGTCGTTCGTTTGTTTCCTACATATATACATTTCTATGGAAGCGCGTGGTGAAATGGTTAAAGTCATGGGAAATGGACTCGTCGACCCGAGTTCAAATCCTGGACGTGCTAATTGCATTTCACTTAGCGCTAATACCCTTGGGAAAGGTATGAATCCTACTCTCCCTCCAGCTATGGGTAAATAATAGGGAAGACTGGGCTCTTTAACCTTGGTTAAGCAACCGGTCTAGGAGAAGGAAATCTCGGAATTCAAACCTGTTGAACTCCGCTTAAGAAATTGACTTTGTGTCGCATCCTGCTCGTGCGGAGGGTTGGTAAACAAATATATACATTTCTAAGAGGCGCTCGAAGAATAACGGTTATTATTGTAAGTAATGGACGTAGTTCAAATCCTGACGTGCCTGTTTGTATTTATCAATGCGCTAATACTTTTGGAAAAGGTATCCATCCAAGTATAATACTTCCAGCTATTTTTACAACGTTCTATGTTTACTCAACAGCTATTTCTAAATAGTTCAATATGTAAAAAGTGTAATAATCTTGAGTTAACTCTCTCTCTCTCATTCTTTTTTCTTTCTTTCCTTCTTTTCTTCTTTTCATTATGTTCGATTGAAACAGATTAGCGTTATCGCTTCCGCACGCTCATACCCTCTTTCTATCTTGCCCCTACCCTCTTTCTTTCTTTCTTTCTTATTATAGATTTCTGTGTAGCATTTCCTTTTTCTTCCCTTTCTTTCTTTATACTAAAATACGGAATGGTCCATTATTTAACTGAGGTGACAATACTTATAAGAAAGAAGAACTATGTGGATAAGCAACACTAGATATTCAGGATATATATTTTGCATTTCATCTTGGACGATTAGGTCTGTATCATTTTCAACCAGAGTGTGTTGTAAGATGATAACGGTCGTACAATTAAGGAACACGAGTATTATTATAATTAAATATATTTCGTTTTCCGGAGACAATATAGTAAAACGTAAACTAAAGTCGAGGAGAGGGTCTAATGTCGGTATCAGCCAGACAGGCGAAGGAGTCTATCTCCTTTTCCCTAGCGCTAGACAAAGGAGATTGTTTTTGGCTTCTAAGGTGGAGCGTCACACCTACCATCAACTCCTCACTTTACCGCACAGATCCCTGTGCTACTCATATGGTGAGTTGGTGTGGGCTGGTATCGAATCCGAAACCTTGTGGTTCCTAGTCCGACACTTTATCGACTGAGCTAATATATAATGTTATATGATCCTGGCGGTCCATATGAACCCCGGTTGAGAACCTGCTTTATATCTTTCATAAAGCTATTAGTCCGAAATTAAACCAAACTGGAGTTTTTATTCATCTGTCGGCGATACTATCAGCGTATTATAGGGTCTGCCGACGGGGCTAAGAAAAATTGAAGAATACATAAATAATGAGGATAAACTTGTTTTTTTTAAAGTCCTGAGCATATTTTTTTGTATTGTTCAATTTATTTCATAATTACATCATTCTGTTTTCTAAGAGGACTGAAATTAAAAAATTAAAAAAATAGAAAAAAAAAAAAAGAAAAAAAAAGAAAAAAAAGAAGGAAAAGAAAAATCGAATTCCGCGCTTATCCCGGATGCCCCTCGAAATAATTCCAATTAATTCTATTTAATTATCTGCGCTAGACCATCCTCTTTTCTTTATTTAAAAAAAAATATCATATCCAATTTTGCGTTTATTGGTCTACTTACTTATTAGCTATTTCAATAGCCGCATTCCATTTTTCGAATGATCCATTTAATTTTTATTATCAGTCACTTTCTAGATATCGTGTTCCATTAACATAAATATTTATCCCCCTCCTCCCCATCTCTCTCTCTCTCTCTCTCTCTCTCTCTCTCTCTCTCTCTCTCTCTCTTGTTATGATGACCTTTATCAAAATCATAATAATATGTCAATTATATCCCGTGCTAATGTCAATCAAACGAGCCTTTTGATAAAATTTGTACAATGGAAAATAACACATTTTTAAAATGCTTTTCATTCCTTCTTCTGCCTAATAATCTAACTTCGATCGGACAACGCATTTGATCTATCTATCTATCTATCTATCTATCTATCTATCACATTTTATTCATATCTAACATGTTGATATACAAGGTGTGTGGAAAAGTATCGAGATTTTTTGTATTTTTTGACACAGTTTGTATTCTGAAAAAATAACGCTCCATGCCTTCTTCATATCTATTTTGGTAAAAACTGCTTTAAACTTGGTACTCTTTGGACACACCTAGTATTCTGAAAAAAAATAATGAATGGGACGTTTTTTTCAGAATACACAGTGTGTCAAAAAGTACAAAAAATCTCGATACATTTTCGACACACCTTGTATATACACACACACTGACACAGACAGACACAGACAAAAAGACAGTTCGACATAAAGACAGTCAGACAGACAGACAGACACACACACACACACACACATATATATATATACATATACATATATATATATATATATATATATATATATGCTTAATTGGAGTCGTACCTAATTTTGAAAATTAATTAATTAATAATGAATTAGGCGGGAATACCTATTAAATGTATGGCTAAACAAATCGTGTTTAGCCATACATTTAATAGGTATTCCAGCCTAATTCATTATTAATTAATTAATTTTCAAAATTAGGTACGACTCCAATTAAGCACTTATTCTCCAAAAAATTATCGGCAAAAAGCCATTCTAAACAAACCTTGTTTACATATATATATATATATATATATATATATATATATATATATATATATATAAGAAGATAGTGATTATATATCATATTCATACTATATGTTGACTACTATTGTGTCCCAACGTGGTCTAATGCTTTGCAAGTTTGTCTCACAGATCTATTACTACCTAAAAGCGAGTTCGATCCTCGCTGTATGCCTTATACTTGAAAGTGGCGAATCGGGTCGGTTAAAAAAGGGCGTCCGATCGTGGCATAATGGTTATCAAACTAGTCTCGCATATCAATTACAACTGAAAAGTGAGTTCAATCTCTGTTGTATGATTCATACTAGCAACCACGTGTCACATCCGAGCCTTGGTGGATGGATTTGGTAAATACCTACAATGTTAACAACTACATACGTTTCAAAAATCTCCTGTAAACTCACGAGAGATTTCTGACTGAATCTCAGTTGATCTGTTAAGTTTTTAAATGCCATCCTTGGCCAGTTGAAAAGGGCTTGAAGTAAGTAAGTCCTGAATTATGGAATCCTTTGGTAAGTGAATAAGTCCTATCCTGCGTATAAGTCCTATCCTGCGTATTGTTAAAGGTCCAGTGATTTAATCCTATGTCCGTCGTCCACGAAAGTCAAAGTAGTTATGGCCAGTACTGTCGGTTTTATGTATTGTATTCGCAGCAGAGTACTGCCAGCGATTGGCCAAGAGTTTGATCACATTGTTCTCGCCGAGTCTATAAGTAGGAGTGGACATCTAGTACACACCTTATATACAAAAAATCTCAACAGATTAAAAAAAAGGAAATATACCTTATGTTGACTACGAGAGTGTCCCATATTGGTTTTATAAGAATAAGAATATGTGGTTCTTATAATACGTTAGAAGGCTCAGGGTAACCTTCCAGCGTAGGTGAATAATATACATAAATGAATTCGAACAAAGAAATATAACGATACATACTTTATTGTTTGAGCACATGGATGAATAACATACATAAAATACAATACAAGATACAAAACAGATTGGGGGAAGGTCCTTTGTGTTACATAATCATTAGATACCTAATGATTATGAAAATAGTGTAGAAATCATATTAGTGCAGCTGATGACCTTGAGGGGGAGTGACGGCGCTTGACCTCGATCTCACCTTGCGTTCTGGGGATGGGACGTGAGAACCAGAAGGCCCCCTTCCGGTTTAAGGGGTAAGCAACTCCGTTAGTTACAGTTAGAATTTAGAAGCGAAGCTAGCAAGATGTGAGTCTCACTGCGTCATTGTCTGGTCTGGGGATCTGGAATAAAGTAACATCAAAAGTAAACGAAGTCTTGTGTTTATTACTAAAAGCTATCAATGACACAGGGCTTCTGATAAGGAACGATCCCCAACAGAGACCAGACCCGAAGTCCCCAAGAAACACCACGACAAGACCAGACCAAGATAGATGATAAAAGAACCAAGCCGGCCAGAAGACTAGACGACCAGAGTAAGAAGAAGTAAGAGAAGTATATAACATATAGATATTTAGGGCCGATAAAAAGGCTATGCAACACTTTGGAAGTGAGAAAGAGTTCATAAAGAATATGAGTCACTAAACTGATAGTTGAGGATCAAAACCCCCACTTAATGGACAGAGACACCAAGCGTCTATCCCATGTTTTGTGCATGCTAGATCAAGAGAAAAAAAGAGTGAGAAATTCTCGAGCTACTGTTTTACATACCCAGCCAGTAGTGTCACCTATTGGCGAAACCTCCGCGGTAACGGAAGATAACCCTTTTGGACACAAGTCCATCCCAGCAGAGGCAGACAACTGCTACAGTGTAATAGTTAGCAAACTAGTCTCGCAGATCCATTACTAATGAAAAGAAGAGTCCATTCCTCGTTGGACGCCTCATACATGCAACCTTGTGTCACATCCTACCCGTGGCGCACGGCGTGTCGACAAGTCCATTTCCCTCGACTCTAACCATTACAAAACGCGCCTCCACTGTTGACTACTACATAAGCTTTAAAAACCTCGCATGAACTCATGAGGAAGTTTCCAACGAAATTTCAGTTGATTAAATAAGGAAAATATTATTGATACACTCCGATATTGAATACGTTGATTGTAGATGTAAAGTTGCTGTTGTTTTGCACTTAAAACTGGAAATGTAAAAAAAAAAAAATGGATTTCCAGAAGGAAGTTGTAAGAAATGAAAGAATTTGAAAGAAAAATAAATAAATAAAAGAATAACTTTGCAGCTCGATAAAAAAAATCCAGATAACAAAAGAACCCTTACAAAGATTCATAGGAAATCATTTTTTATTATTTCTGAATTCTATCTGCAACACTTTTGTTATAATTTTTTTCTTTATCATTATTATCATTTTTATTATCATTTTTTGTTATTTTTGATTCCTTACTTGCAAAATATTATTTTGGCATGATTTGACCCCAGGATAAGCAATTTTCTGTGGATCTGAACATGTCTTTACTTATCTTTTTAATAAATACTTTTTTGTATATTACTTACTTTGTATATTTACTTACATTCTCTAGTTAATTCCACTTGTGAGTATTTTTTTAAAAGTTATTTCTGCACCGTAAAATTTCCGGAAAGTGTAAAAAAAAAAATTTACTTATTTATTTTTTTATTTTTTTCATTTTGAAAGCCATCGAATGGAAATCCCAATTTGGATGTGCAGTTAACCTTAAAATTAGGAATAAGATTATAAAAAAAAATGGAGGACACGAATAATATTAATAAAAAGACAAGTTTTAAAAGAAATCAAGCGAAAGTAAGTGTGATGAATGGAACGGCCTAAGCACAGATTTTTCTTAAATGAACATGTACTACGATGATTTTAACGTTAGATTCAGTTAGTTATAGAAATGATTTACTTAAATCCGATCGTGCGTAACTCAATTTGTCATAAATTACGTGTTTGCGTTAAAGATTAATAATTAAAAATAACTAATTATTATAATTATTTCACTTCTTGTGAGTTTTTTGCACACCAGCCTAAGTTGATGCGGCCTTTCACTGTAGTATGAGTCACAAGTCTCCTCAGGTCGCCAGGACTCTTTTTGAGTTTTCACATCAGCATTAGCTGATGGTCTTTCACTGGAGTCTGAGTGACAGCAAGTCTCCTCAGGTCTCCAGGACTCTTCTGAGTATTCTGGCAGATTGCAGCAGGGCATTGTTCTGAATGGTTTCAACCCTTCCTCTGATTTCTAAACATTCCAGACCCTTTTCCAAATTTTTTGGGACTGTTCCAAGTGCACCAACTACAATTGGTATCACTTTCACTTTCATATTCCATTTTATTATTATTATTATTTCTATTTTTTATTTTTTATTATTATTTATTTTTATTTTTTTATTATCATTATTATTTTATTTTTATTTTTTTAAATTTCATTTTATTATTATTATTATTATTATTATTATTATTATTATTATTATTATTTGTCTCCATGAGAGTTCTTGAATGACAGCAAGTCCCTATTTCACTCCTTGTGAGTTTTTCACACCAGCGTAAGCTGATGGTCTTTCATTGGAGTCGTGTGACAACAAGTTTCCTAAGGTCTCCAGGACTCTTCTTGGTATTCTAACCGATTTCTGCAATGCTGTTATCATTGATGGTCTCAATTCTGTCTTTGATTTCCAGTTCATCTATTCTCTATTGGGGATCGTTCCAAGTGTCCAAAATTCAATTGCTATCACTTTCACCCTCATATTCCACAACTTTTTCAATTTTCTAGGAAAGTCTAGGTATTTATCTATCATTTCGTTTTCTAACATTTTCATCGTGTGATCTCTTGAGACTTCAAAATCTACCAGTTGACAAGTTCTCCGTTTCTTATTAATCAATAGTTGGTTTTGTCTTCTGGTTGGGTTAAGGTGATCCGTCATTTTATCAAAATCCAAGAGATTTGTACGTGTTTCATTCTGAAGAAAAGATTCTGGTTTATGCATATACCATTTTGTTGTATGGTTAGAATTTAATTTGTTCCACAACTCCCTGTGGATCACCTTTACGACCCAGTCGTGCCCAGCTTTGTATTCTCGTTGTGCTAGTTTGCTGAATTCTACTAATATATGGTTAGTTGTTTCATTTCTGTTTATAATTATAATTACGTTGATTAATAATTATTAATCAACGTTAGCTGATGGTCTTTCACTGGGGTTTGAGGTACAACAAGTCTCCTCAAATTACCAGGCCTCTTCTGAGTATTCTAGCTAATTCATTATTATTATTATTATTATTATTATTATTATTATTATTAAAATTTAGTTTTCGTTAATTGAACGATGATCATTGTCAATTTTGCATGAAATCAACTAGCTAGTGAACAATACACTGAAAGGACCGGTTTACACTAAACCACAGAGATTAAGCAGCGTTGAGAGAGTTCAATAGTTAATTGGGTGGCTAGTTAAGCAACAGCAGGTAATGTAAGCAAGCTGATTCATTTATTTATAAAAATGACTTAATTCGGCAACATGGTGGCGAGTTTTTAAGATGAATTATTTATCTACTGTACTAAGAATGTAAACTTTATAAACTAATCACGCTTCAGGCATTATGTGGAGCCGCTGATTACGCAATGGACATTCATTTGGAGCCGTTGATCAGGCTAGAGGCATTCATTTGGAGCCACTGGCTACGGCCCGACATTCCTTTGTAGCGACTGAATGCGCAATAGACATTCATTTGAGGCTATTAATCACGCGACAAACATTCATTTGGACCCATTGACTACGCAAGAGAAATTCATTTAGACCCACTGACTTACGCAATAGACATTCATTTAGACCCATTGACTACGCAATAGATATTCATTTGGACCCATTGAGTGCGCAATGAACATTCATTTAGACGCACTAACTACGCAATAGACATTAATTTTGTAAAGTTTTTAAATTCCATCCTTGGACAGTTGAAAAGGACTTAGAGTAAGTAAGTCCTGAGTTATGGAATCCTTTGGTAAGTGAATAAGTCCTATCCTGCGTAGTGTTAAAGGTCCAGTGATTTAATCCTATGTCCGTCGTCCACGAAGGTTCAAAGCAATTATGGGCAGTACACTCAGTATGCTCAGTTTAAGTACTGTCTCAGCAGCAGAGTACAGCCAGTGATTGGCCAAGAGAGATCACATGGTTATCACCGAGTCTATAAATAAAAGTGGGCTTCTAACACACGCCTTATATCCAAAAAATCTCAACACATTTAGACCTACTGACTACGCAATAGATATTTATATGGAGCCACTGACTACGCTATAAACATTCATTTGAAGCCATTGATCAGGCCTCTGACATTCATTTAAAATCCCTGTCCACATCATAGACATTCATTTGGAACCATTGACCACGGTAATGACATTTTTGCTCAAACATCCAGGCACATCAGTCGAACCTCGCGTCCGTCCAGTTCCTAAATCGCATTTGTTTTCGCATGCGGGAGGACGCGGTTTCGATCCCGGCAGGGAAGACAATGTCTTGCTCTTTTTCCTTTCTTGTTCACCGCCACAGACTTCTTTTTGTCGCGAATGACCACGCAAAAGACACTGAGACCGCTGATCACGCCATAAGCATGCATTTAAGGTTGTTGACTTGGCAACATTGATTTCGGACATCTGATCACGCTACAGACATTCATTTGAAACCAGTGAACACGTCACATAGAAAGTCGGCGAGTAAACGTTTGCTTAAGCAACATCGAAGCCATTCAATGTGCAGATGGTGCAGTCAAATTTATTTGTCAACATGTTCAGTTATGTTAATGACGCCAATATCAATCGATTTTATTATCGATATTACCAAACCTGCTATTTTGCAACTAATTGATGGAAGATTTATGCATAATGAATCAACATATATATATATTTACCAACCCCTCCGCTCGAGCAGGATGCGACACAGGGTCAATTTCTTAAGCGGAGTTCAGCAGGTTTGAATTCAGAGTTTTCCTTCTCCTATACCGGTTGCCTAACCAAGATTAAAGAGCCCAGTCTGCCCTACTATTTACCCATAGCTGGAGGGAGAGTGGGATTCATACCTTTCCCAAGGATATTATCGCTAAATGAAATGCAATTACCAATCCAGGATTTGCTCTCGGGGCGACGAGTCCATTTCCCATGACTTTAACCATTACACCACGCGCTTCCTACTGAATCACATATATGATAAAATTGATTGGGGCTTACCATAAGGCCAATAAAGTGGTGAGTGTCATATGAGGGCTAGGGTTTGACGTGACCAGCCGATTGACCACCCGTTTAGCTCAAGTAAGGGCCAAAGAGGAGTGTCGCAGGTAATGGATCGCTCAGCCACCAGGATTCCGTACTTAAGCATCATAGGTCAACACCCACGACCAACAGGTGGCATCATTGTAATTTTAACCCTCTGCAGAGGTGCAGTCGGTGTATTCAATAATTCCAGCGGATAGCTCGAAAAAAGTAGTGACATAGAAAGGGAAAGTGAGAGTGAGTCTGAGTATGTATTTGTATGTTCGTTTTAGAGAGAGAGAGAGAGAGAGAGAGAGAGAGACAGACAGACAGACAGACAGACAGACAGAGACAGATACAGAGAGAGGCAGAGACAGACACAGATAACCCATAGTTGAGGGATGAGGTTGTTTATACCTATAGTTATCAAAATATTTTAATCTATTGACCTCATTGGCCCAATTGTGTGGGTTATATTTCTCTGCAGAGGTGCAGTCGTTGTATTCTTTTGTCCTATCCGACATGCTGGAATTTGCTGATTTCTCCTATACAGTCGCACATTCTAAAATTAATTTTGCTATTGCTTGAACAGGCTTTTATCAACACTACCCCCGAACTTGTAGCGCACAAGTTCAACGCCATTGAAGTAAATATGTACCCCAGAGATATAATACGGAGGTGTAGTATCATATGTATGCTGAGGATACCAAAATCTGACATTCTTGCAAATGTAAAGAAGTCAACGCTAATATTTTAAAATAATCGATCGTAAAAGAATTGCTGAAAATACGAATAAAACCGGACTCGGAAGATAGAAAGAAATATAGTGACACAGATAAGGAGATATACATAAATAGATTGTCATGGGTAAATAGGTAGATAGAAATAAATAGTGCGATAGATAAATTGGGTTTTAGATAGATAGATAGATAGATAGATAGATAGAAATAGACTAGCGTAGTGAGATAGGGAGATTGATAGAAGGAAAGACTGAGATAGATAAATGTATTGACACATAGATGAATAGGTAGATCTCAGTCGGTAGAGCGTTCGGCTAGAAACCACAAGGTTCCTAGTTCGATACCGGTCCCCGCCAACTCAGCGTATGAGTAGCACAGGGATCTGTGCAGTAAAGTAAGGAGCTGATGGTAGGTGTGGCGCTCCACCTCAGATGCTAAAAACAACCTCCTTGGTCTAGCGCTATTGAAAATCGCTGACTGGCTGATACCGACTTTAGGCCGCCCCGTTGACTTTACTTACTTTACTTATATATATATATATATATATATATATATATATATATATATATATATATATATATATATATATATATATATATATAGATAGAGATAGATAGCTGGAGAGATAGAAATAGACTGAAACAGGTTGGGAGATAGAGAAAAGAAAGTCTGAAATGGATAAATAGACAGAAAGATAGATAAATAAATAGATATGTAGGTAGATAGAAATAGACTAACATATAAAGATAGAAAGAAAGACTGAGATATATAGATAATATATATATATATATATATATATATATATATATATATATATATGCATGTATGTAGATATATATGTATATACACACACACACACACACACACACACACATATATATATATATATATTATATATATATATATATATATACACACACATAGAAATAGAAATAGACCGACATAGGGAAATAGATACAAAGAAAGACCGAGAATGATAAATAGAAAGATATGTATATATATATATATTATATATATATATATATATATATATATATATATAGATAGATAGATAGATAGATAGATAGAAATAGACTGTAATAGATACACAGGGATATAGATTCAAAGAAAGATAAATGGAAAGAAAAATAGACAGATAGATAGATAGAAATATACTGAAAAATATAGACGGATAGATGGATAGATAGAAACAGTTTTGAAATATGATCAAAGGCCACCCGAAATAATGCCTGAAGATTTGAATCGTGGGAAAAGGAAGGAAGTTGCAATTCACCATTGTGAGAATTACAAAAGTCACAGACGTATTTATGGCTTTTGCTCTTGAAAGACATAACGAAAATTAGAATAGAGAAATACATTAATATAAACGCACGTATAAATTATTTCATATAATGCAAGAGACATTTGCTAGATGCACATTGGAGCTAGTAATATCTGTTACGTTTTTAAGGGCTATTCCTTGGACTTATTGCAGAAGCGCTTATCTGGTGGAATCATTGATAAAGTGTCCGTCGACAATGTGAATCCCTTGGCTACTAAAGTGTTCTCAGTTACTGGTATAAAGTCCTTCGATAATGAATCCTGTTGGTTACTAAAGTGTTCTCAGTTACTGGTATAGAGTCCTTCGATAATGAATCATTTGGTTACTAAAGTATTCTCAGTTACTAGTATATGGTCCTTCGATAATGAATCCTTTTGGTTAATAAAGTGTTTCTCAGTTACTGGTATAAAGTCCTTCTATAATGAATCCTTTGGTTACTAAAGTGTTCTCAGTTACTGGTATAAAAGTCCTTCTATAATGAATCCTTTGGTTACTAAAGTGTTCTCAGTTACTGGTATAAAGTCCTTCTATAATGAATCCTGTTGGTTACTAAAGTGTTCTCAGTTACTGGTATAGAGTCCTTCGATAATGAATCATTTGGTTACTAAAGTATTCTCAGTTACTAGTATATGGTCCTTCGATAATGAATCCTTTTGGTTAATAAAGTGTTCTCAGTTACTGGTATAAAGTCCTTCTATAATGAATCCTTTGGTTACTAAAGTGTTCTCAGTTACTGGTATAAAGTCCTTCTATAATGAATCCTTTGGTTACTAAAGTGTTCTCAGTTACTGGTATAGAGTCCTTCGATAATGAATCATTTGGTTACTAAAGTATTCTCAGTTACTAGTATATGGTCCTTCGATAATGAATCCTTTTGGTTAATAAAGTGTTCTCAGTTACTGGTATAAAGTCCTTCTATAATGAATCCTTTGGTTACTAAAGTGTTCTCAGTTACTGGTATAAAGTCCTTCTATAATGAATCCTTTGTTACTAAAGTGTTCTCAGTTACTGGTATATAAGTCCTTCTATAATGAATCCTTTGGTTACTAAAGTGTTCTCAGTTACTGGTATAGAGTCCTTCGATAATGAATCATTTGGTTACTAAAGTATTCTCAGTTACTAGTATATGGTCCTTCGATAATGAATCCTTTTGGTTAATAAAGTGTTCTCAGTTACTGGTATAAGTCCTTCTATAATGAATCCTTTGGTTACTAAAGTGTTCTCAGTTACTGGTATAGAGTCCTTCGATAATGAATCCTTTTGGTTACTAAAGTGTTCTCAGTTACTGGTATAAAGTCCTTCGATAATGAATCCTTTGGTTACTAAAGTGTTCTCAGTTACTGGTATAAAGTCCTTCTATAATGAATCCTTTGGTTACTAAAGTGTTCTCAGTTACTGGTATAGAGTCCTTCGATAATGAATCCTTTTGGTTACTAAAGTGTTCTCAGTTACTGGTATAAAGTCCTTCGATAATGAATCCTTTTGGTTACTAAAGTGTTCTCAGTTACTGGTATAAAGTCCTTCGATAATGAATCCTTTTGGTTACTAAAGTGTTCTCAGTTACTGGTATAAAGTCCTTCGATAATGAATCCTTTTGGTTACTAAAGTGTTCTCAGTTACTGGTATAAAGTCCTTCGATAATGAATCCTTTTGGTTACTAAAGTGTTCTCAGTTACTGGTATAAAGTCCTTCGATAATGAATCCTTTTGGTTACTAAAGTGTTCTCAGTTACTGGTATAAAGTCCTTCGATAATGAATCCTTTGGTTACTAAAGTGTTCTCAGTTACTGGTATAGAGTCCTTCGATAATGAATCCTTTGGTTACTAAAGTGTTCTCAGTTACTGGTATAAAGTCCTTCGATAATGAATCCTTTTGGTTACTAAAGTGTTCTCAGTTACTGGTATAAAGTCCTTCGATAATGAATCCTTTTGGTTACTAAAGTGTTCTCAGTTACTGGTATAAGTCCTTCGATAATGAATCCTTTTGGTTACTAAAGTGTTCTCAGTTACTGGTATGAAGTCCTTCTATAATGAATCCTTTTGGTTACTAAAGTGTTCTCAGTTACTGTTATAAAGTCCTTCGATAATGAATCCTTTTGGTTACTAAAGTGTTCTCAGTTACTGTATATAAAGTCCTTCGATAATGAATCCTTTGGTTACTAAAGTGTTCTCAGTTACTGGTATAAAGTCCTTCGATAATGAATCCTTTTGGTTACTAAAGTGTTCTCAGTTACTGGTATAAAGTTCTTCGATAATGAATCCTTTTGGTTACTAAAGTGTTCTCAGTTACTGTATAAAGTCCTTCGATAATGAATCCTTTGGTTACTAAAGTGTTCTCAGTTACTGGTATAAAGTCCTTCTATAATGAATCCTTTGGTTACTAAAGTGTTCTCAGTTACTGGTATAGAGTCCTTCGATAATGAATCCTTTGGTTACTAAAGTGTTCTCAGTTACTGGTATAAGTCCTTCGATAATGAATCCTTTTGGTTACTAAAGTGTTCTCAGTTACTGGTATAAAGTCCTTCGATAATGAATCCTTTGGTTACTAAAGTGTTCTCAGTTACTGGTATAAAGTCCTTCGATAATGAATCCTTTTGGTTACTAAAGTGTTCTCAGTTACTGTATAAAGTCCTTCGATAATGAATCCTTTGGTTACTAAAGTGTTCTCAGTTACTGGTATAAAGTCCTTCGATAATGAATCCTTTTGGTTACTAAAGTGTTCTCAGTTACTGGTATAAAGTCCTTCGATAATGAATCCTTTGGTTACTAAAGTGTTCTCAGTTACTGGTATAAAGTCCTTCGATAATGAATCCTTTGGTTACTAAAGTGTTCTCAGTTACTGGTATAAGTCCTTCGATAATGAATCCTTTGGTTACTAAAGTGTTCTCAGTTACTGGTATAAAGTCCTTCGATAATGAATCCTTTTGGTTACTAAAGTGTTCTCAGTTACTGGTATAAAGTCCTTCGATAATGAATCCTTTTGGTTACTAAAGTGTTCTCAGTTACTGGTATAAAGTCCTTCGATAATGAATCCTTTGGTTACTAAAGTGTTCTCAGTTACTTATATAAGTCCTTCGATAATGAATCCTTTTGGTTACTAAAGTGTTCTCAGTTACTGGTATAAAGTCCTTCGATAATGAATCCTTTTGGTTACTAAAGTGTTTCTCAGTTACTGGTATAAAGTCCTTCGATAATGAATCCTTTGGTTACTAAAGTGTTCTCAGTTACTGGTATAAAGTCCTTCGATAATGAATCCTTTTGGTTACTAAAGTGTTCTCAGTTACTGGTATAAAGTCCTTCGATAATGAATCCTTTGGTTACTAAAGTGTTCTCAGTTACTGGTATAAAGTCCTTCTATAATGAATCCTTTGGTTACTAAAGTGTTCTCAGTTACTGGTATAAAGTCCTTCGATAATGAATCCTTTGGTTACTAAAGTGTTTCTCAGTTACTGTATAAAGTCCTTCGATAATGAATCCTTTTGGTTACTAAAGTGTTCTCAGTTACTGGTATAAAGTCCTTCTATAATGAATCCTTTGGTTACTAAAGTGTTCTCAGTTACTGGTATAAAGTCCTTCGATAATGAATCCTTTTGGTTACTAAAGTGTTCTCAGTTACTGGTATAAGTCCTTCGATAATGAATCCTTTTGGTTACTAAAGTGTTCTCAGTTACTGGTATAAAGTCCTTCTATAATGAATCCTTTGGTTACTAAAGTGTTCTCAGTTACTGGTATAAAGTCCTTCGATAATGAATCCTTTTGGTTACTAAAGTGTTCTCAGTTACTGGTATAAAGTCCTTCGATAATGAATCCTTTTGGTTACTAAAGTGTTCTCAGTTACTGGTATAAGTCCTTCGATAATGAATCCTTTGGTTACTAAAGTGTTCTCAGTTACTGGTATAAAGTCCTTCGATAATGAATCCTTTTGGTTACTAAAGTGTTCTCAGTTACTGTATAAAGTCCTTCGATAATGAATCCTTTGGTTACTAAAGTGTTCTCAGTTACTGGTATAAGAGTCCTTCTATAATGAATCCTTTGGTTACTAAAGTGTTCTCAGTTACTGGTATAGAGTCCTTCGATAATGAATCCTTTTGGTTTACTAAAGTGTTCTCAGTTACTGTTATAAAAGTCCTTCGATAATGAATCCTTTGGTTACTAAAGTGTTCTCAGTTACTGGTATAAAGTCCTTCGATAATGAATCCTTTGGTTACTAATGTTTCTAAAAAGTGTTTCAGTAAACTGAGAACACTTTAGTAACCAAAAGGATTCTTATCGAAGGAACTTTATACCAGTAACTGAGACACTTTAGTAACCAAAAAGGATTCATTATCAGAAGGACTTTATACAGTAACTGAGAACACTTTAGTAACCAAAAGGATTCATTATCGAAGGATTTTATACAGTAACTGAGAACCACTTTAGTAACCAAAAGGATTCATTATCGAAGGACTTTATACCAGTAACTGAGAACACTTTAGTAACCAAAAGGATTCATTATCGAAGGACTTTATACCAGTAACTGAGAACACTTTAGTAACCAAAAGGATTCATTATCGAAGGACTTTATACCAGTAACTGAGAACACTTTAGTAACCAAAAGGATTCATTATCGAAGGACTTTATAACAGTAACTGAGAACACTTTAGTAACCAAAAAGGATTCATTATGAAGGACTTTATACCAGTAACTGAGAACACTTTAGTAAACAAAAGGATTCATTATCGAAGACTTTATAACAGTAACTGGAGAACACTTTAGTAACCAAAAGGATTCATTATCGAAGGACTTTATACCAGTAACTGAGAACACTTTAGTAACCAAAAGGATTCATTATAGAAGGACTTTATACCAGTAACTGAGAACACTTTAGTAACCAAAAGGATTCATTATCGAAGGACTTTATACCAGTAACTGAGAACCTTTAGTAACCAAAAGGATTCATTATCGAAGGACTTATACAGTAACTGAGAACACTTTAGTAACCAAAGGATTCATTATAGAAGGACTTTATACCAGTAACTGAGAACACTTTAGTAACCAAAGGATTCATTATCGAAGGACTTTATACCAGTAACTGAGAACACTTAGTAACCAAAAGGATTCATTATCGAAGGACTTATACCAGTAACTGAGAACACTTTAGTAACCAAAGGATTCATTATAGAAGGACTTTATACCAGTAACTGAGAACACTTTAGTAACCAAAAGGATTCATTATGAAGGACTTATACCAGTAACTGAGAACACTTTAGTAACAAAAGGATTCATTATCGAAGACTTTATACCAGTAACTGAGAACACTTTAGTACGCAAAAGGAATTCATTTATCGAAGAACTTTATACAGTAACTGAGAAAACTTTAGTAACCAAAAGGATTCATTATCGAAGGACTTTATACAGTAACTGAGAACACTTTAGTAACCAAAAGGATTCTATATCGAAGGACTTTATACAGTAACTGAGAACACTTTAGTAACCAAAAGGATTCATTATCGAAGGACTTTAAAGTAACTGAGAACACTTTAGTACACAAAAGGATTCATTATCGAAGGACTTATACAGTAACTGAGAACACTTTAGTAACCAAAGGATTCATTATAGAAGGACTTTATACCAGTAACTGAGAACACTTTAGTAACCAAAAGGATTCATTTCGAAGGACTTTATACCAGTAACTGAGAACACTTTAGTAACCAAAAGGATTCATTATCGAAGGACTTTATACCAGTAACTGAGAACACTTGTAGAACCAAGGATTCATTATGAAGGACTTTACTACCAGTAACTGAGAACACTTAGTAACCAAAAGGATTCATTAATCGAGGACTTTATACCAGTAACTGAGACACTTTAGTAACCAAAAGGATTCATTATCGAAGGACTTATACCAGTAACTGAGAACACTTTAGTAACCAAAAGGATTCATTATCGAGGACTTTATACAGTAACTGAGCAACTTTAGTAACCAAAAGGATTCATTATCGAAGGACTTTATACTAGTAACTGAGAACACTTTAGTAACCAAAAGGATTCATTATCGAAGAGACTTTATACCAGTAACTGAGAACACTTTAGTAACCAAAAGGATTCATTATCGAAGGACTTTATAACGCAGTAAGCTGAGAACACTTTAGTAACCAAAAGGATTCATTATCGAAGGACTTAATACCAGTAACTGAGAACACTTTAAGTACGCAAGAAGGATTCATTATGAAGGACTTTATACCAGTACTGGAACATGTTAGTAACCAAAGGATTCATTATCGAAGGACTTTATACCAGTAACTGAGAACACTTTAGTAACCAAAAGGATTCATTATCGAAGGACTCTATACCAGTAACTGAGAACACTTTAGTAACCAAAAGAATTCATTATAGAAGGACTTTATACAGTAACTGAGAACACTTTAGTAACCAAAAGGATTCATTATCGAAGGACTTTATACCAGTAAACTGAGAACACTTTAGTAACCAAAAGAATTCATTATCGAAGGACTTTATACAGTAACTGAGAACACTTTTGTAACCAAAGGATTCATTATCGAAGGACTTTATAACAGTAACTGAGAACACTTTAGTAACCAAAGGATTCATTATCGAAGGACTTTACAACAGTAACTGAGAACACTTTAGTAACAAAAGGATTCATTATCGAAGACTTTATACCAGTAACTGAGAACACTTTAGTAACCAAAAGGATTCATTATCGAAGGACTCTATACCAGTAACTGAGAACACTTTAGTAACCAAAGGATTCATTATAGCAAGACTTTATACCAGTAACTGAGAACACTTTAGTAACCAAAAGGATTCATTATCGAAGACTTTATACCAGTAACTGAGAACACTTTAGTAACCAAAAGGATTCATTATCGAAGGACTCTATACCAGTAACTGAGAACACTTTTAGTAACCAAAGGAATTCATTATAGAAGGACTTTATACCAGTAACTGAAGAACACTTTAGTAACCAAAAGGATTCATTATCGAAGGACTTATACCAGTAACTGGAACACTTTAAGTAACAAAAGGATCCATTATCGAAGGACTTATATACCAGTAACTGAGAACACTTTAGTAACCAAAGGATCATTATGAAGGACTTTATACCAGTAACTGAGAACACTTTAGTACCAAAAGGATTCATTATCGAAGGACTTTATAAAGTAACTGAGAACACTTTTAGTAACCAAAAGGATTCATTATCGAAGGACTTTATAACAGTAACTGAGAACACTTTAGTAACCAAAGGATTCATTATAGAAGGACTTTAATACCAGTAACTGAGAACACTTGTAACCAAAAGGATTCATTATCGAAGGACTTATACAGTAACTGAGAACACTTTAGTAACCAAAAGGATTCATTATCGAAGGACTTTATACAGTAACTGAGAACACTTTAGTAACCAAAGGATTCATTATGAAGGACTTTATACCAGTAACTGAGAACACTTTAGTAACCAAACGGATTCATTATCGAAGGACTTTTACCAGTAACTGAGAACACTTTAGTCCAAAGGATTCATTATAGAAGGACTTTATACGAGTAACTGAGAACACTTTAGTAACCAAAAGGATTCATTATCGAAGGACTTTATACCAGTAACTGAAGACACCTTTAGTAACCAAAAGGATTCATTATCGAAGGACTTTATACAGTAACTGGAACACTTTAGTAACCCAAAAGGATTCATTATACGAAGGACTTTTACCAGTAACTGAGAACACTTTAGTAACCAAAGGATTCATTATCGAAGGACTTTATAACAGTAACTGAGAACACTTTAGTAACCAAAAGGATTCATTATCGAAGGACTTTATACAGTAACTGAGAACACTTTAGTACCAAAGGATTCATTATAGAAGGACTTTAATACCGTCACTGAGAACACTTTAGTAAACCAAAGGATTCATTATCGAAGGACTTTATACCAGTAACTGGAAAACACTTTAAGTAACCAAAAGGATTTCATTTACGAAGGACTTTATACGCTCGTAACTGAGAACACTTTAGTAACCAAAAGGATTCAATTAGAAGGACTTTATACCAGTAACTGAGACACTTTAGTAACCAAAAGGATTCATTAATGGAAGGACTTTANTTGGTTACTAAAGTGTTCTCAGTTACTGGTATAAAGTCTTCGATATGAATCCTTTTGGTTACTAAAGTGTCTCAGTTACTGGTATAAATCCTTCGATAATGATCCTTTTTACTAAAGTTCTCAGTTACTGGTATAAAGTCCTTCGATAATGGAATCCTTTTGGTTACTAAAGTGTTCTCAGTTACTGGTATAAAGTTCTTCGATAATGAATCCTTTTGGTTAATAAAGTGTTCTCAGTTACTAGTATAAAGTCCTTCCATAATGAATCCTTTTGGTTAATAAAGTGTTCTCAGTTACTGGTATAAAGTCCTTCTATAATGAATCCTTTGGTTACTAAAGTGTTCTCAGTTACTGGTATAGAGTCCTTCGATAATGAATCCTTTTGGTTACTAAAGTGTTCTCAGTTACTGGTATAAAGTCCTTCGATAATGAATCCTTTTGGTTACTAAAGTGTTCTCAGTTACTGATAAAGTCTTCGATAATGATCCTTTTGGTTAATAAAGTGTTCTCAGTTACTAGTATAAAGTCCTTCCATAATGAATCCTTTTGGTTAATAAAGTGTTCTCAGTTACTGGTATAAAGTCCTTCTATAATGAATCCTTTGGTTACTAAAGTGTTCTCAGTTACTGGTATAGAGTCCTTCGATAATGAATCCTTTTGGTTACTAAAGTGTTCTCAGTTACTGTATAAAGTCCTTCGATAATGAATCCTTTTGGTTACTAAAGTGTTCTCAGTTACTGTTATAAAGTCCTTCGATAATGAATCCTTTTGGTTACTAAAGTGTTCTCAGTTACTGTTATAAAGTCCTTCGATAATGAATCCTTTTGGTTACTAAAGTGTTCTCAGTTACTGGTATAAAGTAGATAATGAATCATTTTGGTTACTAAAGTATTTCTAAGTTTCTAGTTATAGTGTCCTTCGATAATGAATCCTGTTGGTTACTAAAGTATTCTCAGTTACTAGTATATGGTCCTTCGATAATGAATCCTGTTGGTTACTAAAGTGTTCTCAGTTACTGGTAATCGTATAAGTCCTTGGAGAGTATTGGTAAAGATCCGGCAATCCTATGTCTATCCGTCCTCACAGAATGCAGTTTTAATTATGACCAATGTGGTGGTGGTGGTGGGGGTTAAGTATTCTATCAGGCCAGTAGTATTGCTAGTGATAGGTTACAAGAGTCAATCACGTGACCTTGGCTAGTCTATAAATCTAAGTGGGTAGTTATAGCACATCTTATATCAAATAATACCAACAATATCTTTATTCAGCTATAAGTTACTTATAATATAAGAACGATAGTACAAATGAATAGATAGAGAACACAACGAACGGACACACACATACGCGCGCGCACACACACACACACACACACACACAGATATATATATATATATATGCAAGAGCAGGATGTAATACACGGTCAATTTCTTGACCTAACCAAGGTTAAAAAGTACAATCTGCCCTACTATTGACCGATACCTGGAGGGAGTGTATTTGGATGCATATATTTACCAAGTCTATTAGCACTATGGGAAATGCAAACAGTCTCGTCCTGGATTTGAAGACGTGACAACGAGTATACATATATATATATATATATATATATATGTGTGTGTGTGTGTGTGTGTGTGTGTGTGTGTGTGTGTTGTGTGTGAAAATGGAAAAGGAATTGAATCCGACAATATGAGGAAAACTGAGTAAAGAAAAGAAATGTAGATGGATAAAATGAATTTAATCGATATCACATTAATCGATAACACTTACACATGTGTTTCGGTCAGTTTATGTGTGTGAAAATATTTCGCACACATAGAAGATTCAACCTTCATCAGAGTGAACATTTACTTTGAAGGAAAAAATTCGTTGGGAAAAAACAACAGAGATTTTTGGAAATATTCGAAAATCGAATTTTTTAAGATTTGGAACGCTGAGAATAGAGTTAAGATAGACCGTTATGATTTGGATATTTATTTTTTTCTAGGGGTTATGGTACAAAATATTTTTTTTTTATTATTACAAAAAATAAATAAAATAAAAATAAAGTGTTATTATTTATCAATAACATGTTGAACATTTTTCTGGGAGCTTAGTGTATGTTTTGAAAAAACATATATATATATGAACTGGACTGAATATTGGAGAATTGGAAATCTGAAATCAAACCGTTTAAAATGGTTTTGTGTCTAACCTTGCTCGTACGGAGGGTTGGTATATATATATATATATAATATATATAATATATATATATATATATATATATATTTGGAGAATATGTGCTTTTTAATTTTAGTCAGACCTAATTTTTGAAAGTTAATTCATTTATGTTTAATTAGGCGGGATTTTAACTACTTAAATGTGAGGCTAAACAAATCGAGAAAAATCAATCTCTGAATATATATTTCGACATATTAGGTCTCATCAGCAGAGCTATAGATACGAGGACCGCCTAGCGTGTGACTCGAACCCTTTGTGCCGAAACGGCACGCCGGCATCACACGCTAGGCGGTCCTCGTATCAATAGCTCTGCTGATGAGACCTAATAGGTCGAAATATATATTCAGAGATTGATTTTTCTCGATTTGTTTAGCCTCACATTTAAGTAGTTAAAATCCCGCCTAATTAAACATAAATGAATTAACTTTCAAAAATTAGGTCTGACTAAAATTAAAAAGCACATATTCTCCCAAATATACTGTTGGCTGAAAATAGCTAAAAAGTTGTTTATATATATATATATATATATATATATATATCAAGATTGGAGTAACAAGAAGTGGAGAAAAATTAATATATATATTATAATATATATATATATATATATATATATATATAGAGAGAGAGAGAGAGAGAGAGAGAGAGAGAGATGTTCACGTTACAACAATCTCTGCAAAAACATCCCCAGCAAATAATTCTAGGGATTGTTTCCTTCGTCTCTGCCTATACAAGACCGGACAATGCAGACAATTTGTAACTGCCTCTAAAATGTACAGATGGTCGTTTGAACTGGCTTTGTGTATGACAGAAAATTGCTGATCGCTGTAATTATTTCTGCGGTCATATAGACTGCACCCAATCATGCTTCAATAGGACCCAGTATTTTTATTTTTTTAAATCTTATTTTTATAACACAAATATACAACGCATTCGCGAAACTCTTACAATAACAAATCTCTCTTTCTTTCTCTGTAGATATATATAGATATGTATATATACAAAATGTGTAAAAAATATCGAAATTTTTGTACTTTTTAACTTACCTTATATTCTGAAAAAAACAAAAAAACGATTCATTCATTTTTCATTTGTATCTTGGTAAATACAGCTTTAAACGTGGTACTTTTTGACACACCTTGTATTCTGAAAAAATAATGGATGGAACGTTATTTTTTTTTCAGAATAAAAGGTATATCAGAAACTACAAAGAGTCACGATACTTTTTTGACTCACTATATATATATATATATATATATATATATATATATATATATATATATACATATATGATAAAGATAAACCTAATGAGTCAGATAAACCTACTAAAAGTTTCGCTTAGTGCTCTTCAGGGCTAAGATCCGACTCTTAGCCCTGAAGAGCACTAAGCGAAACTTTTAGTAGGTTTATCTGACTCATTAGGTTTATCTTTATTATTTGCTCTACTTAGGTATTGAGCACTTTTTACTTATTAGCTTTAGTTTCCTGGCGGTTTTGTATGAATATATATATCTTATATATATATATATACATATGTATTGTTTTTTTCTCTTTTGGCCAAATATTGTACCAATAGATTATTTTTGGTTGGTACGATCATCTTGGTCTTTTCTTTATTTCCCAAATTTTTTTTTCTCCCCGGGTGATGTTTGGTAGTATATTTTTACAATCAAACCATTTGCTGGGTTTTTTCTCACCGCGAGGATTTACCAACAAGTTTGGTAAATTATATATATATATATATATATATATATATATATATATATATATCCTTGAAATGTGAGCAAACACGTTGACACTCAGACTTCAGTGAAACACCATCTGCAAATGCTGCTGGAAACAGCTGGCAAAGAAAGGCTAATAGTAGTAACCAGAATAAAAAATTACAACATATGGACGAGCATAAACATAAAAGAAAAAGAACAAAGCCCAAATGAGATGAAAAACAAATATCTGGATCCTTCAAGCGACAAACTATAGAGATCGCATATGAGAAGATATGTATATGGAAGGGGAAACCTTAAGGAAGACTGAATCTCTTATAATCGTTGCACATTCCAATGCCATAAGGACTAATGATATAAAAGCAACAATAAACAAGGCGCAGCAGAATAGGAAAGGACAAAATATGTATAGATAAATACGGAACGGTTAACCATATAATAAGCGAATGCAGCAAACTAGCACAAAGAGAGTACAAAACTAAGCATAACTCTATGGGAAAGTTAAACAAGTCAGAAGCCACGCTGGTACCAGACGCATGATAACATTAGTGGGTGAACACTTGACTAGATTGCACAAGCTGTTGAGCTCAACTAAGTTGTAATAACAAATTTTACCCTATAAATTTATAATTTTGACCCATATAGGGTAAAATAAAAAAATGTTGATATTACTATATTTTTCATATTGCCCCCCTATTATTATTCCGCCCTCTCATCTGGGGCATTAGAATGCACCAACTGCATTTCTGCAGAGTGTTAAATGGCCCCCAATTGGGCCACCTGTTGGCCGTGGGTGGCGACCCATGATGCTTAAGGATATAACCCAGGTGGTTGAGCAGTCTATGACTTTCTTGGGCTAGAGGGGCGGTTGGAGAGGTCCCCTCCGATCAATCGACTGGACACGTCAAGCCCTAGCACCTATATGATTGCCCAATTCTATTGCCTTTATGGCAACCCCAAACCTTTTCATGATATGGGTGCTAGAAGGCGACGGCTGAGGATCAAATGGGAATTGTGAAAGAAATTTAATTATGACCATGCAGCTAAACGGTATATGCACAAGCCCGAGTCTTTCCTAGAGAAGGAAACGCATAAAATCCCCTTGGACTTTTAGAGACAGATAGATCCTCACGTCCCGGACAGGAAACCTTACCAAGTATTTATTATCAAGAAGAAGAAATCTTGTGTCATCTCGTGGATTTTGCTGTCCCGGTAGTCACCGAATTAAAATGAAGGATCACAAAAAGATTACCAAATACTTAGAACTAACTAGAGGACTGAGAACATTTTGGAACATGAAGGTAAATATTTTAACAACTGTAAGCGGTATTAAGATCAGCTACAATAGTCAGAAGAGTCCTGGAGACCTGATGAGACGTGGAGGATGTCAATCAGCCCCCGGGGGACCTCCAGCTTAGTAGGGTGTGAAAAACTCTATGAGTGAAGTTGAACGAAAATTACAAGCTTGATAGATACCTGTACCTTGCCAGAGAATTGAAAGAGCTGTGGAATATGAGAGTGAAAGTGATACCAATTGTATTTGGTGCACTTGGAACGGTCCCAATAAACTTGAATAATACTGGAGGATCTGGAAATCAGAGGAATAATTGAGACCATCCAGAATACTGCACTGCTGCAATCTGCTAGAATACTCAGAAGAGTCCTGGAGACCCGAGGAGACTTGTATTCATTCAGCCTCCAGGGAAATACCATCAGTTAACGCTGATGTGAAAAACTCAAGAGGAGAGAATAATAATAATAATAATAATAATAATAATAATAATAATAAGAAGAAGAAGAAGAAGAAGAAAAAGAAGAACTATTCAGAGAGGGGTTAGAAAATTGAACCTTGATGTGATACATCTTGAAGAAAGAATTAAATTGATAAAAGAAGACGTATAATAATAAAAATAAAAAAGAATTAAAAAAAGAATGGAACAAAAATCATTGAAATAAAAACGGAACTCGAAAGAAAGAAAGGTTAAATTTACCAATGAAGAACTAGAGAAAAAACTAACAAACAAAACAAAAAAGGACCCAAAAAAAACCCAAACAAATCAAGCAACACTGGACAAAATGCCGGTGGGTCGAATTGGTGATTCTGAAAATAGTCCTATCTTCATATTTGAATAGCAGACCTGTCGTAGACAAAAAGACGACATCATTTTTTTGTGTGTGTTGTCCTGCCGTGTTTTTTTGGCACCATGGACTGACATTGCTTGGTGTTGGGTCGGCCAAGACAGGTGGCCGCTGGCGACCAGTGATGGACACACTTCTGCCCATTGTATGGTCAAGTAGCTTACATCTCGTCCGGGAAACATCTGCGTCCGGCCTTAGCGAACAATCGAGATTTTTCGTCTTCACAATCTCGCAAACGCCACACTCGGTTTCATTTTCACTCTCTCTCTGTATTTTGCTATCTTACCAAACAGCGATTCAAACTGCCGTTGGGACAGGAATTCTGTCACGTGTCTAAACATTACCATATGCTATAATTCCTAGAAATCAATTAACAAGTATATAGATAAAATCTAATAGACTTATCTATCTAGCTTACAAACAAAATACAACCCCCCCCAAGAAATGCCTTCCACAACCATCAACATACATATACACATATATACATTTACGCGCATACAGACACCACACACACACACACACACACACACACACATATATATATATATGTGTGTGTGTGTGTGTGTGTGTGTGTGTGTGTGTGTTGTGTGTTGATATATGTGGAACGTGTATCTGTGTATGCTTTTTTCTGTGTATATGTTTGCATATAGATAAGCTCAATAGATAAGATTATATATGTATATATATATATATATATGTGTGTGTGTGTGTGTGTGTGTGTTTGCACAGTCATATATCTATGTGTATATATAAGCATGCACATAAAAATATATGTATGCATATCTTACTCAAAATATATTTATTTATCTGTCTCTGTCTCTGTCTCTGTCTCTCTCTGTCTCTGTCTCTGTCTCTGTCTCTGTCTCTCTCTCTCTGTGTAAAAATTACGTGTGCATATTTATTCTGTCTTGTGTGAAATGTCTAAAAGTATTTTGTTAATTCTGAATCCCGAAAGAGATGTCATTCATTTTAAAATTGGACAGGAAATCTCTTTATTCTTTTGGAAAAGATGACGTCTATAGCTCTTATTTTGCTCTTATGTGTGGAATGTTTTGCAGGTTGGGTGGGGTCGGAGTCTTGTGTTATGCACAAGAAACGTAAGTAAAGGTAATATGGTATCCATAATTTTATATTTTAGGTTTTAAACCTGCTCTACTATTGCATCATGGAGCACTCTTTCTATGCATACACTTTTTCATTTGTAATATTCAATATATATATATATATATATATATATATATATATATATAATATATATAGAGAGAGAGAGAGAGAGAGAGATAAATGGATAGATAGATAGATAAAAGGATATGGAAACACACAATGCTGCTAAAATTAAAATATTTTATATCATATTCATAGCTAATATTAAACAATATTTCGATTTATAAAAATCATCATCAGAGCTTGTTTTTAAACCGGACTCATCGAGAGAGAAGCTGAAAATAATTTGAATTCAAAACGAAAACATTGATGTTCCAAAAAGCGTTCAAGTCATGCGATCGTTTCGCCATTAGTACATCCGCTACATGTTTCTCGGTCAACGACATAATGTATATCTTAGTATAACAGTTTTTGAAAGAAGAAGACATATTTTAAATTCAAAAATAGACAAATTCTCTTTTTATCAAACAGGAAAACTTTTGTGTATATATATATATATATATATATATATATATATATATATATATATATATATATATATGCCCGTGTCATAGCAGCTGGTCACCATGTCATTGAGGATGCACTGAACCTCGTCGTCGTTGCAAAGCCCCTACACCACTTGCGGACGTTTTTGACATCCATGCACGACTCCCCATAACACTCTTAAATGGTAATTATTTTTGAAAGCTTTAATGTTTTTTGCGTTCAAAAACCGAATGAATGCGTTTTTATTTACAGATGGCGGTAGCGTCAATGGAGAGTCCAATCAGAAACGACTGCCAACTAAAGACTGAGCTGGTAGCGAGGTGGGATTTAAAAAAACAGAGTAATAGCGAGAAGCACTAATCATGAGACAGAAACATTTAGACGTTTTTATTCGCTGGCAAAATTAAACCTATATCATCATCATCATCATGTCGCGCTGTTAGCACGGATATCTATGACAGTCTCTCTCCATCCGTCCCTATCGTTCATCATTCTCAGGAGGTCCTCTATGCAACATCCTGTATCCGCACAGAGCTGATCAATGTACGTCTTTGCTGGTCGGCCCACACTGGCGTGCCCATGTGCTGGCTTCCACAGGAGGACGTCGCTTATGAGTTCGTCCTTACTTCTCCAGCAGTGTCCCGCGTGTCTTGTCCGTCTTACTCGGATGGTTTGGGTGATATGTGGCAGGTGGCCGTACAGCTGCTTTCTCGTGGGGTGCTGTTTCCACGTCTTGTTCAGGATCACCCGCAGCATTCTTGTGCAGCTCCCATCTAGTTTATTCTCTTGCTGCTTCGTTAGGGTCCAGGTGGTGCAGCCATACAGCAGCACTGATACGACAATGGCCGGGAAGAATTAACTCCCAAATCTCAGTTACAAGTCACCGTTTCATAGGCGAGTCAATAACGATATCAATTGATTTGAATAATTCAAATTGAATTAACAATTTGTATTGGTTCATCCCCCTTTTCCATTCATGTTTTCACACAAACTCGTACACATGCACACACTCTCTCTCTCTCTCTCATACACACACACACACGTACACACACATACACACACACACATATATATATATAAATATATACATACACACATTTACCTAACCTCTCCGCTTGAGCAGGATACGTCACAAGGTCATTTTATTAAACGGAGTTGAATAGGTTTTATTTAAGAGTGTTCCTTCTCCTACACTAGATGCCTAAACAACGTCAAAGCACACAGTCCGCCCTACTATTTACCCATAGCGTCCAGAATTTGAATTCCCCTCGTCATGTCAATTTCATACGACGTTAACCATTACATTAACTATTTCACTATATATATATATATATATATATATATATATAATATATATATATATATATAACTGCCAACTCAGTCTCCATTGATACTGAAGTTAACACCAACATTGCGAGAGTAGCGGTGGTTATGGACAAACTGAGCCAGAGAGTCTGTAACAATGCGAGCCTTACTAAGAAAACCAAACTGCGCGTTCTCAGCAGTCTCCTCTGTAGTAGTGAAGTCTGGACTACATTCTCAAGCCATGTGAGGAAACTGGACAATTTCAACCTCACGTGCCTACGTCGCATTCTACGCATTCACTGCCAAGATAAAGTGCCCAACACAGACGTGATGGACCGAACAAACATGAACAGCATGTTCGACCATCTGTGAGAGGCGCCTGCACTGGAGGAGGATGGATAAAGGCTGCATACCCCAAGGCCTCCTTTATGGCGAATTAGTAGAAGCCTCCCGTCCGCTAAAGAGCCCACGCCAACGCTTCAAAGACGTGTGCAAGAAAGACATGAAGACATGCCACATCAACACCAACACATATGAGATTGGTGCAGAAAAGCGAGCGGCCTGGAACCCTCTTTTCAAACTCGGCACGAAAAGCAGTGAAACAGAGAGGAAACTAACCGGCACAACAAAGAGAGCCAGAAGTAAGGAGAGACAATAACAGTGGCAGCAAGCATCACTGTTTGTATACCGTCGATGCACCAGAAACTGCCATTAAAAATGTCCTGTTCAGCCTCTCACATAGATGCAGTAAAAAAAGTGGACACTACGTAATCCGACGGAAGGATGCCAACGCAATATATATATATATTTATAATGGACTCTCCCGTCGATTTTCGACGTATGAGGGTTCACACACACAATGAACTCCCACACAGGGATTTGTTTATAGTGGTGAAGGCTTGTGTTGGGCCTTCCACACTTTTTGGCACAGTCTATAGGAAAGAATTGGTGCATCAAGGGTTGCCACAAACCCAATCAATGACCGACCTCAGGAATTTTGAATTCAGAGTTATCCCTCTCCTAGACTGGTTACCTACCCAAGGCTGAAGAGCCCAGTCCGCCCTACTCTTTAACCCATAGCTGGAGGGAGAATATATGGATTCATACCTTTCCCAAGGGTATTAGCGCTATGTGAAATGCCAACAGTTTCGTCTAGGAATTGAACTCGAATCGACGAGTCCATTTTCCACGACTCTAACCACTAGCCCACGCGCCTCCACTTTATCCACATATATATATATATATATATATATATATATATATATATATATATATATATATATATATATATATATATAATATATATATATATATATATATATATATGTGTGTGTGTGTGTGTGTGTGTGTTGTGTGTGTGTGTAACGTAATCCAAATGACTGGTTGTAAGGGATGATTCTATTTGGGATTTTCAAAATCTCACCGTATAACAATAATGTATGCTCTTGTAGTTGCAAATATATACTCATAAAAGGATTTTTATAAATCCCTAAAGAGAGCTCAATGTATAATAATCAATAGATTAGATTATATCTAAAATAGGTATATATATATATATATTATATATATATATATATATATATATATATATCATACTTGGGAAAATGTGGTTGTTTTAGAAGCATGAAATGAAACTAGATGATGTTCTTAATCTTAGTCACCAATAATTTCAGGTAAATTCCGCTTTCACGAATGTTCATGAAAGACTGACTTTTCATTTGCTTGTCTGTGTTCTTCTTTCGGGTCACGTGGTATTCTGTCCGGCCTGGTGGTTAACTGACTTGTTGTCTTTGATGGGTTTTTTGTGCAGCCCCTTATCCTTGTAGATTCTATGCTTTGTAGGAAGTGGCTTGAGTAGGGAGAGAGGAAATAATTCTTTAACTGTGTTTTTTTTGTTGTTGTGGTGAACATCTATGTGGGTTGTGGAGATTGG
>CM042150.1:18478280-18495780 GCA_023376005.1 Doryteuthis pealeii | reverse complement strand
GGCATAGAATACACTAACTATATATCCCTTGCAGAGGTGTAATGCCCGCCCCAAAAGGAATTTCCAGTGTATGCCAAAACTGCATCTGAAAGTGACACTCCAGTTCTAGAGATCTGGGGTTTGTGGAATAACCCATCATTGCCATTACTCCCAGGTCCACTCTGTCCCGGAGAGGTTGTATCTGCTAATCCTATCTATGGACCAATTAGATCTGTTTGAAAAGTATTTGTAGTCGATAGGATTGTGGACAGCCCCTCCATATTCCCCATAACAACTCTTGAACAATTATACAAAAGATATAAATATAAACGTACAATTAGCGTGTTTCCCTAACTACTATAAAATAATCCTAGACGGTTTGACATGCCGTTTCAATTAGGCAACCGATCTATATTTTCTCTCTTTCTCTTTCTCACCTACGACGAAGTTAAAATAAAACAATTCTTACTACCATTCCATTTCCTTTGATATATGATACTCCTGATGATCTTAGACGGACAACAGTATGACAGCCCTATTTTATTCTATTTATTTTTATTTAATTTATTTGTTTTCATATTTCAATTACCTCAAATCTCAACTCCATACATTTAGTAAGCAATCTTTTTCACCTCTAAGCTTCACACAACACAAATTCCTTTTTTTATTTTTACTGTCTCACTCTCTCTTTTTTTAACTGTGTGTGTGTGTGTGCATGTGTCTGTGAATGTGTGTGTGAGTGAGTCTCTGTGTGTGAGTCTGTGTGTGAGTCTGTGTGTGTGTGTGGTGAGAGAGAGAGAGAGAGAGAGAGAGAGAGAGAGAGAGAAGAGAGAGAGACTTTGGTTTGTAAGGTTTTAGGCCATTTTAACACTTTGAGGCTATTCATACCGAAGACGTTTTGGTTTATTCGTTCATGATGGGTATTCAATTTTTCAACTCCATTTTTTAAACACATTTTCAAACTTATTTTTTTTTTAACAAATTGATGGGACCGTGACAGGTATTTTCACTTCGTATCAAAGTTGACCTGGGAACAATGATGATGAAATGGTAGTCTATACTCTTCACAGTTCCAGATTTGGATGATGTTCGGAAAACCATCTTCATCCCTTGGAATAACATTCCAGCCAGTCATCTGCAGACGTTTTTAATGGTTGGAGGGGCGTGAGGTAGTGGTTACCGCGGTAGGAAAGGGACATGACGAAACGAGTTCAAATCCTGGATGAGGCTGTTTGCATTTAACATAGCATTGATAACTTTGGGGAATCTATGAATGCAACTATTCCCTTTCAGCTGTAGGTAAATAGTCGGGCATACTGGGCTCCTTAGCCGTATATATATATATATATATATATATATATATATATATATATATAATATACGAATATATTGGCTTGCTGGTTGGTTTTGAAGGCTATCACAATGCAAGTATAAAGAAAAAGAAGGTAGCTGTGGTGTTGGTTGTTAACCTGTGATTTATTCTCAATATTTCGGGATAAAAATCCCATCTACAGAAGATTACTAGAACTGAAGTTGTTGCTAGTGGTTGTTCATTTGTTCTGTCTCATGTCTTCCAAATTCTGTGTGTGGGGTTGGGTGGGGTGCTTGTTTATGTGTGTGTGTGAGTGTGTGCGTTTATGTTTCTGTTCATTTGCTTTTTTTGCTTTTTTAAAAATTATACTTCCAGATTTGGCTTGCCCTCTAAGCATGTTTTTTTGTTTACTAACTGGACCATTCTGTAATTCTTAGCATATATATATATATATATATATATATATATATATATATATGTGTGTGTGTGTGTGTGTGTGTGTATGTGTGTGTGTGTATATATATATATATATATATATATATATG
Organism: Doryteuthis pealeii; assembly: GCA_023376005.1. NCBI lineage: Eukaryota > Metazoa > Mollusca > Cephalopoda > Myopsida > Loliginidae > Doryteuthis > Doryteuthis pealeii. The sequence continues at coordinate 18,493,944 of CM042150.1, read as the reverse complement.
CTAAAAATAACAGAATTTGGAGATTTTGTTCCAAAAATGTTTTCGTGACAGGAAAAACAGCATCTGATATTTTGGCTTGTTCCCAGGATGCGAACAATGATCATTTGGCAGTAGTGTAAAATATCTAAAGAATTAACATTTCAGCGCGGACGCAGACCCCTCTGTTATACAGATCTCGTTAAGGCACTCTAAGGGCGTTCTTTTGACCTGTCATCTTCAATCAATACGTCCATTGAGATAACGACTCTATGATCGTGGCCGCTCAACTCTATCAGTAAACTAGAAAGTCGACCTCGGAAGAGTATTCCAACTAAAAAGGAAAGGAAAGAAAAGAAAAACAAAAAGATGATGTTTACCAACGAGTTTTGCCTCATCTCACTTTTTTAACAAGTTGATCGATAATGTGAACGCGAGAATAACAGATAGAACGTGACCAATTTGGAGGTGAAACAATCAGATGATAAAAATGGTTGCTATTGAATATTCAGGTTTATATCCCTATCATGTGAGACGCATCAATCTAGGTTTTCTTTTTTTTCTGCTAGTTTGCGTGAATAAGTGGATTTTTTTTAAGTAAAGAGCAAAACACTTTAGTCTAATGAAATTATAATGATATTCTTTTGGCTTTCTACTGAAAAATTTGACCGACGGAATTTAGTTTAAACCAGTGGTTCCCAAATATTTCAGGATAGCGCCGCCTCCTAGTTTTACCGGTGGATTCCTAGTGACCCCACATGCACACCTGCAAACATGCTATGGTTGGTTGGCTGGTTGGTTGGATTTTAAAGTATGTCAACTCTTGTTGAGTTATCTTATGCCGAAGTCATTTTGTTTAATTTATTCTTGATGGGTATTTAAACATTTTGAACTAATTGAAAAAAATTGACCGACTGAATTTAGTTTAAACAAGTGGTTCCCAAATATTTCAGGATAGCGCCTCTTAGTTTTCCCAGTGGATTCCTGCAAACGTACTATGGTTGGTTGGCTGGTTGGTTGGATTTTAAAATATGTCAACCCTTGTTGAGTTATCTTATACCGAAGTAATTTTGTTTAATTTATTCTTGATGGGGATTTAAATATTTTTCCAACTCAATTCTTTTAAACACATTTTTATGAACCTTTTCTTTATTCAACACATGGGTGGGACCCTAACAATTTCTACTACTCCGTGTCAGAGTGGACCTAGGAATAATGGTGATTAAGGGGTACTCCCTATCCTCAAAGCTCCAGCATTCGATTTTTGCCATCAGATAGAGTTTAACGTCATACCCACGACACTAAGCCGCCGTCTTCAAACACAGACATGATAAAAAGTGATAGGGCTTGCTATAAGGGCAATGTGGACAATATTATAGGTGTTAGAACTTGACGTGACAAGCCGATTGATCGGAAAGGCCTCTCCGATTACCCGTCCAGCCTAAGTAAGGGCCAAAGAGGAGTGTTGAATATCATAGATTGTGTTGGATTTTATGATATAAGGCATGGGGCAAATGGTCACTCCTAAATATAGACTCGCCTATAAACACGTGACCTGAGAAGGATTCTTATTGTCCAATCACTGGCACTGCTGCTGCTGCTTCTGCTGTATTAATAGAGACCCCAATCTGAGATTATTTCATTGACATTTGGATTCCCTTGGACGACGGACTTACAAGGAATACGTTAACACCGGATTCTTATTGGCTTGCTTACTTATTCATTACATCTGGAACGAAGGATGGCTGCCAGATACTTAACAGATTGCTCAGCCACTACGGTTCCATCCTTAAGCATCGTGGGAAAAAAGATGGCATAAAGGGGTCTTACCCCTCCTGCAGAGGTGCAGTCGATGAAAATTTTTTATGATAGACCCTTTAAACTTGATGGAGCTTAGTTTAAACCAGTGTTTCCCAAACCTTTTCAGGATAGCCCTCCCTTGACTTCCCGATGGATTCTTAGCCCCCCACCCCCCACATACACATATTCGAACATAGGGTTCAAAAGATTTTCAGACTGTGTCCAATAGCGTTGGCTTCTGAACCGGTAAGGTATATAATAAATCGAATGATCCCAGGGGGAAAGGTATGGGTCCTCTTATACTTGGGAAATGATACTTGGGAAAGGTATGAACTCGATCCTTGGGAAGGTATGAACCGTCTTATCTCCCAGCTATGGGTTAAAATATCACTACTGTTCTTCTACAAGGATGGATTTATTATTAGATAAGCCATGAAGGTTGATATGTCATTAAATAAAGACCAAACACCCCAGCATAGCGGAGCACGAAAATGTCGACGTCTGTCTCTTCCTGAAACACCCAGTGAAAAATAAATCAGTCCCCTTATTTCCGCTTGTGATCCCGGGGCGGGTTAAGGGATATATCCGTTTCCGCTCTTCTACAGAGAATTTGGGACTACAGTTTTTATTTAAACTAGTTCAGCGCTCATTGACTGGTCACTAGCTGACATACATTGAGTGCTTAGAATCTTAATACGTTAAAAACCTTATTTTCTTCTTTTCATTTTTTTCTTCTTTTATTTTTGATTTTATTTTTTCTCTTTCTCTTTACCCAGATACAAGATTACCGTTTTCTTTCCAATTTACATTTTCTATAGACCGTTTAATGACGATACAATATCAAATGAACTTGCATAAAACAAAATGGCGTCAATGACGCTTTATATCAACATTGGCCAATTACTGTATTTTACATTTGATTGAGATTCTTCTTCCAATGGAAAAGAAAATCATAGAATTAACGATGGATATCTGGAAGAATAATTGTCTGAGGAAGTATCATAATTTTTCACATCGTAAAATCAGCATCTCTGTCCTGGAAGACATAGAATAGAATCACCTCAAAGCAAATAGTGAACAATGTCGGTGAAGAGATGTCACCCTGTGAAATTTCGTTTTCGATGCCTATTGGCTCTAAGGTGAACCGTTAAAGTGGAAGACGTTGTCCGAACAAGGACACGAATCCCGGTGGGCATCCACGTTTCCTGAGAATTGTCTATAGAGCGGATCTATTCACTGTGTCAAAGGCTTTCGTTAAATCCTCAAAGAACTAATACATTGCTTCACGCTGTTCGATACACTTCTCTTGAAGATACCGAACAGAAAATATTATACCCATCGTTCTACGACCGGATCTGAAACCACTTTGGCATTGTGGGGTAACTGAAGGACAAACCCACCTAGTGAGTCGATCAAGCAAGAGCTTTTGGTAATACTAAGAATTTTTGACTTTAATAGCGAAATATCTAATTTATTTAAAAATGATTTTCTCATCGTTTTAAAGGCCTTTGCCTCTGCCCCTCCATTCCATTCCTCTACGACCACCGAACAGAACAATGATTAAATGCCAATGATAAAACTCTGGGGTAGGTGCACTTATTTGGTGCTGATATTAGAATTGTTTCGAACAACAGAATGAAGTTACTGCTGTGTTCTATTTCAAGTATGCATTCAATCCTGCCATGAAACAGCTTACATGTCTAGCCGCACTGATGACACATAATACGTTGAAACAAAACCGTATGTGCGTGACAATACGTATACTCCCCGTGCCTAGTGGGTTGAGCTCTCTGGAAATGGAATTTTCTAGCTGCCGCTAATTACGCTAAAATTGCCTAGCTTCCTGAAAACAGGTTGAATACTCCTAGTGGACCTATATGTTTATATTAGTAAATTCTTTTTCTCAAAGTGGGTCATGTAGATGGAGCGGAGGTAAGAACTCTGACAGACGATAAATAGATCGGGTTTCGATCCCGGGCTGAAACAGCCGGCATGTCTAGCCGCACTGATGAAATGTGATACGCTGAAACAGAACCGTATGTGGATGACTATATATATATATATATATATATATATATATATATATATATATGTGTGTGTGTGTGTGTGTGTGTGTGTTGTTGAAAAAATAGATAAAGGAAAGAAAATGTTGAATGGATAAAAATTATTTATTGGAGTGCCGACACGTGATTTGACCGAGAGATTGTCCTTGTACACTCTGTGTTCTGTTTATCATTATTTAATATATATATATATTTACGATAGTGAGATGAAGGTTCATATGATGGCCTCATATGTGTTGTTAATGTTGACCAAAGTGGTCTAAAGCACTGCCACAATATCACAATTTTTCATTAAGGAAATCCCTTTTTGGCATACATTTTCGGTACCTAAACGTTGACCCCCTGTATGAGAGGATCTTGGTCAGCCTATTAACTTTTCAGTTGACCCTCGTACACAGAGGGATTTAGTGGTAACTGTATCTCCGTGTAGGTATTTACCCAACCCATTCGCCACAAGTGGGATGGGATACACATTCGCAAGTATGGGGCCTACAGCAAAGGTCGCGCTCGCTATTCAATAGTATTAGTTGTTTGTCTGTTTGGTTGTATTGTTTTACAGCATGTCAACCCTTTTCGGGCTATGTAATGCCGAATCAAGTCATGTTGATAAACAAAGGAGTTAGGTTGCTTTCAGTGCCTTCAATGGCTTAACTCTTTGCCTACCAAATTTCTCCTACGGCTGTACCAAATTCTCTTGTATGATGGGATATTTCAAAGTTCACTATCTGTTCAACTCAAAACTCGCTTTATTTAAATAAAGTCCTATTATTATAGTAATTTGAGTTCTTCTGCTCACCGCCCTGTCGGCTGGGTCGTTAGAATGCACCGACTGCACCTCTGCAGAGGGGTAAGACTCCCCCAATGGGGCCACCTGTTTGCTGTGGGTGGCGACCCGTGATGCTTAAGGATAGAGCCCAGGTGGATGAGCAGTTCATGACATGCAATACTCCACTTTGGCCCTATCTTGGGCTAGACGGTCGGTCGGAGAGGCCCCCTCCGATCAATCGCCTGGTCACGTCAAGCCCTAGCACCTATATGATTTTCCCAACCATGTTGCCCTTATGGCAAGCTCCAACCTCTTTTTATCGTATGGGTGCTAGGAGGCGGTGGCTGCAGGTCTACATGTCCTGGGAATGACGTTAAACTCTATCTGATAATGAGGTTCCAGTTTTGGAGTTTTGGGGAATGTGGAGCACCCCTTCATCACCATTGCTCCCTGGTCCACTCTGACCCGAAGTGGTAGTACCTGTTAGGGTCCCATCTATGGGTTAAATAGAAAAATGTATTTATAAAAAAATTGTATTATCCATTAAGAATTGATTTATTTCAAAAGTTTATCGGCATTAAATGACCCACTGAGGTTGATATGCCGTAAAACAAACCAAACCAAACAAAAATCTTCCGCTCAGTTATAATGAACTGACCATCAGTTTTTGTACTTTAGTGGGAGAGCCGCTAAGAGTGGTTTAAAGTTGACTAAGAGTCAAGTGGTCATCTAATTAAGTATTGAACAGCGTCATCGCTCTTTAACTTCGAGGATCTAGCGGGAACCGGCACGTTAAGTGTGACTTGACCGTGATCAGTAATAATGGTTTTGTTTGTTTTACGTCATATCAATATCAGTGGGTCATTTAATGCCGACAAATTTATGAAATAAATTCATTCTTAATGGACACTCATTCTTTTATATAAACACACTTTTCTATTTAACCCATAGATGGAACATTATATAAACAGTACTACCACTCTGGGTCAGAGTGGACCAGGAATCAGTGGTGATGAAGAGGTGCTCCACATTCCCCAGACCTCCAAAACTGGAACCACACCATCAGATAGAGCTGAACGTCATTCCCAGGACACAAAGACACTCAGCCACCGCCTTCCATAAGGGAATAGGGTTGGGGCAATCATATAGGTGCTAGGGATTGACGTGAATAGCCGATTGATCGGAGGGGGGCAAGATGATCCTCAGCCACCGCCTTCTATTATCCATAGAATAAAAAGGGTTGGGGCTTGCCATAAGGGCAATAGGGTTGGGACAATGATATAATGCCAATCTGTGTATCTGTGCCTGTTTTAATGTTCCTCTGTAAGTCGTCGGGGCGGCTTAATGTCGGTATGAGCCATACAGCAAGGGAGTCTATCCCCTTTTCACTAGCGCTAGACCAAGGAGATTATTTTTAGCATCTGAGGTGGAGCGCCACACCTACCATCAGCTCCCTACATTACTGCACAGATCCGTGTGCTACTCATACACTGAGTTTGCGAGGGCCGGTATCGAACTAGGAACCTTGTGGTTTCTAGGCGAACGCTCTACCGACTGAGCTAACCCGGCCCTTAATGTTCCTCTGTAGTGATCGATTAATATCGATTAGCCAGTAAAGTTTATAGATTCGCCGCAACGTTCTAACGCTGAACAAGAAAAAAAATCGACCTTATAAAATTAGCTTACTAATCTCAATCCACGTGCCTTGTTAGTGATGCTCTTTATCATGGTTTATTTTGGCAGAAAGAAATGGAAAGGACACATCAGCAATTTTATTAACTTCCACGTGCACGTTTATTTAAGACGACCCATCTTCATGAGACTCTGTATTCCCTCTCCAGTGTAAGGGTCCCCGTTAATAATATTAAGTGTTAGCTTCAGTTAAAGGCCCTAATTTCCCCGGGGAAACTTGACAAACAGATGTCGTTGTGAGCGTGAAATTGCCAGGGCAAAATATGTGCACTTCTTTTCTTTTTTTCAGTGTGTTCTTTAAAACTGGTAGATAAATGGGCATCCCTATATACACAAGATCACGTGCCCACAGATCACGTGTTCATAAGCATGTTCTTGTTTACGCATAGGCATTTGGGTAGATTCGATTTTTCACTTTTCTAAAATATCAAATTGCCTATCTATGCGAAAGCTGTGTGTTAGTATACAGAATACTGATACCAAAATTTAGATCTTTTACTTGTACCATTGTTTGAGGAAATAGCATCAAAGATCGTTGTGTGTTAGTATACTGAATACTGATACCAAAATTTAGATCTTTTACTTGTACCATTGTTTGAGGAAATAGCATCAAAGATCGTTGTGTGTTAGTATACTGAATACTGATACAAAAATTAGATCTTTTACTTGTACCATTGTTTGAGGAATAGCATCAAAGATCGTTGTGTGTTAGTATACTGAATACTGATACCAAAATTTAGATCTTTTACTTGTACCATTGTTTGAGGAAATAGCATCAAAGATCGTTGTGTGTTAGTATACTGAATACTGATACCAAAAATTAGATCTTTTTACTTGTACCATTGTTTGAGGAAATAGCATCAAAGATCGTTGTGTGTTAGTATACTGAATACTGATACCAAAATTAGATCTTTTACTTGTACCATTGTTTGAGGAAATAGCATCAAAGATCGTTGTGTGTTAGTATACTGAATACTGATACCAAAAATTAGATCTTTTACTTGTACCATTGTTTGAGGAAATAGCATCAAAGATCGTTGTGTGTTAGTATACTGAATACTGATACCAAAAATTAGATATTTTACTTGTACCATTGTTTGAGGAAATAGCATCAAAGATCGTTGTGTGTTAGTATACTGAATACTGATACCAAAAATTAGATATTTTACTTGTACCATTGTTTGAGGAAATAGCATCAAAGATCGTTGTGTGTTAGTATACTGAATACTGATACCAAAAATTAGATTTTTTACTTGTACCATTGTTTGAGGAAATAGCATCAAAGATCGTTGTGTGTTAGTATACTGAATACTGATACCAAAATTTAGATCTTTTACTTGTACCATTGTTTGAGGAAATAGCATCAAAGATCGTTGTGTGTTAGTATACTGAATACTGATACCAAAAATTAGATCTTTTACTTGTACCATTGTTTGAGGAAATAGCATCAAAGATCGTTGTGTGTTAGTATACTGAATACTGATACCAAAAATTAGATATTTTACTTGTACCATTGTTTGAGGAAATAGCATCAAAGATCGTTGTGTGTTTAGTATACTGAATACTGATACCAAAAATTAGATATTTTACTTGTACCATTGTTTGAGGAAATAGCATCAAAGATCGTTGTGTGTTAGTATACTGAATACTGATACCAAAAATTAGATATTTTTACTTGTACCATTGTTTGAGGAAATAGCATCAAAGATCGTTGTGTGTTAGTATACTGAATACTGATACCAAAAATTAGATATTTTACTTGTACCATTGTTTGAGGAAATAGCATCAAAGATCGTTGTGTGTTAGTATACTGAATACTGATACCAAAAATTAGATATTTTACTTGTACCATTGTTTGAGGAAATAGCATCAAAGATCGTTGTGTGTTAGTATACTGAATACTGATACCAAAAATTAGATATTTTACTTGTACCATTGTTTGAGGAAATAGCATCAAAGATCGTTGTGTGTTAGTATACTGAATACTGATACCAAAAATTAGATATTTTACTTGTACCATTGTTTGAGGAAATAGCATCAAAGATCGTTGTGTGTTAGTATACTGAATACTGATACCAAAATTAGATATTTTACTTGTACCATTGTTTGAGGAAATAGCATCAAAGATCGTTGTGTGTTAGTATACTGAATACTGATACCAAAAATTAGATATTTTTACTTGTACCATTGTTTGAGGAAATAGCATCAAAGATCGTTGTGTGTTAGTATACTGAATACTGATACCAAAAATTAGATATTTTACTTGCCATTGTTTGAGGAAATAGCATCAAAGATCGTTGTGTGTTAGTATACTGAATACTGATACCAAAAATTAGATATTTTACTTGTACCATTGTTTGAGGAAATAGCATCAAAGATCGTTGTGTGTTAGTATACTGAATACTGATACCAAAAATTAGATATTTTACTTGTACCATTGTTTGAGGAAATAGCATCAAAGATCGTTGTGTGTTAGTATACTGAATACTGATACCAAAAATTAGATATTTTACTTGTACCATTGTTTGAGGAAATAGCATCAAAGATCGTTGTGTGTTAGTATACTGAATACTGATACCAAAATTTAGATATTTTACTTGTACCATTGTTTGAGGAAATAGCATCAAAGATCGTTGTGTGTTAGTATACTGAATACTGATACCAAAAATTAGATATTTTACTTGTACCATTGTTGAGGAAATAGCATCAAAGATCGTTGTGTGTTAGTATACTGAATACTGATACCAAAAAATTAGATATTTTACTTGTACCATTGTTTGAGGAAATAGCATCAAAGATCGTTGTGTGTTAGTATACTGAATACTGATACCAAAAATTAGATATTTTACTAGTACCATTGTTTGAGGAAATAGCATCAAAGATCGTTGTGTGTTAGTATACTGAATACTGATACCAAAAATTAGATATTTTACTTGTACCATTGTTTGAGGAAATAGCATCAAAGATCGTTGTGTGTTAGTATACTGAATACTGATACCAAAAATTAGATATTTTACTTGTACCATTGTTTGAGGAAATAGCATCAAAGATCGTTGTGTGTTAGTATACTGAATACTGATACCAAAAATTAGATATTTTACTTGTACCATTGTTTGAGGAAATAGCATCAAAGATCGTTGTGTGTTAGTATACTGAATACTGATACCAAAAATTAGTATTTTACTTGTACCATTGTTGAGGAAATAGCATCAAAGATCGTTTGTGTGTTAGGCCCATTCCAAATCCATAGCCAAAGTGTCCGTCATATTTCTCTCTTGGAACAAAACATAAAGAGATCTTAGCATCAAAGAACTTGCAGTTTCTCTCAAACAACCTTAGATATGGTAGTAACACCATGCAACTTAACATTTTGGAATGCACTTATAATATAAAATAAAATGATTTGGAATTATTCTGAAACTATTGTCCTGATCAAAAATCTTTATGAATTTTTTTTTTTATCCTCCTTGTCCATCTATAAAACCGAAAGTTTAAAACGTCGATAAATAATTCAATCTTATTTTTGGAAACCTTGTTTTTTTCAAATTTATTAATATATAATATATATAATTAAATTTTACTTGAAGGCACTTACAACCATGTATCGCATAAAATTCCGATACTTTTTCTTATAGAAAATGAACTTGACAAAGTGTAATCCCAACAAAGTTTATGGTTTCGATGGGGTGTAGAAATAATCCGTACAGAACTGTTTTCGACTTTATTAAGTCTCATCAGCGGTATAATACTACGATTTCCTTCCGACAGAAATCGAAACGGGACTTCAGCAGACACAGTGAAAACACTAGTGAAACACTTTTATCGCTCTGGCCAACAGTACACAGCGAACCATCCTAGCGAAATTAAGCTTGTCATAGTGATTCTCACGCCTCTACCATAATAGGTAAGGGGCGTTATGAGAGAATAATACACAAACAGACCGTTTGCCCTTCGGCGAAGTGAATAAGATTTTTGGATGTTTGTTTATTTAGAACGGTTGCGGAATAAAGTATATTAAATTTACTTTGAAGGACTACAACGCATGTATCGCATAAAATTCGATACTTTTTCTTTTTCTTCATTAAAACATATTGGTTGACTAAAGCAGACATTTTTGTCTGCCAATTTTGTTCATAGTTCTTTCTAGACACAGATAGATGATATAATATCAGGCTGGAATTGACTGATGTATTTGCCATACCTTAGTTGTTCCCAAGTACTTCAGCCCTTCACAGGCCATCATCAGGGGGAAATGTTTAAAACAATACAACGTGAAATATCCATTTATATGGTGTTTTGTCATAATAGTGTTTTTGTTTTTTATTCATTTTATCTTTTTAATGTAATGTATTATTATTATTATTATATTTTTAATAGTAATTATTATTTTTTATTATTATTATTATTGTTGTTTGTTTTAATATATTATTATTATTATTAATATTATTATTATTATTATTAATATAATATTATTAATATTATTATTTTAATAGTATTATTATATTATTAATTATTAATTTATTATTTTTTAATAGTATTATATTATTAATACATTTTAATTTTATAGTATTATTATTATTTTTAATATTGTTTATTAATATTATTAATATAATATTAATTTAATATTATTATTTTAATAGTATTATTATTATTAATAATATATTATTATGGTGTTTGTTTTAATATATTATTATTATTTTAAATATTGTTATTATTATTATTATTTATTATTATTAAATTTTAAATATTGTTATTATTATTATTATTATTATTAATATAATATTATTATTAATATAATATTATTATTAATATAATATTATTTAATATTATTATTGATTTTGATATTATTATAATTTATATTATTATTAACATTATCTTATTTAAATATTATTATTAATATTATTATTATTATATGTTTTGTAATGATATATGCACACACACACACACACATTCTGTGTTAAATCTTTTCTTTATTCTGTCTTGAATTTCAGGTTTTTGTTGTTTTTTTGCAAATGAACAGTCCGATGGTATCATGGACAGACGTGCCCCATTGAGTCTGAATATGAAATGAAATCCTATGCTTAGACAACAATAGCTTTCAGAATGGCTCCCCAAGTGTTTGACAAATCTAACAGATTGATGTATCTAGAAACATCCTCATTTGTAACAGGCTGTAATTTGATGATAGCTTCTCCCACCCTCCCAACAATGTACAATATTTACAGAGCAGTCTGTCATCTTTTACAAAAAAAATTGGGGGTTTTTTTTTTTTTTGTTAACCATGAGGAGGGTCTATATTTTGGAAACTGATGCAATGACAACCACATCAGTGATTTCTCTGGGTGGGAAAAGGTGAGAGAAGCTAACAGATATTATCTTCTCTGTGGATAACATTACCAGCTGCCTCTCTCTCTCTTCTCTTTCTCTCTCTCCAACTTACTCATCAAGGGTTTTGTTTTTTGTTTTTTGTTTTTTTGTTTTTTTTATGGTTTTATTTTTGTTTTTTAAATTACAAACATATGCGTGAACTCTCAGAATTTATCTACCATTTAAACAAAACAAAAAATTCATTTTCCGCAAGATACAATCTTTGGCGACAATCAAGCTTATAACATATCCATCATGTCTAAAGAAGTACTATACACACATATCATGGGGGAGGGGTTTATTATTATAGCTCTTTAATCACAAGGTTCCTAGTTTCGATATCGGCCCTTGCCAACTCAGCGTTTGAGTTGCACAGGGATCTGTGCAGTAAAGTGAGGAGCTGATGGTAGGTGTGGCCGCTCCACCTCAGACGCTAAAATAATCTCCTTGGTCCTAGCGCTAGTGAAAAGGGGATAAACTCCCTCGCTGTCTGGCTGATGCCGATTTAGGCCACCCGACAACTTTAACTTTTTTTTTTTAATGAATTTCAAGGAACTAGGCACGAAACATCTGGATTTTTATTGATATAAACCGACTTTTCCAACCCCCACCCTCCTTCTCACCAAATGTACATATAGATACAACGCCCCCCCCCTACAATATGTATGTATGCCATAGAAAAAAAATATGATCATGCCAAAGTCTATGTTATTACTTTCTATAATACTTTTTAATTCTATTTTCTAATTTGCAAATTTTTTTTTTTTTTTTTTCGTTAAATCCGCATCAACCACCTTTCTCTCCCACCCCCACCCAGACTGAACTGCTCAAGTTATGAATATATCCGATATATATATTTTTTTAACAAAATACCCCTTGGAATATGCACCACCGAAACATTAAAAGTAATTATCGATTTTTATACAGCATTGTCTCTCTTTCTAAAATTGATAAAAAGGGATGGAGTGTATCACCCTGGTGCAGTGGTTAACAAGCGAGTTTTGCAGACCACTGTAGCGAGTTCAATCCTCACTGGGTGCCTCACAATTATGGCTTTTTACCAGATTAATCTAAGCTCTGAATACCTTTTCCCCCCCCTTTTCTTAAACATCTCTTCTTATTCTTACCCCCAATTTAGAAACACGAAGAAAAAGAGAGAGTGAGTAAGTGAAAAAGAGAGAGTGAAGTAAAGTGAAAAAGAGAGAGAGAGAGAGGGAGACAGATGCTGGAGAATATATTTTAAAATTAAAAGCTCAATTAAGTATAGACTAACTTTGTACGACATAACAAGTAAAATCCAGTTATGCATCTTTTGTAGAAACTCTCATGCAAGTTAACCCACACCATCTTGGTTTTTGTTTTTTTTTTTTTTTTAATAGTGAAAAAATAAATGAAAGAAAAAAAATTATTATTCTTAAAGATTTCAGTATAATCTCTTGTCTGTTAATTTGTGAAATTGTTGGTAATCTTGAACATTAGCTACATAAAATGAGAGTAACCTCCCCTTGTTTGTTTCACTTTGAGGAAGCCTTACGTTTTGGTCGGCCAACAATTTGTATTTAAGTGTAGATTTACGATGAATGGAAATAGGCCGACCAAAACATAAGGCTTCTTCAAAGTGAACAAACAAGGGGAGGTTACTCTCATTTAATGTAGCTAATGTTCAGATTACCAAATTGTCTTTAGTAATCTTGCTGTGCTTATTAGTTTGTTTGTTTTTTTTTCTTTCTTTTTTTTTAGCTGTTTGTTATTTTTATGAGATTTTTTTTTATATGTATCTTTCAAATTACATGTTGTCTCTCTCTCTAACACCTAAGAAAACTGGTAATCTGAACATTAGCTACATAAATGAGAATAACCTCCCCTTGTTTGTTTCACTTTGAGGAAGCCTTATGTTTTGGTCGCCTATTTTCATTTCAACTGTAAATCTACACTGAAAATACAAATTTGTTCATATCAGTACAACTGCATCTTTTTACTCAAAAAATATCATAAAATGTGTTCTTAATAACAATTAAGTTCATTTCAAATAAGAAATATTCTATGATATTTTCGTGTTAAAAACATGCTGTTGAATTGATTCAAACAGATTCGTATTTAAGTGTAGATTTACAGTGAAATGAAAATAGGCCGACCAAAACATGAGGTTTCCTCAAAGTGAAACAAACAATGGGAGGTTACTCTCATTTATGTAGCTAATGTGCAGATTACCAAATTGTCTTGCAGTGCTTACTAGTTTGGGTTTTTTTTTTTTCTTGTTTTTTTTTTTTGGTTTTTGCTGTTCGTTATTTTGTATTTTTTTTATGGGATTATTTTTTTATATGTATCTTTCAAATAACATGTTGTGTCTCTCTAACACCTACGAAACTCTCCAAGAGATTTAACTGTGCCCTTGCTCACATCAAACAGAAAAGTGTTCATAATATACAGCAGTTATATCGAGTGCCAAATTGGGGTTACCTCTTGCGAATTTTAGAATCAAGTCTCAAACGTAACATGTAAATCCGACACAAAGACACACTGCCTACTTCTAAAGACATACCTACAAAAAGTTATCTCCCTTTGGCATACACATATTGTGAGTGGATGCAGGCACCTGTTCTAGAATAATCGTTAACAAGTTTTGTCAGTGAGTTAGATTATAACTGGGTGTCTTATTTTGTGACTTTCTAAAACAAGATAAATCCTTTACTTGCAAACTCTATTTGCATATCTTATATACACCCACATACACTGAAACAAATATATAACTTACATCTTATTATAATGGAGATTGTGTTTTGTCTGTCTGTTTACCGAAACTATATTACTATACAAGTCACAATTCTCTTTGTTATTTACATCACATTCTCCATGATTTTATTTTTATTTAAACCTCAATTATTAATAAAATAGTTTTACATCATTAAGACTGTTGACCATATCTACATGCTAATAACATGCAATTGTATTTATATATACAACAAAATAGCGGTTTACAGTATAATGGGAAGTCTAATTTACTATTGATATTGAAAATTTGATTTTAATAAACATATGCTTAGTATATGATTTCTAATTGTTTGGTTTTATCTTATTGAATATGAGCAAAAATCTCAGGGGTAAATCTTAAAAGAAATCCATTAACAAGAAGAAATAACTGTAATATTATTCTTTACTTCCTATTTCAACTAAATAGTTAAATTAGGAAAATTTACCAATGAAAGACGGGAGTAACAGAAAATGGAAGAGTTAGTTTCAAAAGTTGTTCTATTTTTCGATTATACTCCCTCTGTTCCAAATCTTTTTATCTGCATTCTTATTCAGTTTCATTAGCCTTTCTAATTTAATATGATATTTTATTATATTAAACCTTAAATACTTGACCCGGGCGGTGCATATATTTGCTAGTACTATAAATATACTATATATATAATATGGACACAAAAAAAAAACACAGCAGACAAAAAATTTTATTAGGACAATTTATGTGGTTTGACAAGTTAGGACAATTTATGACACTTAATATTTGGTAGAGTATCTTAGCAAAGGACTAATCACAAGTTAGGAACAATTTATGACCACTTAATATTTGGTAGGGTATCCATTAGTATTAGATGCTGTGTGCCTGGGGATATTTTTTTATTATCTTTATTTTTTTTTTCAGCCACAATCTCTTTTGATGAAAACATCAATTGATGAATGATAGTGATTCAATTTCTTTGCAATATCGCAAAGTGACAGTCCACAATCATCGTATGCATAAATTGACCCTTTTTTTTAACCCAGACAACTGCTTGACACCATTAGCAAAGAACTAATCACAAATTAAGCTATCAAATGGATCAAAAGAATTTTTTTTATTTCGAGAATTTTTTTTTTTTTTTTAATTATGACTTTTTGTTACAACTAAGGTAACTTCAAAACAATAACCAATGAAAATAATAACTTCCTATGTGTATCTAAGCCATTGAAATTTCATTAAAAATCTTTGGCAATAATAAAAAATGTTCAATTTTTT
>CM042150.1:18469522-18478180 GCA_023376005.1 Doryteuthis pealeii | reverse complement strand
AATATCCACTTCCAGCGTTGCGCTACATACTCACACCATAAAATAGAATATTTGATGTCATATTTCAAAACCGTCTCCTTTTTTCAAACTTCAAAATTTTTTTAAACAGACTGAATGACAAGAATTACCACTCGCTTTTCTCATTATTCTGTGATAAATAATTTCTTATCTTATGCCCTGAAGATGATCTAATTAATAGATCGAAACACTGCAGCGTCGGCCAATAAACTCACCACTTAACCATTTAAACCTGTGTTTTTTCATTTTTCTTGATATATACATATAATATATATATATATATATATATATATATATATATAAAATAGGGTATTTTAATCAATTTTACTTACACATGTTTCTGTCAGGAGTTTATCCATTTGTACATTATTCAATCTATTATTATTTTTAAATACCCAAATGAAAGGAAATAATAATAATTGAAAAAATGTAGAAATGTTCCGCACACAAAGAAGATTCTTTATTATTAATATTTCATTTCATTTGGTTTCATTTCATTTGGTTATTTAAAAATAATAATAGATTGAATAATGTACAAATGGATAAACTCCTGACCGAAACACGTGTAAGTAAAATTGAATTAAAAATCCTATGTTATCCATTGTATACTTTCTTTCTTTTATTTTTTCAACATACCGACGGATTCACTTCCATTTTCATTTTACACACACACATATACATATATATATATATATATATATATATATACACTAGCAAATATATGCACCCTCCGGGTGCAAGTATTTAAGTTTTAATGTAATGAAATATCGTATTAAATTAGAAAGTCTAATAAGAAGGCAGATAAAAAGATATGTAACAGAGTGGGGGTATAATAGAAAAATAGAAATGAAACTTCCTCTTCCATCACTCCCGTCTTTCATTGCTGAATTTTACTTATTTAACTATTTAGTTAAATTAGGAAATAAAGAATAAAATGACAGTTATTTTTTCTTGTTAATGAATTTCATTTAAGATTCATTGAAGAGATTTTTGCTTATATTCATTAAAATAAAACCAAACAATTAGAAATCAATAATACTAAGCACATATTTATTAAAATCAATTTTTAATATCAATATGCAAATTAGCCTTCCAGTTCACACTGCAAACCGCTATTTTTTGTATATATAAATACAATTGCATGTTATTTGTATGTAAATATGGACAACACTAATAAAAAGGTGAAGCAATTTTATTAATAATTGAGGTTTAAATATAAATAAAATCATGGAGAATGTGATGTAAATAACGAAGGGAATAGTGACTTGAGTAGTAATATAGTTTCGGTTACAGACAGAAAAACACACAATCTCCATTATAAAAAGATATATATATATATATATATATATATTCGATCACATTTTCAAGAGGAAATTAATGATATCAGGTTTTATCATTATACGACTGTTTGGTACCTAGATGTGTTCGTAACGGAGACATAGGGTACTTGCTAAAATACAACAGCGATTACCTTTTTTAAATATATAACGCAAAAAACAATATACATACTATACGAAACATACATTCATTTTACTGAGTTCTTCCTCAGGTTAGTTCTGTCAGCCGGGGCTTTAGAATACACCGACTGCACCTCTGCAAATGGTAAGACAATGGGGCCACCTGTTGGCCGTGGGTGGCGATCCGTGATGCTTAAGGGTGGAACCCTGGTGGCTGAGCAGTCCATAACATGCAGCATACCACTTTGGCTCTAACGCTGAGACCGTCCAAATCGTCCAAGAGGAAATGCAAAATATAAATCCTGATTATATGGTGTCACTTAATCACCGAATTCTTATTTCTTGTGGGTGTCCTAATCTCAGCTAAATAATGTACCAATCCGTTTTTATTATCAAGAAAGAAAAGAAAGGAAAATGAAATGCGGTACAGAAAAATATAAAAAGAAAAAGAAAGAAAGAAAGAGAGTACTGAAAAGAGAGAGATGCGAGGTCATCGCGCGGAAGCAATAACGCTAACCTGTTTCAATCAAAATATGAAAAGATGAAAAGAAGGAAAGAAAGAAAAAAGAGTGAGAAAGAGTTAAATGAAGATTATTATACTTTCTACATATTGAAGTATTTCGGAATATCTCTTAAGTAAACATGTCAAACATTGTAATAATTAAATTATCATACAGTGTTATATCAACAGGTTCTGCTAGTATTAAACTACTTAGCAATAGCTCTTATGTAAACCTATCAAACGTTGTAATAATTAAATTATCATACTGTGTTATATCAACAGGTCCTGCTAGTTACTCAATATTAATAAAAGAAATGCAAGACTGAGATAAGAGGGAACAAAGAAAAACATTATATCCATTTGTGCCTTAAGTGTTTTTCTGTTTCTTAATATATATATATATATATATAATATATTGTTGTGATGTTAGTCCCAACAGTAAAAAGAAGTCAAGTCGAGATGGGGTAAAATAAGACAAGTGTATTTACAATTAATGGTACATGTACGACTAGCTTGTCGTTAACGGGAACAGTCCTCCTTTCCACTCGGTGTCTCACTATTTATAGTGAGAACCGGTGCATGTTCTCCACTGTAGGAACGGCCGGTACAACACCCCCCTTTGAAAATATCCCGTCTGGGGATTAATAACGTTTTTGTTTGGGGTTCACCATAATCAACTCAGTCGATTTCCGTTTTCTTTTTGATCTCCTATTCTCAGGAGTAGTCTCTAGTATGGGCACCTGAAAAGTATCAAACACTGTGTCCATGATGTCCTCTTCGGGTGATATGGTCACCTCACTGTTCGAGTATCTTTTCCGGATTTGGTTAGTGTGACGTTTGTGCACGAAATCTGGTCCCTTAATCATATAGACCATGTTGCCTATTTGTTTATCCACAGTGCCGGACTCCCAGAAAGTCCTATTGTTTTTGTGAATCTTAAAAAAGATTTTTTCACCAACTTTATACCGTTTTTTTTGTTATCGGTTTTTTTCGCTTGGGATTATGTGCCAGAAACAAGTCTGACGTTAAGATATTTTTAATTTTCTTTTTCTTAACATAAACTGTAGGTGAACTCCACTCAATTTTTGAAATGACACCCATGTTTTTGAGTCTTTCTAATTCACCGTTTATTTGCTCTATAGCAGCGTATGGAACATTTCTTTTCTTTCTGAACACTGGCTGTTCATTCAATTTGACTTCAAATCTTGCAACCGCTTTCGTACACCTTCCAAGACCCCCTGAAAATACGTCTGGAAAATTTTCTTTTAATTCCCTCTTGAGTTTTTCTGCCTCCGCATTTGAATCCTCAACCTTTTGGCAAAAAGAACTTAAAGGCAGATCCCATAGTCTAAACTTTTCGATCAGATCAGTTCCAAAGAGGTTATTTGATTTTCGCATGACGAAGATTTTGGCGTTTTCGGTCTTATTCTGGAAAGAAATATTCGTCAATAATTCCCCTCGAAGGTTATTTTTCACCACTGACACTTCTCGCCGTTTTTTGTGATTTGATCATAGTGGGTCGCCCAAGCTTCTTCCATGTCTGTACATTAATGATGGAAATGTCAGACCCACTATCAAGCTGAAGTCTTACTTTCTTTTTAAACATTTTGACCTGTACATATTTCCGGATATTTTGTTCCTCAGGTTCAATTTTTGTCAGTTTAATGGATGTCTTTCTACCAGATTTTCTTTTACAATATGATGCCTTATGACCCTTCTGGTGGCAGATGTAACATTGTTTAAATTTGTAGGGACACTCATTATACCAATGTTTGTCTCCACACCTCCAACACGGTCCCGGTGGATTTTTACCATGTTTTTTTTCTCTGGTTATTTGTTGAAGTCAATTTTTTCTTCTGATGGATCTTTTTAATGTGCGACACTCCGCTTTCCTCTATGTCACGACTGTCCTGTTTTAACGCAACAAAACGTTCACAGTCTTCCGCTAGGTTTTGAAGTGTTAGATTCGGTACACTTTCGAGTTTATTTAACACACGACGTCTGATTTCAGAGTCTTTATTTAAGACCAGACCTTGCACGAATATTAAACATTTAAAATTATCTGATGATAATTCCTCAAGTTTGAAATCGTCGCAATGCTTATTCACTATACTTGCATACGTAGTGTAGTCGTCTTCCTCTCTTCTAGTGACATTCATACACTTATATCTCCTGTGAAAAAGATAAGTTTTTGTCGAAAACAGTTCTGTTAGTAAAGTAACTGTTTCTTGGAAGTTCAACTCACTGGTCTTTTTTGGAAGGATAAAATTCACGAACTTTGTATGCTCGGCAGCCCCTAATTTTCTTAGCAAAAATCTAACTTTTTTAGAGTCTGTCCATGTACTGCAGTCCGATACAAAAATATCC
Organism: Doryteuthis pealeii; assembly: GCA_023376005.1. Taxonomy (NCBI): domain Eukaryota; kingdom Metazoa; phylum Mollusca; class Cephalopoda; order Myopsida; family Loliginidae; genus Doryteuthis; species Doryteuthis pealeii. The sequence goes on along the minus strand of CM042150.1, from coordinate 18,473,836 downwards.
TCATATCTTCTATAGAAGTGCTCAAAAGTGACATCGTCTTCTGGATTATATTTGAAATTTTCAATAGCGTTCCACACAGCCGTCTGGCATTATGATTCTCGCTTGCTTTCGATAACTGTTGCCTCTAAAAATTTCCTCTGTTCCTCCTGTGTTTTTACCAAAAGTTCTTCGAAGTGTCTGCTGTTGTAGCAGTCTTTCTTGGGATTTTTCTTCCATTGCGATCGCAAGCTCTTTTTGTTCAGCATTTATTTTTCTTTGGGCTTTTTGCTGGTCCAAAAGCTCTCTTTTAAATTTCTCCTCACTTTCAATTCGTTTTCTTTCTAGTTCTAATTGTTGTTCGGTTTGGAATTTAACTAATTGAAGAAGAGAATCTTTGAATTCAGTATCCATCCTTACTTTTACACTTGTACAATTCAGTTTTCCGTTCAACGTACTTAATCAGTTGTTCAACTAATACAGTTTTAGTTCCAGTTCTTTTGTTTGAAAATAGAAATTAAATAAAAAGTCTTTTTTTTTTTTCTTCTTTTCTGCACGTAAAAACAAAGTCCAACCAATAGCTTTTTTTTTCCTTTTCTGCATGTAAAAAAAACAGTCCGACCAATAGATTCTGTTCAACACAAAAGAAAAAAAAAGCACAGCTTTTATTTCTTTATTTCAATTTGTGTTCTTACACACAGCAAAATAAAGTTCGTCGCTATAAGCATAATAAGACTAGTTTTATCGGAATCTTTTTTTTTTTTTTTTTAACCCCCCACTTTTTTAAAAATTCTGACTTGCTTATTTAACGTCTTTTGTTTAGAAACACAAATGACTTACGCGAATATTTTTTTTTCTTGTCTGCCTTTTCTTTCCCTTGGCCAATTTGGTAGACCGTTTTAATAAATAGTCAAGCGAATTTTGCTCTAATAAATAGTCAAGCGAATTTTGCTCAAACAATTATCTTAACGAGTCAGTGAACTTAAAAAATTTAAAGTCTTACCGTGAACAGATTTCTCGAATCTGGGGAAGGCAGTCAACTTTTTTTTCTTTTGAACACTTAAGGTGTCAGTATATTCAATTAACTTAATAATTGAGAATATTTTTCGCGTTCTTTTTGAATTTTGCAGTAATTACTTTGCTGTTAACTCTGAATCCAAAAATCTGTTTGCAATGACGAAGCTGTTTTCCGTGAAGATCTTGTATATTAATCACTTTAGGTGATTTTTCTTTCAGTGAACTCGTTCCGACTACTCGTCGCCAAACTGTTGTGATGTTAGTCCCAACAGTAAAAAGAAGTCAAGTCGAGATGGGGTAAAATAAGACAAGTGTATTTACAATTAATGGTACATGTACGACTAGCTTGTCGTTAACGGGAACAGTGCTACCTTTCCACTCGGTGTCTCACTATTTATAGTGAGAACCGGTGCATGTTCTCCACTGTAGGAACGGCCGGTACAACATATATATATATATATATATATTGATAGATAAATAAATGAAGAAATAAAAGGTTTAGCTTTTATTTATTAACATATGAACAATCTTTACGACGAATGCACTAGCATGAAACCGCTCAGTCCTAACGATTGTTCATATGTTAATAAATAAAAGATACACCTTTTATTTGTTCATTGTTCTATCAACGCTCTATCACAGATATTGAGCACTCTTCTAATATCACTGTACGTTGGATTACTACCGCTTTTTCAAGTATAATAGTGCCAACAATACACATTAATAATAATAATAATAATAATAATATAATAATAATAATCTTATTATAATGGAGATTGTGTATTTGTCTGTCTGTAACCGAAACTAAATCACTACTCAAGTTACAATTCCCTTAGTTATTGATGTCACATTCACCATGAATTTATATTTATTTAAACCTCAATTATTGATAAAATTGTTATACCTTATTAATACTGTTGGATTAATCTACATACTAATAACATGCAAGTATATTTATATATTCAACAAAATAGCGGTTTACAGTGTGAACGAGAAGGCTAATTTGCATATTGATATTAAGGATTTGATTTTAATAAATGTATGCTCAGTATTATTGATTTCTATTTGTTTGGTTTTCTCTTAACGAATCTGAGCAAAAATATCGGGGATAAATTTTAAAGAAATCTATAAACAAGACGAAAGAACTGTAATTTTATTAAATACTTCATAATCTAACTAAATAAATATATTAGGAAAAATGAAAGACGGGAGTGATGGAAAACGATGGAAGAGTGAGATTTAAAGCTGTTCTATTTTTCGATTATACTCCCTCAGTTTATCATTTTCTAAATAGTTTCTAATCTGATACAATATTTCATTACAGCAAAACCTAAGTACTTGCACCCGAAGGGTGCATATATTTGCTAGTAATAATAATAATAATAATCGGTGTCTCGATTAATTCAGTGGATTTAACACTGAAGATCCTTATGGTGAAATTATATCTCTTGTACCCATTTTATAATATATATATATATATATATATATATATATATATATATAATATATATATATATATTATAGCTTAGATGCAATTTAAACTTACACGATATATCCTTCTGTACAAATACTTACAGCAACTACTGTACATTATTTCTGCGAATGTAAGCACCATATTAACTTGATCAGAATGTATTATGGGTTCCAACACAGTGTAAAAGTAGTTAGAACAGGTTTCATATTCATTCTCCATCCCAGGAACACGAACGCCCTGAGCCACTGTTGTTTACCTTCGCGTTTCAAGTGGGGGCACTTGACTTTATCTATAACTTCAAATTTGCCACTATACTCTGACTGAATATTTAAAAGAGCCTTTAGTCACCAAACACACGATTCGAGCAGAGACGGCTGAACCGTGAACTCGATTGGCTAACGTTGATAATATTTGTTGAATTTGTTCGAACAAAGGCCCGGGGGGTTGGGGAGGGGACTCATTCATATTGTAACAATGTTTCCCTGTCGATTACAGCTCATAACTGATAAGGAGGGCACTTCATAAACAAAGGATGGTAATCAGTAAGGAACATATCACTGGGGGGGGGGAAGATGACGGTCCTACCCTCTCCCGTCCTGGGGGCAATTTGAAATATGACAAAATCGAGTTGATCTCTCTCCCCCCCTCTCTCTCTCTCTCTCTCTCTCTCTCTCTCTCTCTCTCTCTCTCTCTTTATAGCAGCCGGAGAGGCTGCTAGAATTTTCGTTTCAGTTGTATCATTGAGTGGAAATCCATCGGTATTAACTAAGTTTGGGAAACCGAGACCGAAATCAAGTAAACTTATTTATCATTCCTGATAATAAAAGCATTTCGCTTACAGATACGATGGTCAGGGGGAATGTTGACGACATAATCGTAAACGCGAAATAATAATAATAATAATAATAATAATACTTGTCAACTGGTGAATTTTGCAGTTCCAGCAGATCACAGGGTGAAGCTGAAGGAAAATGAAAAAATGGACAAATACCTGGTCCTTGCCAGAGAACTGAAAAAGTTATGGAATATGATAGTCAAAGTGATACCAATTGTAGTTGGTGCACTTGGTACGGTCACAAAAGGATTGGAAACGGGTTTGGAAAATCTGGAAATTAGAGGAAGGATTGATACCACCCAGAACACTGCACTGCTGCAATCTGCCATAATACTCAGAAGAGTCCTAGAGACCTGAGAAGACATGCTGTCACTCAGACTCTAGTGAAAGACCATCAGCTGATGTGAAAACTCACAAGGAGTGAAATAATAATAATAATAATAATAATAATAATAATCTTGCCAGAGAACTGAGGAAACTTTGGAACATGAAGGTGAAGGTCCAATTGTAACTGGTGCCCTTGGAACGGTCCCAAAAGGTCTGGAAAAGAATTTGGGTGAATTGGAAATCAAAAGAATCGAGACCCTCCAAACTACAGCACTGTTAGGATAGGCTAGAATAATCAGAAGAGTCCCGGAGACCTGAGGAGACTTGCTGTCATTCAGCATCCGGGGATCCACCAGCTACTGCAGGTGTAAAAAACTCAATAATAATAATAATAATAATAATAATAATAATAATAATAATAATGAAGATGACCTAGACATGGTTAAGTAGAGGGAACCTCAAGAGAGAAACCGAGTCAGTAATAACCGCTGCACAAAATAATGCCATAAGAACAAATTATATGGTATCATAATCTATTTTTGTGCCACATCTAAGCTAAGTTTAGTAAATAACTATATATATAATATATATATATATATATATATATATATATATATGCGTGTATATATATATATATGCGTGTATATGCATATATATATATATATATATACACGCATATATATGA
>CM042150.1:18454522-18464522 GCA_023376005.1 Doryteuthis pealeii | reverse complement strand
TTCTTCTTCTTCTTCTTCTTCTTCTTCTTCTTCTTTTTCTTCTTTTCTTTCTTCTTTTGTTTTATTCAATTCTTCTTCTTCTTCTTCTTCTTCTTCTTCTTCTTCTTCATTTCCGTTTTTTCTTCTTCTTCTTTTCTTTCTTTTGTTTTATTCAATTCTTCTTCTTCTTCTTCTTCTTCTTCTTCTTCTTCTTCTTCTTCTTCTTCTTCATTTCCGTTTTTCTTCTTCTTTCTTTCTTTCTTTTGTTTTCAATTCTTCTTCTTCTTCTTCTTCTTCTTCTTCTTCTTCTTCTTCTTCTTCTTCTTCCGTTTTTTCTTCTTCTTTCTTTCTTTCTTTTCAATTCTTCTTCTTCTTCTTCTTCTTCTTCTTCTTCTTCTTCTTCTTCTTCTTCTTTTCTTCTTCTTCTTTCCGTTTTTCTTTCTTCTTTCTTCTTTCTTTCTTTCTTTTGTTTTATTCAATTCTTCTTCTTCTTCTTCTTCTTCTTCTTCTTCTTCTTCTTCTTCTTCTTCTTCTTCTTCTTCTCATTATTATTATTATTATTATTATTATTATTATTATTATTATTATTCATTCATTCTAACTTCTATCTTTTAAGCCATTTTTTTTCTATTTCTATTTTCAAACAACAATCACTGTAAATTTATTTAGAATGAAGAGCAAACAGAATTTGTAATTTCAAACTGTCTACAATTCAGCCATGACACCTCTTTGTTATTGCTATTACAATCGGCCTTGAATTTCAATGGCCAGTTGCAACGATAATTGAGGGGGAGGGAAGAGAGTGTAAAAGATATGTAGCCTATAAGAAAGAGATGAGGCCTTGCAAGTCTTTGAAGTGTAGGAACGTATACATAACTGTTCCAAGAAAATATAAACTTATTTCTAATGTGAATAATCCTAATGAATCTAAATATGTATAAGTAAAGTCGTCGGGGCGGCCTAAAGTCGGTATCAGCCAATCAGCGAGGGAGTCTATCCCCTTTTCAATAGCGCTAGACCAAGGAGATTGTTTTGGCATCTGAGGTGGAGCGCCACACCTACCATCAGCTCTTTACAGATCCCTGTGCTACTCATACGCTGAGTTGGCGAAGGCCGGTATCGAACTAGGAACCTTGTGGTTTCTAGCCGAACGCTCTAACGACTGAGCTAACCCGACCCTTAAATATGTATACATCTTCTTATTATAATGGAGATTATGTAACTGTCTGTCTGTAGCCAAAGTTATGTCACCACTGATGTCACAATTTCCGTAATTATTTAATTTATATTCTCCACGACTATGAAATTGTCATTATTTGATCTAAATTAACATCTTATTTATTAACGATGTCTCCATTAAATTTTAGATACATTTGAGGCAAAATTGTCCATATTATTAGTATTTACCACGTATCCCACGTGTACGGGTTAGGCAAACGCCCTATTAATGTGAGACCACCCACGAACTGAAGCTCATGGGTGGCGGGTGAAAATAAATGCGTAGATCCCGTCGGCATTTCTCCTCAAGGGGGATGCCTCAAGCACTGGGCAATAAACTCAGCCCTACCCCTTTAAATGGAGGGGGCAGGTGTTGCCTGGAAGACGACCCCCTTAGGATCATGCCAATAATTTCCTTAATAGACACAGGCCCCGAAAGGCCCCGGTTATGGTATTTGCCTCTCATCCCACTTATGAGGGCATGACACAAGGACATTTTATGTGGACCCACTCACAAGCCGAGACTCATGGGTGGTAGACACAAAAATACGTTGATTACGTCGGCATTCCCCCTCAAGTGGGCGCCTCAGGCACTGGGCAATGAACCCAGCCCTGTCGATTTAAATTGCGGGACAGGTATTGCCTGGGGGGATAGCCCATTGGGATCGACGCTGTTAATTTACATTAACAACCACAGGCCCCAAAGTGTCCATGTTATGGTATTTGCCTCTCATCCCACCCATAAGGGCGTGAAACAAGGACATTTTTATGTGAGCCCACCCACAAGCCGAAGCTCATGGCTGGTAGGCACAAAAAATGCGTTGATGCCGTCGGCATTCCCCCTCAAGGGGGCGCCTCAGGCACTGGGCAATAAACCCAGCCCTGCCCCTTTAAATCAAGGGGGCAGGTGTTGCCTGGGAGGATAGCCCCCTGGGATCAACGCTGTTAATTTACAAACTGTTAAACACTGTTTAATTTAAATTTAACAATCACAGATCCCGAAGTGCCCATGTTATTAACGCATTTAAAATCCTGAAATATGTGTTATGTATACTATCAAAATAAAAAGACACCTCCGGGCGATGTAAAAATAATTTTTTGAAAGATATTGCCTGAGGATAGGAGCTGAAAATTCAATGTCATAGAGCGTGTACCATAAGTATGTAAAATCGTCAAATTTAATAAAGGAGTAAAAAAAAGAAAGAAAGAAAGAAAGAAAGTCAATTTGAAATGGAAACAGTTCCGATAACTTTAAATATTATATTAGAATAAAACAATCTATATATAAATATATAACGCCGGACATCTATTTATTGAAACAATGAGGATTGTCTAACGTTGCATACTCACATTTTGAGTATATTTATTCTATGTTATGACGTTGGATTATGTGTTGGGTAATGTGACGTAAGCAATGACGCAGTTTTTGTTACAGACACAAACTGGAAGCGAATCTCCATTATTAATAGATGTAAGAAATAGAAATTTACATGGTATATGGTGGCAATAATTTGCATAATGATTTTAACCTAAATTAGGTTTGATAAATAATTATTTGCTGTTACGGAATTTGATTATTATCATGCCATTCGCAAACGTATTAAAACCAATGCTATATATAATTTTATTTGGGAGAATATGTGCTTAGTTGAAGTCAAACCTTTTTTTTTTAAAGTTAATTCATTATTGATTAATTAGGCGGGATTTAACTACTTAAATGTAAGGCTAAACAAATCGAGAAAAATCATCTCTGAATGTACATTTCGACCTATTAGGTCTCATCAGCAGAGCTATAGATACGAAGATCGCCTCGTGTGTGATTCGAAACCCGTATGTCGGAACGACAAACCAATCTTCTTACCGCTACACCAAACGGAACCTCGCAATTTTTCATCGCTTTATTTAGGTATTAGTAGTACTCATATTCCTCTTTTTAAGAGACTTCGCACGAACTTACGTAAATATAAACAAATATGGCTATTTTCAGCCGACAATATTTGGGAGAATATGTGCTTAGTTGAAGTCAAACCTAATTTTTTTGAAAGTTAATTCATTATTGATTAATTAAGCGGGATTTAACTACTTAAATGTAAGGCTAAACAAATCGAGAAAAATCATCTCTGAATGTACATTTCGACCTATCAAATCCCGCCTAATTAATCAATAATGAATTAACTTTTAAAAAAATTAGGTTTGACTTCAACTAAGCACATATTCTCCCAAATATTGTCGGCTGAAAATAGCCATATTTGTTTATATAATTTTTTAATAGAAATTATATTAGGATAACATTAAAATAAAAGTAATATTTTATATTCGTTCTTATTTCGTTTCTTTAGTCTTTCTTATTTTATATAATATTCTATTACATTAAAATCTAAATACTTTTGCTAGTAGTTCATTATTAATTGTGAATTACTTGGTATATTCAAATATACTAGCAAAAATATGCACCCTCCTGGAGTGCGTATTTAAGTTCTAATGTAATCAAATATATTAAATTAGAAAGCCTAACGAAATTAAACGAGAATGTATATAAAAAGATTACACTTATTTTGATTATATTTCAGTTGGTTTTTATATAAAATCATTCATAGAACTGATTTTAATACGGTGGAGAAAAAAAAACAATAATATTTGAAAACAATAACACCAAGTAATTATTTATCAAACGCAGGGTTGTTAAAACCAGTATGCAAATTAACTACACCATATATCATGTAAACCTTTATTCCATTGTGATATATAAGACACATTGCAGGATTTTAAATGCTCTAATATGGACTGTTTTGAAGCAAATCAAAATCAGATTTTCACAGAGCCATTGTTAATAAAGAAGATTTTTCTATGTATTAATATATTAATGATTTTGACTATAATTTAGATAATCTTTCATAAACTTATGCAAGTCCATATGACTATATTACAAGATGAAAATATTTTGAAATTTATTCCTCAATGTCAGGTCACGTGTAAGTATGTACGACCATCATCACCAGCACCGCACTAGGTAGATGTGATACACGGTCAATTTTGGTTTGGTTTGGTTTGTTTTGTTTTACGGCATATCAACCTCAGTGGCTCATTTAATGCCGATAAAGTTTTGAAATAAATCAATTCTTAATGGATAATACAATTTTGTTTATAAATACATTTTTCTATTTAACCCATAGATGGGACCCTAACAGGTACTACCACTCCGGGTCAGAGTGGACCAGGGAGCAATGGTGATGAAGGGGTGCTCCACATTCCCCAAACCTCAAAAACTGGAACCTCACCATCAGATAGAGTTTAACGTCATTCCCAGGACACGTAGACCCGCAGCCACCACCTTCTAGCACCCATATGATAAAAAGGGGTTGGGGCTTGCTATAAGGGCAATAGGGTTGGGAAAATCATATAGGTGCTAGGGCTTGACGTGACAGGCCAATTCATCTGATGGAGTGTCTCGACCGCCTGTCTCCCCTATGTAAACGCCAAGGTTGTTTGCATGTCATGGACTGCAGAGCCACCAATATCACACGTCACCACCGACGACCTCAGGTGGGTCAATTTAGAAGGAATTTTACTCCTCTGCTGAGGTGCAGCCTGTTTATTCTACTGGCCCAGCCGACGAGGTAACTCCGCCACGGGGCTTATGCGTAAGGGGACGGGTTAGCGCAGTCGGTAGAGCGTTCGGCTAGAAACCACAAGGTTCCTAGTTCGATACCAGTCCTCGCCAACTCAGCGTATGAGTAGCACAGGGATCTGTGCGGTAAAGTAAGGAGCTGATGGTAGGTGTGGCGCTCCACCTCAGATGCTAAAACAATCTCCTTGGTCTAGCGGTATTGAAAAGGGGATAGGCTCCCTCGCTGACTGGCTGATACCGACTTTAGGCTGCCCCGTCGACTTTATTTATATATATATATATATATATATATATATATATATATATATATATATACCCACACAGGCACGCACACACACACGCACATACATATATATATAGCACTTCATTTTAACACCCTATCACACAACCTTATACACCTCAAATGCATTTTAATAGAACACGCATTTCCAACAACGCAATCTAGAAAACAATCAGAAACTAAATGGATTCTAAAATTACAAACACACGTGAAGGGATTGAACGCAGACATCGGAATTCTCCGTTATTATAAATATTTCATAGACGCTGCCGCTGTCGATAACAACAGAGACAAAAAAAGCCGTTAAACAGGAATAACAATCATTTGATAAAGGGTATCTAACGAACCTGAAAATTTATGACAAAAAATAATAATAAAAAAATAAGTGAATCCAATACTCCATAATATCGGGTTCATTCATTTATACATTTTTAATGCTTCGTAATAACGCCCAATTTTTAAAAAAAACATTATATATATATATATATATATATCTTATTATAATGGAGATTGTGTATTTTTCTGTCTGTAACCGAAACTATATTCCTACTCAAGTCACAATTGTCTTAGTTATTGACATCACATTCTCCAAGATTTTATTTTTATCGAAACCTCAATTATTAATAAAATTGTCTTTCATTATTAATACTGTTAACTATGTCTACATGATATTTACCGCGTACCCCACTTGTACGGGTCAGGCACAAAGTCCCTATTAACGGACCACCACAAGCCGAAGCTCATGGAGTGCAGGTGAAAAAATTGCGTCGATCCCGTCGGCATTCCCCTCAAGGGGGGCGCCTCAGGCACTGGGCAATAAACCCAGCCCTGCCCCTTTAAATCGAGGGGGCAGGTGTTGCCTGGGGGGATGGCCCCTGGGATCGACGCTATTAACTTGTAATGATCCAGGCCGAAGCCACTGGACCCCGGTGTTGACCAGGTCTACATACTAACAACATGCAATTATATTTATATATACAACAAAATAGCGCTTTACAATGTGAACGGGAAGGCTAATTTGCATATTAATATTAAAAAATCGAATTTAATAAATATGTGCTTAGTATTATTGATTTCTAACTGTTTTGGTTTTATTTTAATGAATATAAGCAAAAATCTCTTCAATGAATCTTAAATGAAATCCATTAACAAGATAAAATAACTGTCATTTTATTCTTTACTTCCTCTTATAACTAAATACTTAAATTAGAAAAAATAACAATGAAAGACGAAAGTGATGGAAGAGTAAGTTTCAGTTGTTCCATTTTTTATTATACTTCCTCTGTTTTAAATCTTTTATTATACTCCCTCTGTTTCAAATCTTTTTATCTGTATTCTTATTTAGTTTCATTAGCCTTTCTAATTTAATACAATATTTTATTACATTAAAACTTAAATACTTGCACCCGGAGTGTGCATATACTTGCTAGTATATATATATATATATATATATATATATATATATATATATATATATATATACTTGGGTGTGTACCTGCACGTTTGTGCGTCTGAATGATCAATTTGTTTTAAAAGACGTTATTCTCTAAATCATGAGAGTGCTCAAATGCTTAATCATACGCATATGTATATATGAGTGTATGAGTAGATAGACCGATAAACATACTTATATGCACTCATATATATATATATATATATATATATATATATATATCTTATTATAATGGAGATTGTGTGTTTGTCTGTCTGAAGCCGAAACTAAATCACTACTCAAGTCCCAATTCCCTTAGTTATTGACGTCACATTCACCATGAATTTATTTTTATTTAAACCTCAGTTATTGATAAAATTGTTATACCTTATTAATACTTTTGACTTTATCTACATTCTAATAACATGCAATTGTATTTATATATGCAACAAAATAGCGGGTTACAGTGTGAACAGGAAAGCTAATTTGCATATTGATATTAAAAGTTTAATTTTATTAAATATGCGCTTGGTATTATTGATTTCTAATTGTTTGTTTTTTCTTAATGAATATGAGCAAAAAACTCTGGGATAAATCTTAAAGAAATCCTTTAATATAAAGAAATAACAGTAATTTTATTCTTTACTTCCTAATTTAACTAAATAGTTAAATTAGGAAAATTCAGCAATAAAAGGAGGGAGTGATGAAAAATGATGGAAGACTTAGTTTCAAAGTTGTTCTATTCTTCGATTATACCCCCTCTGTTTCAAATCATTTTATATGGATTTTTATTTAGTTTCAAAAGTATTTCAAATTTAACATATTTCATTACATTAAAATTCAAATACTTGCACCCAGAGGGTGCATATATTTACTAGTATATATAAGTTAATTTAGCGTGGGCATGGAGTTAGCAGTGCCTGGTTACAGAGAGTTTCTCGTCTATGCGATCTTTAGACCAAGTATAGGTTTATTTTGTCCGAACAGTAAAAACAAGCACTACCTGTAGCCTTACCCTGTTGGTTTACCTTTCCAGAAGAAAGTGTATACCGCACCTACTTCTCTCATCTAATCTTCCTCATTCAATCTGGTTACTGAGGGTGCGGCGCAGTCAACGGTGCACCGAACTAACTTCTTTGCACTTAGTTAGGCTCTTCCGGGTTGTTCACCTCCGCGTGGTCAAGGAGTGTGCTTACATTCCACGTTCCCCACAAATATTCAATGTTTCTTGTTTGCGTATTTTTCTTTTCGTGTTCTTCGTGATGTTTTGAATTGGGTCCAACCGCATGCAGCTGACCCTCTTGATAGTTGAACAGGACTTTGTTTGAATCACTTATTCTAGACCTTTCCCAGTTTTCTTAGTGCTACTATGGAGAGGGCTACTTAGACACTCACGACATCGCGGAGACAGGCCGTTGTTCTGTCAACAATGTACCAACTTAGGGTGGGGGTGGAGCTTTTAGTTGTCTATGTGTAGAGTCGTAACTATGCTCTGAATCATTGCTTATACACAGCTACACCTGAAGAATATATAAACCCACCACGGAAAAGTAATCGTCTAAAAAAAAAAACACTCCTTAATTGTGAATCTAATCATATTTGTTTGGCCGTTATAATCTTGCAACATTCCCCGGTTAAAAATGAGACCGTCAAAATTGTCCATGATGAAATGCAAAAACGTAAATCCTGATTCTCTGGTGCTGCTTATCCACCGAATTCTTATTTCTTATATATATTCACCAACCCCTCTGCACGGGCAGGATGTGGCACAAGGTCAATATTTAAGCGGAGTTCAACAGATTTGAATTCAGAGTTTTCCTTCTCCTAGACCGATTGCCTAATCAAGGTGAAAGAGCCCAGCCTGCCCTACTATTTATCCATAGCTGGAGGGAGAGTAGGATTCAACCTTTCCCAAAGGTATTAGCGCTAATTGAAATGCAATTACCATATCGAGGATTTGAACTCGGGGCGACGAGTCCATTTCCCATGACTTTAACCATTACACCATTCTTATTTCTTTTTTTTTTTTTTCACCTCAACTATTTAATGGACCATTCTGTTTTTATTATAAACAAAGGGAAGAAAAAGGACATGTTACACAGTAAAAAATATTAAGAAAAATAAAAGAAAAGAAGAATGAAAGCGAGTAGGAGAAAGATAGAGAGGGGTGAGTGCATGAAAGCGATAATGCAAATCAGTTTCTATCGAAGTTACTAGTTTGCTAACCAGATTTTGTTTGTTTTGTTTTGTTTTACGGCATATCAACCTCAGTGGGTCATATAATGCCGATAAAGTTTTGAAATAAATCAATTCTTAATGGATAATACAATTTTGTTTATAAATACATTTTTCTATTTAACCCATAGATGGGACCCTAACAGGTACTACCACTCCGGGTCAGAGTGGACCTGGGAGCAATGGTGATGAAGGGGTGCTCCACATTCCCCAAACCTCCAAAACTGGAACCTCACCATCAGATAGGGTTTAATGTCATTCCCAGGACACGTAGACCCGCAGACACCGTCTTCTAGCACCCATATGATAAAAAGGGGTTGAGGCTTGCCATAAGGGCAATAAGGTTGTGAAAATCATATAGGTGCTAGGGCTTGACGTGACCAGCGGATTGATCGGAGGGGGCCTCTCCGACCACCCGTCTAGCCCAAGATAGGGCCAAAGTAGAGTATTGCATGTCATGAACTGCTCATCCACCTGGGCTCTATCCTTAAGCATCACGGGTCGCAAACTAAGGCCAACAGGTGGCCCCATTGGGGGAGTCTTACCCCTCTGCAGAGGTGCAGTCGGTGCATTCTAACGCCCCACCGACAGGGCGGTGCTAACCAGTGCTCCATGGCTTACTCCTAGCTGAATGTTTAAAAGTATATATAAATGTGATTAAATGTGAACGGACAGTGCGAGTGTTTGGATATGTGTATCTCTGTGGCTATAATAGGCTCTACAATTTGGGGGGCTTACCATCGAGCGTGAAGATGAGTCCCTTCGGTTGAAAACACTTGGGATTAAATGTGGGTTATTTGTGCGTTTGAATATGTGTATATGTATGGCTATAATAGGCTCTCCAATTTTAGGGGCTTACATTCGAGCGTGTTGAAAACATTTGTGATTAAATGTGGGTTATTTGTGCGTTTGAATAGGTGTATATGTATGGCTATAAGAGGCTCTTTACGCAATCGAATAAAATAGAATTAAATAAACAAGTGAGATACAATCATCCTACTAATATTATTTCGCAGGTGTGACCTGGCCACTTTACAAATTTCGAACTAGACAGTTTCAAAATACGTGCATATTTATTTTTAATCAAAAGAAGATTTGGTATTTTTATATCAAATACTTCATCCGCCATTTTATTTTTCATGTATTTATTCCAAGTTTCAATTTCTGTTTTTTTTATCATGTTTTCAAATCGAAAGTTTAGATTAAACGAAATTTCTCCAAGTTCACA
>CM042150.1:18437022-18449522 GCA_023376005.1 Doryteuthis pealeii | reverse complement strand
CGTCAGGTGCAGCCTGGAAACGAAAACAGGATGTGGCCCCGACCTGACCTTTTGCACCTGGATATGCAGGTGAACATTTGACATGATTTAGGTGCAGAAATCTGTAGGCGTAGCCTATAGCCAATGAAAACAGCCTGCGTGGGCGAAGAGGCGTGTCTACAGAAAAACTGCGTGGGTGTCACGAACAAAGAGGCGTGGCACAGGGGGTCAGACTACAATAAAAGAAGTCCGTAGAGATCGATTAGACAGACAACGATCAGGTTCGAGATCACTTGAAAAGAACTCCCGAGGGCTCCACGTTTGCGTAACCCTGCCAACGACTCTCAGCTGTACACAACCGAGGGAATAAACATCTCATCTTACATTTTCCTAAATACAAGTGTTTGTGTTCTTTGACGGGTCCAGTGTGTAACAGTTTATATGTTAACAGATATCTTATTGGAAGGTGGTTTATATGTTAAAAATATTTAGAAACTTATTTAATAAGGTGGATAAGCCTGGTGGTATATCATATACTGCTTGAGGCACCTTGGATAGTGGTATTGAGGATAAGGCCCCGAAACCACGTTCCTCGTTGCCATGGCTAGTCTTGGTTTAGAAACGGCGAGACGAGTTCCAATCCTGGACAAGGCTGTTTGCATTTCCCATAGAACTACTATATTTGGTAAAGGCTTGCATCCAACTATTCTCACTCCAGCATGAATAATTAGGAGGGCAGAATAACTCTATAAACTTGACATGCTGACCGTTTTAGGAGAAAGAAACCTCTGAATTGAAACCTGTTAAAATCAGTTTAAGAAATCTACCTTGTGCCACGTCCTACTCGTGGGGAGGGGTTGGTAAATATGTATGTATAAATGTGTGCAAACAAATGATGATTATTAAATAGCAATATTTCATCGTAATCCTCATCAAGTCATACAGACAGCACAGATTCCCATGACCATCTTTCATCACCTGTCCCTATCATTTATGTCTCCTCAGCACGGTGGCATCCAGTGTCCGCACAGAGCAGATTAATGTAACTCTGACCGTGCGTTGTCCTTCAGCATGTTCGTCTCGCTTGGCTGGTTTGTGTAACAGGAGGTAAGTACTGAAATGACACATATGCCCCCACCCCACTCCTCGTGGATAAGACTGTAAATTTATCATAGTGCCAACATTGGCGCCTACCATAACTATCATCATCATCATCATCATCATCATCATCATCATCATCAGGTGATGCTATTAGCATGGATGTCCATGACAGTCTCTCTCCATCCATCCCTATCACTCATCATTCTCGGGAGTTCCTCTACGCAGCATCCAGTATCCGCACAGAGCTGGTCAATGTACTCCTAATGCACGCATTGGAAAGGCATGGTCTGCTATAAATAAATTATCAGTCATATGGAAATCAAACCTCACAGACAAGTTAAAGAGACAATTCTTCCAAGCCGTTGTCGTGTCAGTGCTGCTGTACGACCGGACCCTAACGAAGCGACTGGAGAATAAACTAGATGGGAGCTGCACAAGAATACTGCGTGCAGTCCTAAACAAAACGTGGAATCAACACCCCACGAGAAAACAGCTGTACGGTCAACTACCCCATATCACCCAAACTAACCGAGTACGACGGACAAGACACGCTGGAGAAGCAAGGACGAATTCATAAGTGACATCCTTCTGTGGAAGCCAGCACATGGGCACACCAGTGTGGGACCATAACTATAGTACAAACAAATGAAACACTAGTGGGTGTCGCTTAATCAACAAGGCATTGAATGAAGGTTGAAATGTCACGTTATCACCTTTAAGAAATTCTTTTACAAAAGAATCAAAGAAACGATGATAAATTACATACTGTTCTTTCTGTCTTTCGATTTTTCGCCCACGTTGAAGACTAGCATTTGCAATCAGAAGAACAAAAAAAAAAAAAAAAAGAAAAATAGAAATAATAAAACGATTTTTACTGGAGGGGGAGAAATAATAAAGAAAATTTTCATAGAACTTATTTACTATTTTTGCTACGCTATCATTAATTTTCTTTCTTTTCTACGCTCATCTCTCAACGCTTCAAACTAGCACCAGCCTGTGGTATTTTAATGATTATACTTGTTTGTACTAGAATCGACAGAGAGGTGCGTGATTTCTTTGTCTGACTGACAGTAATTTATTTATCTAAGTAACGTGTGTATACGCCTATGTACTTGTGCATACGATTGCCTTTTTACACACGATATATATACACGATATATATATATATATATATATATATATATATATATAAACATAAAATATACTCACCAGATATACCAACAACACACACGCGCGCACGAACACACGCACACACACACACACACACACATATATATATATATATATATATATATATATATATATATGGACTGTCATATATATATATATATATATATATATATATATATACAGAAAATTAGAATATAATATATATATATATATATATATATATATATATATATATATGATACAGAAAATTAGAATATACATATATATATATATATATATATATATATATATATATATATTATACAGAAAATTAGAATATACATACATACATATATATATATATATATATATATATATATATATATATATATAAGATATATAAACATAAAATATACTCACCAGATATACCAACAACAAAGAAGCCTACGTAGACGCCACAAACTCTCTCTCTCTCTCTCTCTCTATATATATATATATATATATGAGGGATGTGAAGTCGTACCGAATTACTTCTCGCACGTTATGTTTGCTATTTGAAAAGATGACTCGTCGGTGTTTATCTACTAGCGTCAACGAAACGAAAGTTAAAAAGAAAATATCGCCAGATAGACACTTACTGTAAATGAGATATTCCTACCTAGCGATGTGAAATGGTATAATAATTCCAGTGTTATCTATATAATAAAAAAAAACTTTCTAAGAACTATAAAGAAAAACATAAATACGTACGTACAGTGATCGCAATTCTCTAACCTCTTGGCATGGAATAACTCTAATCGGATTAGCTCCCCATTAAAATAAATCAATAGCAATCCTTCCAGTCAAATAGGGTTCAAAGCTTGTCTATTAAAACTCAAGTGATTTTCCATGATTTTGCGATTAAATCCAAACCCTAACTACACTTCCTTACAAAAATGATAGGCTATGCCTATTCATTATGTAACCGCACAATAGCAATTTACTAATTCAGGATCAAAGATTCTTCCGTCTGACATTGTATCAATCTGATTATCTCGTAGGTAGAGACATAACCTGCTTCACCGTTGCATTTTATTTACGGGACCATTGTCTTCTATGGAGAGTAGCCAAAATGTTGTAACTATAATAACAATCAAGATGAAGACACTAGTTGAGTACAAATCATCATCATCATGTCGCGCAAGCAGCACGGATATCAATGACAATCTCTCGCCAACCTTTCCTATCACTCATTGCCCCTGGGGGTCCTCTACGCAGCATCCAGAATCCTCGCATAGTTGGTCAATGTAGGTCCTTAGTGGGCGACCTACGTTAGCATGTCCATGTGTTAGCCTCCACAAGAGAACCTCGCTTATGAGCTCGCTGAGCTCGTCTCCGCTCTCCAGCAGTGTTCCGTCCTCACCCGGATGGTTTGTGAGATGGGGGGGACAGGTGACCATATCGTTGCTACTCTGTGGGGTGCTGCTACTCCGAAATTCAAACAATACAGTTTTTCGTTTAAATCCTTACAATTTCTATTCTTCTATACTTGTTTGTATTAATGAGATGGAGATTACTTTTAATATTTTGGACAGTTGTCTTCATCATTAACGTGTATAAACAAAATCCAGGCCTCTGTAAACTCGGGCTTTGTTTAGGTGTCGTTTTGATTATCTTAAAATAAGTAATCTTTAGACGATAACCTCGAATTGTGTCTTTAAAAGGGATACAATCAGACAAGGTTGTAGTCGAGTGGAACAACCAGTCAATAAGTTTGTAGATTTAAGATAGAGGGTTTTATTGCAGAGAAATTTGTGGATGTAATGAAAATAACATACCTTGAAACTCAAAGCGTGCGCGGACGTGTCTGGCTTGCAGGGTCATCGCAGGAAAGAAATATGGCTGCTTTAAGCACTATATTTAATGATGGACGATCTCGAACCAGCGAGAATGGGATTGCACGTATGGAAATTTCTCTCGAGATCGGGTGTGCATATAAGCATACGGCGACGGCTAGAGGAAAAAGCATCAAGCAATTACGTACGACGACTACGACTGTCTCATAACCTGAAGGAAGCAGTTTGTTAAATAACAATAAGAATGACAAGGAATAGTGAGGTACGCTACTGATCTTCGAATCCAGACCAGCATAATGCTGTGCTCACTATATATATATATATATATATAGTCAGACTACACGAGAGAGAGAGAGAGAGAGAGAGAGAGAGAGAGAGAGAGAGAGACAGAGACAGAGACAGAGACAGAGAGAGAGAGACAGAGAGGGGGGGATATTTCATTACAACAAATTCAAACGTAGATTTGGAGCTAAAATCGGTAACACTACTTCAAGGGGCTCTAAGCAGCAAAAATGCCAAATTTATTGATAGAAATGTGACTAGAATTTCGATCTCGACATTCGTTACTGAGGTATGATGATTAGTGAATAAAAAAAGGACTCTTGCTTTCTTTTCATGCTGTTTTTTTAGCGCGGGTCGGAGACTTCTTAAACATTATTTAAACTGACAAAAAAAATCAGTTCTAGTTTTACTGCGTGGCAGTTACGAAGGACCCAGCTACTCCCTATACCATGGAGTTACTATGATTGTCTACATCAGTGTTTCTCATAGCCGGTTCACCGGACCGTTAGCCGCTCCCTAGAGTAAACCTAAATTACTTTAAAGAAAATTGTATACATTTTAAGTACGGCAACCGTACATATAAACAAAAATTGGAAATATCTTATTATAATGGAGATTGTGTGTTTTTCTGTCTGTAACCGAAACTATATTACTACTCAAGTAAAAATTCCCTTAGTTATTAATGTCCCTTTCTCAATGATTTTATTTTAAAACCTCAATTATTAATAACATTGTTTTACATTATTAATACTGTTAACCATATCTACGTACTAACATGCAATTATATTTATATATACAACAAAATAGCTGTTTACAATGTGAACGGGAAGGCTAATTTGCATATTAATATTAAAAAATCGAATTTAATAAATATGTGCTTAGTATTATTGATTTCTAACTGTTTGGTTTTATTCTAATGAATATAAGCAAAAATCTCTTCAATGAATCTTAAATGAAATCCATTAACAAGAAAAAATAACTGTCATTTTATTCTTTACTTCCTCTTTTAACTAAATACTTAAATTAGAAAAAATAACAATGAAAGACGAGAGTGATGGAAGAGTAAGTTTCAGTTGTTCTATTCATCGATTATACCTGCCCTCTGTTTCAAATCTTTTTATCTGCATTCTTATTTAGTTTAATTAGCCTTTCTAATTTGATATAATATTTTATTACATTAAAACTTAAATACGGCATATATTTGCTAGTATTTCTAAAAATATCATTTTTGTTCATTTTCTGCTCTTTACCACAGTGGTTATTTTACCATCTTTTTACCTACGTTGTTTTATAGAAACCTAATTTCATTTAGTAAATTTCAGCACTGCAACCTTGGTCTCCGAAGAGAGGGGCATCTACTGAGTGCAAGTTTTCCCCACTTACTGAAACAAACCTTACATACGTGCATAATACTCTGAACTTTATGCTCCCAATAAAGCTTGTATGTATTTCTTTTGTTAATTTGGAATTTAAAATTGCCTTCACTATTAGAATTTGTTATAGGTGATTGACATAAATGGAATGCGCCAATGGCTACTATAAGTAATAGGAACAATAGTGGCTTGAGACGAAGCAAATGCGAGTCAGCTCGGAACTGTATTGGTCGGACGCAATCTCACTTTCTTTGCTGTAAATTTCTACTGATTTTGTCCAATACATTTATATACATTGTTACCAGTCGTTTGTCTTATTTTGACCCTTAAAACCCCACAACAGAATTCTTGCTTAAAGTACTCACATATGGTGAGTCTATTTTAATATAATATATATATATATATATATATATATATATATATATATATTGTAAACTACTAAAAGTAGAGGGATCATATGTAAAATGGGGAGGTAATTTTATTATGAATTAAAATAATAATAAAAGGGGATACGAAGGCCTTTTCGACCGGTACTTTTTCAAGTTTTACACCGGTTGACAATTAAAAGTCAGAAATGTAAAGAATTTTAAGAACAAATGGGGTAAACCAGAGAGTAGGGGGGGGGGACAAAAAAAAATTGAAAGAAGGGTATGTATCCCAAGCATTCGACTCGGCGATCGCTGAGCACCTTCTATAAATGCTTGTTTGTTCGATTATACAGATGAGTGCTTCTCTATTCTGCACAGAGCTAGGTCTAAGCTCTAGCAGTCCTTGAGGCTGTTAGTATTTCTTTCTTAGACCTACTCTGTGCAGACAAACACCGAGACACTCCATTTATCAGCATAACATAACATAACCCTGGTTTAACCTAGGGCACATACATACCCTTCTTTCCCCAATTTTTTTTGTCCCCCCTACTCTCTGGTTTACCCATTTGTTCTTAACAAATTCTTTACATTTCTGACTTTTAATGTCAACCGGTGTAAATACTTGAAAAAGTACCGCTCGAAAAGGCCTTCGTATCCCCTTTTATTTTATTATTTTAATTCATAATAAAATATTACCTCCCCATTTTACATATGATTCCTCTACTTTTAGTAGTTTACAAATTTGCATGTACCAAACATCTATTTATACATATATATATATATTAAAATAGACTCACCATATGCGAGTACTTTAAGCAAGAATTCTGTTGTGGGGTTTTAAGGGTCAAAATAATATATATATAGGTGTGTGAGTATTGTGTGTGAGTGTGGTGTGTGTGTGTATGTATGTTTGTGTGTGTGTGCTATGTATATATTATATATTTATGGGAAAATAATTTTGGGTTGTTTTTAGAAGCATGAAATAAATGAGTGAAATAAATGAAGAACTATCTCTTATGATGCCGATAGATTTTACTTTTTGTTGTTCCTCCGGATATTATCACAATTTAAACTTATCTACGTTAAATAATCTCCCAGCCGGTCCCACCGATCCGTGGATCGATCAGAAATAATATCAACCGGCCCACAACTTCCAAAAGTTTGAGAAGCACTGGTCAACATAACTATCTTTAAATGAACATATTTGTTTTTTTATATTTTAAAGGGGGTTTAATGGTGTGAAGAGTTGCTAAAACTTATTGCTTTAGCGGTCTCAAGTCACATATATATATATAAAAGTAACAATTTATTAACACAATTATATTTGTGTAGATTTCTTGTTTGTAGAGAAGACTTCTGGTTGTAGGCTCATTTGTTGTTGTGTCTGTTGCTATGTTCACCCAAAGTTGTGGTGCTGTGTTTGTTAGTCCGTTGTATCAACCGCTTCTGTGGATAAGGATTTGGGCCGTGTAGTCTATTTGATTATTATTGTGTTCCAAAGATTTCTGCTCTTGCCAGTGCCCACTTCCGGGCTCTGTCAGGGGACGAAATCCCTTAGTTTTCATAATATGCACGACACATAATTATGAAGGTATTTAATCAACCCATATTTGTATGAAGTGACACAAGATCGAAAGAATAGGACATCCAGCGAGAGTTGAACTCCATTACTATTGAATGCCGATGTTCGATCCTCGTTAGATGCCCTATTGCGATCTTTTGTCACATTCTCAGCCGGACTGGAAGTACCTTTTAGGGTACACTCTATGGGTTAAATAAACCAAAAGATGAGTTCAAAATTGTGTTTAAAAAAAGGAATATTCAAAAAGAATTAAATAAATCTGTTGTGGGGTTTTAAGGGGTCAGATAAGAACAAAACGACGGGTAACAAATGTAGGAAAATATATTAACAAAAGAATAGACAATTACAGTACAGAGAAGTGGGAAATACGTCCGACAGTAGAGTTATAAACTGACTCGCATTGGCTTACTCTACAAGCCATAATTGTCCCTGTTACTTATAGTAACCGTCGGCGCATTCCATTAGTCTATAGGGCATATCACCTATAACAAAATCAAAAACGTCTTCGGCATAAAATACCTCAAGAGTTTATGTACCATATAATCCAGCCAACTAACCGACCCTCAAGATATCTGGTGACAGGAACTGTCATGGCTCGCCCAGTTTAGAATCTCGTAGGAGTTGTTCCTCTTACACCGTAAAATCTCTTTCACCCCTCGAATCGTTTCCCTTTCCGCTACCTTTGCTCCCCGAAGAACTATTTCTTCTATACACCGGCTAACCCGTGAGTAAGCGGGATTTTTAATTCTTTTCCCAACCAGCTTGCCTATCGAGTAGACGTGACTCGCTCTCTCGTGTTCTTCTCTCAGAGAACAGGTAAGATTAAACTCCCTCTTGGCCAACCACCTCTTATCATTTACTTATTAGAACTTTCTCGTCCCCTGCCGGATCACTTTTTTTATTCAAGTTTTATCATTTAAAGACTTTGCGTACTTTATTTAATTGGCGATACCGTATCCCCTTTTTGCTCCATGACATATTCCAAGTACGGACTCTACCCCAACTTGTCCGTACTTTCTGATCTCTTTACAAAAGTGAACTGTTTGAAAATATTGTTGTATATATATTTACCAAACCCCTCCACGCGAGCAGGATGCGACACAAGGTCAATTTCTTAAGCCGAGTTCAACAGGTTTGAATTCAGAGTTTTCCTTCTCCTAGACCGGTTGCCTAACCAAGGTTAAAGAGCCCAGTCTGCCCTACTATTTACCCATAGCTGGAGGGAGAGTAGGATTCATACCTTTCCCAAGGGTGTTAGCGCTAAGTGAAATACAATTAGCACGTCCAGGATTTGAACTCGGGGCGACGAGTCCATTTCCCATGACTTTAACCATTACACCACGCGCTTCCTAAAAATAAAAATATTGTTGTATATGCTTACTACCCTTTGACTGCTTTTCATTTAGTCCCTTCGTCTACTCCCCTGGCTGTTCGCTACCATCCTGCCCCGTATTTACGGAACTGCTAGATTTCTCACCCCCGACTCGTTAGTTATCCTACCACTGTTCTCCCGTCCGTGTTTCTCATCTTTATTGTACCTGTTGCATTGTGACTGTAAATTTGTTCTTTTCATGGGTAATTTATGAGGAAGTGCGTCCCGGTCTCCTACCTCAGAAATTGCTACCCGGTGATTATCAAAATAACGTCCCCAGCTATGTCGTCTCAGTGGTGTTACTTGAAAGAAAACAACCAATTTAGGGCGTTAAATGTATTTTAGAGGGGGGGGCTTCTCTTTTTTGTCGTAATTCTTATTTATTTATCGTAATTTGTTTAGAAATTTATTTGTAGAAATTTGTCGTAATTCTTGTTTATCTATAGAAATTTGTCGTAATTCTTATTTAGATGTGAATATGGATATCTATCTATCTATCTATCTATCTCAATTTGTTCATTTTTTACTTTGTTTTTATATATCTATCCACCCATCTCCATTTGTTCATATAAAAAAAGAGAAGCCCCCCCCCCTCTAAAATACATTTAACGCCCTAAGTTGGTTGTTTTCTTTCAAGTAACACCGCCGAGACGACATAGCTGGGGACGTTATTTTAATAGTCACCGGGTAGCAATTTCTGAGGCAGGAAACCGGGACGCACTTCCTCATAAATTACCTTTTCCTGTTTCAGTTTCTTACCCTTTCTTGTCGACGGTATAAAAACGAAATTACTCTAGCCGCGGTTTTGTTATTCTTTGCTTGAAAGAGTTAAACTACGTGTTACGAAAAGCGGTGTTTATGACTTGGACAGGATATTCACTGTGAAGTAGAAGGCACATTGAATTGAAACTTTTCTCAAGGACATTTATTGCGCATTTTTAAATTACACCAATAGCTATTTTATTTCGTCAGTAATAACACTGATGACATGTATTCATAATTTTCAATGAAAAATACACTGTGCTGTAATTTGGTGAGACCAATTTGACATTAGAAAAATTGGAACATCCTTTAGTTAAACCAATTTAATCTTTTTCGGGCCTTATTGCTTTGTTTCTGTCGTGTATTTGTACATAACCACGTGACCTTCACGATTTTCATTTCATTAAATATTTCGCTGTCGTAGTTTGCACTTGCAAGACTGTACTCTTTAACCTCGGTTATGCAACTGATCTAGGAGAAAGAAAACTCTTAATTCAAACATGTTTAACTCCACTTAAGAAATTGACCTTTTGTCAAATCCTGTTCAGTGCGGATATATATATATAATATATATATATATATATATATATATATATTATATATATATATATATATAATTACAGAATTGATAGGCAGATAACCTTTCTGTGATATATACAGTTTAGTCCATAAATAAGTAAACATTTAAAAAAGATTTTTTAAATTAATTTTCTTCTAAACCAAACATACCACAATTTTTGAATTTTTAGTTGAACATAAAAATATATATTATTAGGTACCATTCATGACTAAACTCTACAATACTGAGACTCCGTTATTCAATTTTTTAATATGCTGCAATCAAAAATTAGAACCTCTTATCTCTCTCTCCCCCCTCTCTCTCTCTCTATATATATATATATATATATATATATATATATATTCAGACCAATTTGATTAAACAAAACAGAATCCTTAGTATTATTCAAGTTTTTTATTCTTTCTTTCAAGCTTCCTACCAATTCTTTTGTTCAGATTTCAAGCTCTGCATCCTGAAAGGTATATCTATAAAATTGCTAAAACCAGAGCTCTGCAAACAGAACGGATTCGTCTACCATCTACAACTCAGCGCCAATTCCAGTATGAGTCTACCAGATCCTTAGTAATGTGTTTTTGCTCACTCTAATTATGTCGTCACTGGAGGCGCCTTGTGTAATGGTTATCGTCATGGTGAACGAAATAAGAATAATCTACTAAAATTGATTGAATAAAGGGTCCCGTTCGAAGTTCCATGAAGACTTCTGATTACAAGTTCGACAAAAAACACATGAAGAAGACCGGAGAGTACATCAGCCGAAACGTTGTGTATATAACAATAAAGATAACGATAAAAATCCGAAAAATTTAAATGATACAAATTATCAAGCCTCATCTAAAAAAAAATCAGAAAACTTCCGATTAACTCATGAAGGCTCCCGAGTTCGACAAAAAAACAATAAAGAAGGCCAAAGAGCACTTCTGCCGAAAAGTTGTGTATATAACAATAAAGAAGTCTACAACAGTCCGAAAAATCTAAATGATTGAAATTATTTAGCTACATCTAAAAAAAATTTTTAAATTTCCGATTACGTCACGAAGGAACCTGAGTTCAACAAGACACACCTGAAGAAGACCGGAGAGCACGTCAGCCGAAACGTTGATCATATAACAATAAATATAACGACAACAATCTTAAAAATCTAAATGATACAAATTATCAAGTCTCATCTAAAAAAAAAAAAATAAAACTTCCTGATTACGTCCTGAAGGCTCACATCACGGAGAGCACATCAGCCGAAACGTTGTGGATATAACAATAAATATAACGCTAAGAGTCCCAAGAATCTCAATGACACAAATTATCAAGCCTCATCTAAAAAGTTCAGAGGAATAATTTTTTTTGTAATATTTAAAATGTGTGAATTTGAGCCTTGTTCTATGATTTTCAAGATATACCGTACTATTTTTTACCAGTATTTATCAGATATCTTAACGTTCCTATGAATAGATAGCGTGCTTTACGTTTGATCTTTAACAAATATGTGATTAATGTCGTCTTTGTTGATGCGTGTACGCTTCCAGCTTTCCGGTAAATATGAGCTCAGCTGAAAATGTGTGAAAAATGAAGAAAGGTCAAGGTTATTTGAATTAAGATAAAGGTGATAAAAATTAACAATCAAAACATCATTTGCGAAATACCGTTTCTTTGCAGTCATGATATTTTGTCAGGAAATTGATACAAGAAACGAAGACCTCAAAATCGATAAATATATTTCTCATTCATGTCCTTTTGGTATGACATGCGTGTGTTTGTGTGTATATATAGATATGTATATATAGATATGCTTAAAATGCATATTATCATATTATTATATATTTTATGTATTATTTTGTATACTAGCAAATATATGCACCCTCCGGGTGCAAGTATTTTATTTAAATTTTATAATAAAATATGATATTAAATTAGAAAGGCTAATGAAACTGAATAAGAATGTAGATAAAAAGATTTGGAACAGAGGGGGTATGATTGAAAAATAGAACAACTTTGAAACTAACACTTCCATCATTTTCCGTTACTCCCGTCTTTCATTGGTAAATTTTCCTAATTTAAACTGTTTAGTTAAAATAGGAAGTAAAGAATAATATTACAGTTATTTCTTCTTGTTCAGGGATTTC
>CM042150.1:18414522-18432022 GCA_023376005.1 Doryteuthis pealeii | reverse complement strand
TAGAAGAGGGTGCCGACCAGCCGACAAGACAATATGGTGGCGATTAACGACCACCGTCCCAAAAGATGCTGTCGACGAGAAGCGAGATGCCAATGGAGAGTGACGGTGAGATGAAGTGTCCTATACAAAAATAGTTCAGCGTATTAAATTTTGCTTTTTTCATAAAATCCAGCGAGCAGCGTGTGAAATTAGCATCTCATAAAGAAATCAACAGAACTTAACGATCATGACACATTTCTATATTGACGCGATCTGCATTTTGCATATGTTAAAATATTAGAGGCACATGAACGATTAATTAAATAAATATCCCAATTAGAATTTCAAGATTTTTTTTAAGGAAAACTTTCGTCCAGGAAGAGAGAGAGAGAGAGAGAGAGAGAGAGAGAGAGAGAGAGAGAGAGAGAGAGAGAGAGGGGGGGCATTCCTCTAACTTGAGATATAAAAAGAAAAAAGAAAATAAATATACCCAAATTATTCGCGAGAGAGAGAGAGAGAAAGAGATTTAGTGATTTTTTTAAGGAAAACTTTCGTCCGGGAAGAGAGAGAGAGAGAGAGAAGAAAGAGAGAGATAGAGATAGAGAGAGAGAAGAGAGAGAGAGAGAGAGAGAGAGGGGGTGGCATTCCTCTAACTTGAGATATGAAAAGAAAAAAAAAAATAAATATACCCAAATTATTCGCCAGAGTGAGGAGAGAGAGAAGGGAGAGAGAGAGAGAGAGAGAGAGAGAGAGAAAGGGAGAGAGAGAGAGAGAGAGAGAGAGGAGAGAGAGGGGGCATTCTCTAACTTGAGATAGGAAAGAGAAAAAGAAAGAAAATAAATATACCCAAATTATTCGCGATTGGGAAAGAGAGAGAGAGACAGATAGACAGACAGACAGACAGTGGGGGAAGAGAGGGTGATTCCTCTAACTTGAGATAGGAAAGAGAAAAAAGAAAGAAAAATAAATTTACCCAAATTATTCGCCAGAGAGAGAGAGAGAGAGAGAGAGAGAGAGAGAGAGAGAGAGAGAGAGAAGAGAGAGACAGACAGACAGACAGACAGACAGACAGACAGACAGAAAGAGAGAGAGACTTAGAGAGACCACAAATTGATTTGGCCATTCCTCTTCTTCATCGCAAATGTTAATGATTGGTTGGGTTTTCAAAAGTGTGTGTATCCGAAAGTATTTAGGCATTTTGCAACGTAACATTCAATCAATATTGGACATGCTGCCCCCACAATGATGGAACCGATGGAAAAAATTTAATGAGGGAAGAAATGAGTTATTAGTTTTCTGGATAGGGATGGGCGGACAGGTGCTCTCTTGTAAAGCATTTCACAAATCAATCGATAATTCCATTTTAAAATAGAAATCGATTACTCAAAATAGCACACACACATACAGACAGAGACAGAATATATATATATATATATATATATATATAATTATATAATCTAAACCTAATGAGTCAGATATACCTACTAAAAGTTTCGCTTATTGCTCTTCAGGTCTCTCTCTCTCTCTCTCTCTATATATATATATATATATATAAATTTTTTGTTATTAGTATGGAGAAATGATACAAAGTGCTCAATTATTTTTAAGAGCTGTATTTATTTATTTATTTATTTATTTAAGTCACCAATACAAAGTTCGTCTTACCAATGGTTTCAGATGTTTATCCGTCATCAGAGACGTTGACATTTTGAAAAAATTGAAAAAATTGGACAGTTTTTAAACTCGTGCCTCGTGTGAAAGTGATCCGTTATTCGTTCTTGCTTTTGCGTTCTTCACTCACCGGCGTTCCTATTTGTCATCATTGAGTCTCGTGTTTTTATGATGATTTTGTTTTTTTGTTTTTATTTTGTGTGCGTTTATATATATGTGTGAATTCCTAAATTATGGCGGTCTGAGGTTTTGGTTAGTCCAATTCCATACCAAAAGTTTTTTTCGGTGTGGGTATGCTCTAAATATTTCCATTTTATTATTAAGAAAAACATGTTATGAGCTTAATCCTTGCAGAATACGCAATTTTTCAGTGGTTCACTATGAGCATTTATATATATATATATATATATTATATATATATATATATATATAGAGAGAGAGAGAGAGAGAGAGAGAGATCTACCTTCATAGGACATATGCTACACTGATATGCACATACGGGCCTTCACACGCACAAGTATTTATTAATCACACAACACACACACACCACACACACACACACCATACACACACACACACACACACACACACACACATATATAATATATATATATATATATATATATATATATTATATATAATATATATCAAACCGTTGCACGAGCAGGATGCGAATTATTCTAATTATTAAGCAGAGTTTAAAAGGTTTAAATTCGGAATTTTCCTTCCAAGGCTAAAGAGACAGTGTTTGCATCCATATGGGAATGCATATCTCTCTCTCTCTCTCTCTTTCTCTTTCTCTCTCTCTCTCTCTCTCTCTCTCTATATATATATATATATATATATATATATATATCTTCATAGAAATCGATTACTCAAACCAGCACATTCACATACAGACAGAGCAGACATACAGGCAGACATACACACACTAAACACATGCACAACACAACACACTCACACATATATATTTTATAGATGGTTGTGCGCGTGTGGTGTGTTGTTGAGGAGGCGCATGTAGTAATGGTTACTCTAATAGACAATGGACTCGGTGAGACGAGTTCAAATCCTGCACGAGGCTGTTTGCATTTCAGATAGCGGTAATACCATTAGGAAATTTATTAATCCAACTTTCCTTCCTCTAGCCATGGGTAAAATTGTAGGTCAGACTGGGATCTAACCTGGTTAATAGCTATTATTTATCTGTTCATATCATGTAGCACCTAAATAATGAGAATGGAATCTTGTGTTTACCCTATGAATAATGACTGACGAAACATCGGAAGAGAGAAACAACGAAATCTCACGGGACTTGTAAATCCAACCTTCTAATTGCTAATTACTCTGTTCACCTTGTATCTTTTCCTTGTAAACCTTTTATCCTACTCTCGTTTTGTTTCCTACGATTATTTATCTGTTAACGCTAATACTCAAGTTATGACAAATTATGCATCCTTTTATTAGGAGAAGAGAAATTCCCGAGACATCATTAGTAAGCCGATGTTAGGATCTGACACAAGGTCAATGTTTAAGAGGAGTACCGCTGGTTCGAGTTCAGAAAAAAAACTAACTTCGACATCAAATATCCTAAAACCAAAGTCCCATCAATGGGTTTAATAGAAAAAAGGAGTTTAAAAGTATGTTTAAAAAAATTAAGTTTAAAACAGTTGAATACCCATCACGAATCAATAGAACAAAACGTCTTCGGCATGAAATAACCCAACAAGGGTTGACATGCCATAAAATCCAACCAACCAACTAAACCAAACCAACCAACCAGCCGTTTGTCAAACCTAAGTAAAGTGCTTGTTTGAAAGTTCAATTTATAAGAAAAACTAATGCTTAAAAAAAATCAGGAGTCTTTATTTTTCTTTTTCTAAATCTTAATGTACGGGACAAATTACTTCTACTGAATAAAACATAAAAAAAAAAAAAAGACGATTAAATGGAATAAAAAATGCATAAGGTTACCAAGAAAACTTAGATAAAAAAAAATTCGTATTTTCGAACATTCTGAAAAATGGAGCATTTTAGAGAATTCTGATTTCAATAAATGTAAGAGGTTTTAGCATTTTACGGCTGATTAAGAAGCTAACTGCTTTCTTGAGTGGAACGAACAAAAAACAAAAAAACTAAAAAACTAAAAAAAAAAAACTTCGTTAGTTTTCGGCTTTCTCTTAACGATTACCTCATGCAAAAGAAATGCACTTTTTAATCCCTAATTTTCATCTGTTTAAGCATTCGTTTATTTATTTGTTTATCTATTATTTGTCATCTTTCGTGTTTATCTGTTTTCGTCTTTAAAACTAGAAAATTCGGTGAAGAACTATTTCGCTTGATTGGGAAGTACAGAACTAAAAAAAAAACAAACAAACAAAAAACAACAAATCATAGGGCGTTTGTGCATTGCATTTTTATTACATATGCTTGTGTCAGTAATAAACTCACACCCGTATATACATTACTAAGGCCTTAGCCTAACGATGAATTTTACAAAAATAACTTTGTGTATTTTATAAAGAATTAAACGTTCAGCTTAAACTCTTTCCATGCCAACACACTGAAAGCAATTGTGAAACTTACTCATGTGGAGAGAAAAGTATGCAGTGAAAGGTTTATATATATATATATACTAGCAAATATATGCACCCTCCGGGTGCAAGTATTTAAGTTTTAATGTAATGAAATATCGTATTAAATTAGAAACGCTAATGAAACTAAATAAGAATACAGATAAAAAGATTTGAAACAGAGGAGGGTATAATCGAAAGATAGAACAACTGAAATTTACTCTTCCATCACTCTCGTCTTTCATTGTTATTTTTTCTAATTTAAGTATTTAGTTAAAATACGAAGTAAAGATTAAAATGACACTTATCTTTTCTTGTTAATGGATTTCATTTAAGATTCATTGAAGAGATTTTTGCTTATATTCATTAAAATAAAGCCAAACAATTAGAAATCAATAATACTAAGCATATATTTATTAAAATCACATTTTTAATATCAATATGCAAATTAGCCTTCCCGTTCAGACTGTAAACCGCTATTTTGTTGTATATATAAATACAATTGTATGTTTTTAGTATGTAGATATGGTTAACAGTATTAATAATGTAAAACAATTTTATCAATAATTGAGGTTAAAATAAGGATAAATTCATGGTGAATGTGACGTCAATTACTAAGGGAATTGTGACTTGAGTAGTGATTTAGTTTCGGTTACAGACAGAAAAACACACAATCTCCATTATAATATATATATATATATATATATATATATATATACTATAGTGTGAGATGGTCACTGTTTCAGCTTTTGCTGGAATGGTGTACCAAAGGAGTGCTCAATATAAAATAGAGCTGTTATATAATATAATAAGATAAATATATAAAGGTTTTACATATCTATTTATTAGGTGACAAAGGAACATTCACAGCCATATTGGTTTCATGCGATGCAATCATCAGGTTAAGATGTTTCAAATGTAAGGAAAATCGAAAAAAATTTCAAAAAATTCAATAAACATGGGATGCGTATGATTGGATAAAATGATGTGCGTATGTATGTGAAGGTAAATTGAATGCATGAGAGTGTTTATGGGCAGCTTAAAGGTTGCGTACGCGTAGTAACAGGTCACACACATAATACGGTGTTCTGTGAATGTGTGGCATTTTAACAGTGCTTACGTGCGAGCGTTTGTGTTTGTACATGTATGTGTGTGTGGGTGTGTATGTTTTTTCTTATCCGGATGTGTAGGTTATGTATATTTTATATTGTCGTGTCGAGTTAATTGAGGAGTGCGGTTGAATAATATTAACTTTAAGATTACAAATGTTGTATATTATGGGCGGGTGGGTGTATATATATATATATATATATATATGTATATATATATAAATATATATTATATATATATATATATATGGAGAGAGAGAGAGAGAGAGAGAAAGAAAGAGGTAGAGATAGAGAGGGGGAGACAGATAGACAGACAGACAGAGACAGAAAGCGATAGAGACAGGCAGACAGAGACAGACACATACACAGAGACACACAAACACAACACAGAGAGAGAGAGAGAGAGAGAGAGAGAGAGAGAGAGAGAGAGAGAGAGAGAGAGAGAGAGAGAGAGAGACACAGAGAGACTTAACAGCTACTTCTAGCCGGGAACGAAACCCGACTGAATGTTCCTCAGTCCGATACATATGTGTGTGTGTTTGTTGTGTGTTAAGCAGGAACCATCCAAGACAATGCAATGGTATGCTAAAGCTCCCCCTTATAAAGAACAGAAACTCTAAGGAAGGTTGGTTGGTTTGTTTTACGGCATGTTAACCCTTATTGAATTATTTTATGCCGACGATATTTTGATTGATTCATTTTTTTTAGGGTATACAATTTTTTTCAAACTCCATATTTTAAATACTTTTTTCAAATCTATTTTTTCTATTTAACCCATAGATGAATCCCTAACAGATCGCATAGACAAGAAACTGTCAGTGACCATGTGCCATTAATTCCATGTCCATGATACCTTAACTTAGATATAAATGCTCTATCAATGGTATTGAGCACTGTTTACGTATAAATATAACATTCATATTATATATATATATATATATATATATATATATATATATAGAGAGAGAGAGAGAGAGAGAGAGAGAGAAGAGGAAAAAATAAGAAAAAAATTATAACCACACAAAAAAAAAACTTAAGCACGTACATTTCTGATATACAACTCTGAAGATGAAGTTTCTACTTTGAAATCGATAAGACAAAAATAAGATCTTTTTGTTTTTATTTTTATACGCATTGTAATTGCTTCAAATCATTAATATATTATATATATATATATATATATATATATATATATATATATTTATATATGAAGATAGGAGGGTTGGAGTAAAATCCGACAGTATGAGGTAAGGTAAAATTTAAGTGAACAAAATCAATCACTCAATCACGTCTGAGAGGGGGAGAAATATTTCGTCCTTACTGAAGAAGTCCTCGCGTTTAGTAAGGGCGAAATATTTCTCCCCCTCTCAGACGTGATTGAGTGATTGATTTTGTTCACTTTCCTTTTACCTTACCTCATATATATATATATATATATATATATATATATATATATATATATATATATATAATCCAAAAGTCCAGAGAAGAAATCTTCCTTACGACACAAGAGTTTTTTTTAACTGTTGCAGTTTGAGAGCTCAATGTGTGCTATTAATGTTAGAGTCACAGAGCAAATATATAAGTAAAGAAATAACAAAAGACTTAGAGATTTATCGTTATAGTCTATTTCAGGGAGCTTAGACAAAGTGTCTAACTCTCCCGACTCATCAGATGCGAATGATGAATTCTACTGATGAGTCAGGAGAAGTAGACACTTTGTCTAAGCTCCCTGAAATAGACTATAATGCTAATCCTCTAAGTCTTTTGTTATTTCTTTACTTATATATATATATATATATATATATATATATATATATATATATATATATATATACTTTTTTAGCAGAGTTGCCTATTGTCAATATAGCGAGGAAATGTATTCCCTTTTCCCTAGCGCTAAACCAGAGAGATTTTTTTTGGCTGAGATAGAGTGTAACACCTATCATAAGCTCCCCACATTAGAGTACAAATCCGATTATCCAAGCTGGACTACTCATTCGCTGAGTTGCTGAGGACCGGTATCGAACCAGGAACCTTGCACTTTCTATGTGGGTGCTTTACCGACTGAGAAATCCGCTCTCTGTATATATATTACTGAAAGAACAATAGTGTGTTTTTCCTTTGTTGGATCTGAAATTCTGTGTGAAACCCCAAAAAATAGATTTAAGCATAAGTCCCCAATGCTTCATCAAACATTAAAAAACAATACGTCGCTGATCTCCATCGATTTATCAGTTCAATCATTTCCTTAACCAGTTGAGCCGAATTTCTCATTCGGCGTTTGCTAATCCTGACTATCTTATTAGCAAGGCAGTCGTGACCGGTGGATAACATGTACAATCAGTTGCAGGACGTGCAAGATTACAAATGGTCAGAAAAAAGAAAAAAAAAACCTAAAAGAACATAAAGATAAAGATTAATAAAAAAAATAAATAGAAATAAAATAGGAGTAAAAATAAATAAAATAAAAGTAAAATAATGAGAACAATACATAAAGAAGTATTTCCTGGTTTTTGCTTCTTTATTTTCTATTATTTTTTTCTTTCTTCTTACTTCTGTATTCGCTGGCCAGACAGCACCAGGACGTGCTTTATTAATCGTAAAAGGCTGAACGAGAAGAGACGAGGTTACAGATTGGGATTCAAGGCTCACATTCAGCCGAGAAGAAAGATTAAATAATTGATCCTTTTAATCTATTCACGTTGGACAGTAACAATTGGAAAAAGTCTTCTTTTTTTTGTATGGAAGAACATTTCGTCTAGAAAACTGCTTTTTTTTTTGCTTCCTTTGTTCCTGGATTGACATCATTTATCTGCATCTATATGTGAGAAGGAGCAACGATGATACAAGTTCGACTTAATTTGGAGACCTATACGCTTTGCGTTTAATAACAAGAATTACACAGACCATCCAGATTTTGTTGTAGCCATCCAGACGACAATAGTAGGGAGGTTTTAGTTTCTTTGTTTAATGGCATATCAAACTTCCTGGGTTATTTAATCCCAAAGCCATCCTTGTAGAAGATCAGTAGATGTAAAAAAGTAAATGTGGTGGAATGACTTATTTTCAGTATAAGCCGAATATCGAGGGTGCCTATCCTCTTTTTGCTGGCGCTAGATCAGGGAGATTTTTTTTGCTGAGGTGGGGGGCAGCAGCTACCATCAGCTCCCCATTTTCCAGCACAGATCAGTTTACCCACACTGTGCTATATATCCGGTGAGTTTGCGGGAAATGGTATCGAACCCGAATCCTTACGATTACCAATGCGATGCACTGTCTTGGGGATAATGTGTTCACACCTTTCCTGGATTAATTACACCGAAAATGAACATAATAGCGGGACTATAGTTCAAACGTGTTTACTAAGATGTTCCAATCCAATACAAAGAGACTACCAATACAAATAAATAGTTTCAACTATTCCTATAATAATAATTAATAATTGATTTGATTCATTTTTTGGTATTTGTCCGAAGGCGAATATAATAGCGTAATTGGCGTTCGAATAATTATATATATATATATATATATATAATATATATATATAATAAAAAGATAGATCTAATGAGTCAGACGAACCTACTATTAGTTTCGCTTAATGCTCTTCAGGCTAAGATCTGAAGAGCATTAAGCGAAACTAATAGTAGGTTCGTCTGACTCATTAGATTTATCTTTATTATTTGCTCTACTTAGGTATTGAGCACTTTTTACTTATTAGCTATTCTCCTAGCGGTTATATTGAATATATATATTATCTTATATACATATATATACATATAAATTTTTTTTCTTTTGGCCAAATACTGTACCAATAGATTATTTTTTTGTTGGTACGACTATCTTGGTTTTTCTTTTTTTCAAAAATTTTTTTTTCTTCCCGGTTGATGTTTGGTAGTATATTTTTACAATCAAACGATTTGCTGGGTTTTTTTCTCACCGCAAGGATTTACCTGTTAGTTGTAGCTGACAACTCGTGATGCTTAAGGATGGAACTCGGATGGTTGAACAGTCCATGACATGAACCAGTCCACTTTGGCCATTACTTAGGTCAATCGGCTAGTCACGACAAAAGCATAGATCTATAGGATTGTCCCAATCCTATTGCCCATTGCAACCCCCAACACTAGAAGGCGGTGAATAAGGGTCTTAATATACTGGGTATGATGTTAAACTCTGAGTGATGGTGAAGTTCCAGTTCTTGAGCTCTGGGGAATGTGAAGTACCCCTTAATCGCCATTACTCCCAGGTCCACTCAAACCCGGAGTAGT
Organism: Doryteuthis pealeii; assembly: GCA_023376005.1. Taxonomy (NCBI): domain Eukaryota; kingdom Metazoa; phylum Mollusca; class Cephalopoda; order Myopsida; family Loliginidae; genus Doryteuthis; species Doryteuthis pealeii. Next base: position 18,422,422 of record CM042150.1, on the reverse strand, counting down.
AGTACTTGTTAGGGTCCCCTCTATAGGTTAAATCGAGAAAAAAAAGAGTTTCAAAATAGGTTTAAAAATGAGTTTAAAAATAAAAAGTTAAATACCTTTAAAGAATGAATAAAACAAAATGTCTTTGGTATAAAATAGCCCGACTAGGGTTAACATGCCGTATAATCTAACCAATTAACCAACCAACCAATAAAAGAATGACGTGTCGCCCACCAAATTACGTCGTGTCACCGTTCCTTTTATTTAGATGCAAATCCACTCAGTGTGATATGGATTATTTTAAACGTAAATTTTCTCCGGCTTCAATCCTATCGATCTAAACATTTCTGACGCAAAAATTGATTCCTTATGATATGGATTCCCGTGTCACAAACGATTCGGGGAATCAGTGAGATTATGTTGGCATGGAAACTATCGGCATTTTCCCGTATAGTTACATTGAAAAAAAAAAACTGCGTAAAAGGATTTTAAGTTGGTTAGTTGTTTTGTTTTACGGCATGTCAACCCTTTTCGGGTCACATAATGCCGAATCAAGTAATTTATATATATATATATATATATATATATATATATATATATATACATACTCGAATCGACGAGTCCATTTCCCACGCCTCTAACCACTAGCCCCGCGCCCGCCATATATATATATATATATATATATATATATATATATCGCTAATACCCTTGGGAAAGGTACGAATCCATATATTCTCCCTCCAGCTATGGGTTAAATAGTAGGACAGACTGGGCCCTTCAGCCTTGGGTAGGTAACCAGTCTAGGAGAGGGATAACTCTGAATTCAAAATTCCCTCCAGCTATGGGTTAAATAGTAGGGCAGACTGGGCCCTTCAGCTTTGGGTAGGTAACCAGTCTAGGAGAGGGATAACTCTGAATTCAACATTCCTGAGGTCGGTCGTTGATTGGGTTTGTGGTAACCCTTGATGCACCAATTCTTTCCTATCGACTGGGACAAAAAGTGTGGATGGTCCAACACAAGCCTTCACCACTATAAACAAATCACTATGTGGGAGTTTATTGTGCGTGTGAACCCTCATGCGTCGAAAATCGACGAGATAGTCCATAATATACATATATATATATATATATATATATATATATATATATTGGGAAAATATGTGCTTAATTGAAGTCGTGCCTAATAGGTATGCCCGCCTAATTAATTAATTATTAATTAATTAACTTTTAAAATTAGTTACGACTTCAATTAAGCACATATTCTCCCAAAGTTGTCGGCTAAAAAAGCCATATCAAAACACATCGTTTGTGTATTTACTTCTCATATATATATAATATATATTATATATATATATATATGTGTGTGTGTGTGTGTGTGTGTGTGTGTGTGTGTGTGTGTGAAGAGAGGGAGAAAGCGATAAATATGGATTGAGATAGGGATAAATATTGACTTCTCTAAACAGATAATGAAAACAGCGTTTTTTTTTCGTAAAAAATGTTTCATAATTTCCTTGTAAACACTCTTGACCCAACTAACCACATGAATAAACATATTTGTAAGTGCTCTCTCTCCACATCCAACACACGTGGAGTTTCGGTGAATGATATGAAACGCTGATAAAAATTGATTACAATGGAGAAGGTCTCTTTCGATATTGCTGATAACAGAAGAACAACAACACCACTGTCACACATTCTTCGAAAAACACTTTTGAATTCAGGATTTTCCTTCTCCTAGATCGATTACCCAATCAAGGTTTAAAAAAAAATTAGTATTTATTTACTTACTAGCAGAACTTGTGGATATTCCAGGGTGTGATAATTTAATTATTACAACGTTTGATATGTTTACTTAAGAGCTATTGCGTAATAGTTCAATATCTAAAAAGTATAATAATCTTCTTTTAACTCTCTTTCACTTTTTTTTTATTTCTTTCTTTCTTTTAATCTTTACATTATGTTCGATTGAAACTCAGTTTTTAATCTATTTAACCTATAGATGGGACCCGAACAGGTACTACCACGCCGAGTCAATGTAGATATGGGAATAATTGTGATGGATTGGGTACTCCACGCTCCTAGAGCTCTAGAATCCAGGGAAAATATCAGATCGAAATTCAGAGAATGAATACGCATTAGGCTACGGATTTAATGATTCAATATTGTATAGATAATTATATGGACAATCTAATCAGTGACAGTGACACTTTTATCTATTTATTTTTATTTTGTTTTGTTTTTTGTTTTGTTATTTTATTTTATTTTTTTCCTGTGCAAACATTATCCTCATCTTGTCAACGTAATAACCATAACTCTATGAGATAACTATTTTAACATGTTTTAAATTTTACCTTTTTCTTAAATACATCTTTAATTAAAATTCCTATTTAACCTATGGATGTGACCCAAACAGGTACTACCACGCCGAGTCAATGTTGATATGGGAATAATGGTGATGGATTGGGTATTCCACGCTCCCCAGAGCTCCAGAATCCAGGGAAAATATCACATCGAAATTCAGTGAATGAATACGCATTAGGCTACGGATTTAATGATCCAATATTGTATAGATAATTATATGGACAATCTAATCAGTAACAGTGTCACTTTCATCTATTTAATTTTGTTTTGTTTTTTGTTTTGTTATTTTAATTCATTTTATTTTTTCCTGTGCAAACATATTATTGCGATGTTAGGATCGAGAATGAAGTTAAATCTTTGAGGATCAATCTTAAAATGCTTCCGAAGATTACAGAATGGCAGATGAGATATATATCTTTGTGACAGGTGTCTAACAACATCATTAATTTACAGAGAAAGTCTTCCCTGTTCAAGAATCAAACAGATAGCTTCTTCGAGAATGTCTTCATGCTGATTCGGGTTATAATTTGATCCATGCTTCTGGCTTAACCAATTCTGTTTTCAATTCGAAACTTTCGGGAACATATTAGAAACGCTGCTTTCCCACAGACAATTGAATATGTTGCTGACAGTTTAAAGTTAGTTGCAGTATGGAACCTCCAGCGGGAATCGAACTCTCTATTAATAGTAATGTTACAATTTATCAGATGTAATGAATTGTGAACAGACCTGTAGTTAAGAAATTAGATTAAGGATTAATTTCTCTATCTATCTCTATCGTTTCTTTTGCTGTGTCTACTCTCTCACTCTCTCTCTCTCTCTCTCTCTCTCTCTCTCTCTCTCTATCTATCTATCTATCTATCTATCTATCTATATATCTGGTGCCTCTCTATCTTTCTCATCCAGTATCGCTGTTCTTCCTCTCTCTCCCTCCCCCCTCTCTCTCTCTATCTATCTGGGGCCTCTCTATTTCTCATCCAGTATCTCTGTTCTCTCTCTCTCACTCTCCCCCCTCTCCCCTCTCTCTCTCTCTCCCTCCCTCTCTTTATCTGGGGCCTTTCTATCTTTCTCATCCAGTATCTCTGTTCCCCCCCCTCTCTCTCTATCTATTTATCTATCTGGGGCTTCTCTATCTTTCTCACCCAGTATCTCGGTTCTCTCTCTCTTTGTTAATTGATTAATTAAATTGGGATCAGGGAGTCTCCGTAGAAAATTACCAGTGACTGTTAATAAACCTTGACCCGAAGGGGTGCGATTAGTGAGAGTTAGATGCGAGTTAGCCCTCAGAGAGTGCAGACCTAATTGTCGACTCTGATGGACCCATCTCAATCCCCGCGATGGAACCAATCAATATGGGCTACAAGAAAATAAAGCTTGATCAAGCAAACACATGTCTTGTTATGTTTATTAAAGTAAGACAATGAACAGCGTAGCCCAACCCAAGAAGAATTAGCAAGGAAGAAGAAGAAACTAGCCGATAGAAAAATACTACTACTCCCGGTCAGGTAGACCTGAGAGTAATGGCAATGAACAGGTACTCACACTCCCCAGAGCTCCAAACCTAGAACATCTCCATTAGATGCAATTTAACATCATACCCAGGAAAAAAAGACCCTCAACCACCGCCTTCTAGCATATATATGATAAAAAGGATGGTGGCTCTGCCCTAAGGGTAACAGAGGGGTTTTACCACTCTGCGGAGGGGGCAGTCGATGTATTCTTCCACCCCAGCCAATAGGGCGATTGACAATAGACCACTAACTTTACTTACTACCAGTGATGCTGATAGCTTTTTGATTTAATGGATCCTAGAACACATATTTGAATGGAGACCAACTAAATTTTAATCAATTGTAGGGTTTTTTATCCATGATCTAAGGAAAAAAAACTAAAGCCGTCTAGCAAGAAAAAAACTTACATGGCAACAAGTTAGATGAAGAAGCAGTCAGCAAGAACCAGCAAAAGTAGAAGTTCCAAGTAAGACCCTCACCTCTATCTCTAATATATCTGTCTCCCTCTCTGTTATATACCAGAGTATACAGAAGAGTATATATACGTTTCGGCTAGAAACCACAAGGTTCCTAGTTCGATACCGGTCCTCGCCCACTCAGCGTATGAGTAGCACAGGGATCTGTGCGGTAAAGTAAGGAGCTGATGGTAGGTGTCGCACTCCACCTCAGATGCTAAAAAACAATCTCCTTGGTCTAGCGCTATTGAAAAGGGGATAGACTCCCTCGCTGAATGGCTGATACCGACTTTAGGCCGCCCCGTAGATACTACAGTAATAATAAACTTTGAACTAGATTGCTAATCTTTACACCACCATACGGCGCTTTTTTTACCGAGTTCGTTCCCAACGAGCGCGATCTGTCACAAGGTCAGAAGTGTGGAACATCCATTGAGGATCAGACCAGTTATTCAGTAGTAAGGGATCGACGAAACAAACTTGTTAACCATTACACGATGATATTATCGCCTGGGTCTTGCCCTTTTTTTTTTTTTAGCGTAAAGCATTTTTCTTTCGTTAGATCTGATGACGCTCGTGGTACGTAGTCTAGGCATATTATAAATAAAAATGGTGCTAATGTATCTTCTTGTAGGACTCCAGCAACAATGTCAAAGAATTCTGTGTCACCACCCGGCCCATTGCTTTCGTGCATTTTTAGAGGAGTCCCCAATTGGAACTTGGTGCAACATATTTTAATACATTGGTTACGCCTGGGGGTGCATATTTTTGCTAGTAGTGATAATATATGAATAAAATATTCTTTCTTCAGGTATTGATAAATCGTCGGACGGACCGGTTTCTTTAACTTTGGTATAGAAACCGAGTTATAAGAACGAAAACCCTGGATTCAAACCAGTTGTAGAGCTGAAGAGGGATTGGCTATGCCAGGCTATTCCCGCTCAATACACGCTACGTAGCAACAGTCGTCCAACAACTAAAACTAGTTGCGGAACTAGTGATGGTGCTTACTATATAACATATTCATTTCATAAAAATTATTATAAAACTTTATCCATCTTTAACAGTATAAACAAAATTAAAAAAAACAAAAACAATGAAATTTTAAAACAAGTTAAAATAGTTATCTATTAAAAGAAACAATGACATTACACAGTTACCTCTCCATAACCATCGCCTGATAGATACCGTGCCCCTTAACCATCGCCTGATAAGAGACCTTGTGCGATTGGCTAAGGGCCATTGTCGGCAACCAATCAAAACACACATTACTAAGCTTAATTTAGCCGCCAAACTTTGAAGATTGATACCAACAATCTCCCTTTTTTTCACTGCGACCAGCCGCCGTTAAATGATGTGCTTAATGAAGCCAGCTTACCCCAGAGCCGGTGACTCGCAAAGTCGAACTTCTCAAGCTAGCAAGAGACACTTCTTACCAGAGACAGAAAAGTTTTCGCAAGAGCATTATTTTGCAACCCCACACCTATACTATACAATTGTACAATTTAAAACACATTTGTAAACATCACACACATTTTGTATGTCACACGTTACATATTGTATGTTGTTTGTTGAATACACCATTTGTATAAAGCCTTGAGTTGTGTTTCATTACCTGTTGATTTAACGCCTCTAGCCCAGCTATGGTTCGCGGAATGAGAACAGGATACAAGGGTTGGGTTTAAAGTTCCGTGATGGCTCCCAATTACGACAAGAAGATTCCCGAGTCCGAGAAAGTTCCCGAGTTCGACAAGACATACCTGAAGAAGGCCGGAGGGTACATCGGCCGATACCTTGCACTGATAACAATGAAGATGAGGACAATAGTCCGAATAACACAGATAATACTAATCTTCAAGCCTCATCTCAAACATTCAGAGAAATAAGTCCCTTAAGATCTCATTGTTTCTCTGTTGCGAGATTTCATCAGATATTATTAACAGGAAAAACCAGCCCATTCTCATTCTCATTATCGCTATTAATAATGGAGATTGTCTGTATTTCTATCTGTAACAAAAACTACGTCATAGCTCTACGTCACAGCTTACGTCACAATATTCTTATGCTATATACACCCAAAATTTGAGTAAGCAATTTTTAAAAATTGTTTTTTACTCTCTCCCTTTTTTTTAATAACAAGAAGTTAACTAAAAAGTTTACAAATAAATAAATACCTACGATTTTCTGTAAAATTGACGTGGAAAATATTCAAAATAATTGTTTGATTATTACATGCATGCAACATTTTATTTGAGAGGGACGGGGCTCAGTTTTCATTTCAAATTGTTTTTTTTGTTGTTTTTTTTTTACTCCTTTAATAAATATGAGGATTTTTCTTACTTATGATACAAAACCTCTGACATTGAATTTTTAACTCCCACCCTCTCAGGCAATGTCTTTCAAAAAATAATTTTTACGATGCCCGGAGGGTGTTTTCTGTTGCTAGTATAAACTAAGTTGTGAAATATATATTTTGATTCAGTGGAAGAGGCAGCCAAATCCTTGTATTAAGGATTGTCTTTTCTACGTAATTACCATAACAATATAAGATAAGTATTTTAACATGTTTTAAATTTTAACTTTTTCTTAAAAACATCTTTAATTAAAATTCCAGGATATCTTATTATAATGGAGATTGTGTGCCTTTCTGTCTGTAACCGAAACTATATTACTACTCATATCACTATTCCCTTAGTTATTGACATCACATTTTCCATGATTGTATTTTTATTTAAACCTCAATTATTAATAAAATTGTTTTACATTATTATTACTGTTAACCATGTCTACATACTGACAACATGCAATTATATTTATATATAAAACTAAATAGTGGTTTACAGTGTGAACGGAAAGGCTAATTTGCATATTGATATTAAAAGTGTGATTTTATTAAATATGTGCTTAGTATTATTGATTTCTAACTGTTTGATTTTATTTTAATGAATATAATAAAAAATCTCTTCAATGAATCTTAAATGAAATCCATTAACAAGAAAAAATAACTGTCATTTTATTATTTACTTCCTCTTTTAACTAAATACTTAAATTAGAAAAAATAACAATGAAAGACGAGAGTGATGGAAGAGTAAGTTTCAGTTGTTCTATTTTTTATTATACTTCCTCTGTTTCAAATCATTTTATCTGTATTCTTATTTAGTTTCATTAGCCTTTCTAATTTAATATAATATTTTACTACATTAAATTTAAATACTTGCACCCGGAGGGTGCATATATTTGCTAGTGTACTTAATTGACCTTGGTCACTTCTGTTTTCTCGAAAACTATTGATAATTGATAATACAACTCATAATTTCAAGTTGATAGCTGTATTCTGGTAATCACTGATAAGATTATATGTAAGTATTGCTAGGAAAAGTCATCATTAGATATCATGGAAATCAGCTTAAGTCGAACAACAAAGTGCAGGGTCATTCCATGTCAGTTCACCGGGTAACACCCACCGACACCGAATTACCTGAAATTTGGCACAAATGTTCCCCTTCATGAGTTAGGAAAGTGTGCCAAATTATTTTATCTTAAACTTTACCGTTCCGATTTTAGAGGGGGGGGGTATAATTTTCCTATTTTGCC
>CM042150.1:18397022-18404522 GCA_023376005.1 Doryteuthis pealeii | reverse complement strand
TATTTTGGTTTATTTTACATACGCATTGTATCTGCCTTCAAATTATGACCAATGCGTATGCAAAAAATTAAAAACAAATATTTGTTTTTAATTTTTCACTACGCCAATGTGTATCTTTACCTTTCAAAATTATACAATGCGTATGAAAAATAAAAACAAATATTTTGTTTTTATATTTCATACGCATTGTATCTGCCTTCAATTTTAATAATTATACTATATATATGTGCGTGCGTGTGTGTGTGTGTTTTTCTGTGTTCTTTTTAAATAATTGTATTTTCTTTTCTTTCTTCAAGGACATTTTTCTTTGCTTTTTTTTTCTGTCTTTTCCTTTTTCTTTCTACTCTTGTCTTGAAAGAGTTTTATTTATTTAATCCCCACGCGTGTTCATGCGTCTTTGCGTGCGTCGCGTGTTTGTTTGTGTGTGTGGTGTGTGTTCTGTGTTGTGTTTTATGTTTTCTCATTATAAATATTAAAAGGCTTTCTGTCTACATGTCATATCTATTACAGTTTATTTCAAACGATGCTTTGGTTTGCTTCCATTTTGCTTTAATTAAAGTTGGGACATGTTTTCTCTCATGAAGAATTAAATAATCGCTCAACAATTCAAATAGAATTGCATTTTTAACTTTGTTTTCGATTCCTCAGAGTAAAAGGCGAAATAAAACCAAACGACATACCCCCCCCCCCATCAGAGAAAACACTCACCGTTGTAAACATAAACAAAACGATCGTTCGTGAACATTTTGGAACAATCTTCTTCTTTCTTTCCTTCTTGTTTCTTCGTTTTTTTTCATTCATATTTCTCTTTCTTTCTTTGTTAAAATTAGCCCTGTCCTTTCTTTTTCTTTCTTGCTTCTTCATTCCAATTCTATTCTATCTATAAACATTTCCTCTTTCTTTCTTTTTTTTTCTTCTTTCTTTCTTTGTTCATTCAATTTATTATCATCTACAATTCTTTCTTTCTTTCATTACTTTCATTCATTGATTTCATTCAATTAATCTATCTATATTATCTAGTATCTATCTACTTCTATCCCTAAGCATTTCTTTCTTTCTTTTTTTGCTTTTTCTTCTTGTTCATTCAACTATTTTATCTATCTAATTTCTTTCTTTCTTACTTTCTTTATTGTTCATTTCAATTTACATCTATCTATCTATCTATCTCTAAGTATTTCTTTTTTTCGTTCTTTCTTTCTTTCTTTCTTTCTTTCATTCAATCTATCTATATTAAATTTCTCTTTCTTCTTTTTTCTTTCTTTCTTTCTTTTCTTGTTTCTTTTCATCTATTTATCTATCTACATGTCCTTCCCTTCTTTCTTTCTTATCTTTTCTTTCTACTTCTCTTAATTGTTGCATTCAATTTATCTATCTATCTATCTCTGTATTTCTTTTTTCCTTCTTTCTTTCTTTCTTGTTCATTCAATCATTTATCTATCTACATTTCTTTCTTTCTTTCTTTCTTTTCTTTCTTTATTTCTTTCTATTCTTGCTCATTTCAAATCTATATAATCTATCCCTAAGCATTCTTTCTTTCTTTTCTTTCTTTCTTTCTTGGTTCATTCTATCTGTCTATATATCTATAACATTTCTTTTCCCTAGTATTTAATTTCAATTATTCGGACTATAATCCTCATCTTTGTTATCTGCTACAAGAGGCTGGGTAACAGATAACAAAGATGAGGAAAAAATTAACAGAAATAATTTACTTTCTTCTTTTTTCTTTCTTTCTTTCTTTCTTTTCTTTCTTTCAGAAAAAAAAGAAACAGAACTCTTTCTTTCTTTCTTTCTTTTTTTTTCTTTCTTCATGTCGACCTTTCTTCTTTCTTTCTTTCTTTCTTTCTTTCTTTCTTGTTCACTTAATCTATCTGTCTACATTTCTTTCTTTCTTTGTGTTGTAGATATCAGCCCAACAGCGAGTCTGATGTATCCTTTTTTACTAGCTGCTAGACAGGGAGCATTGTTTTTGCGTCTGGGATGGAGCACCCACGCCACCCATCAGCTCCTACTTTACAACACAGATACAAGTTGTGATAGTCATGCCACAGAGAACTGAACCTTGTCGTTCCTAGGTGGATGTTCTACGACTGAGGCAAAATCAACCCCTTCGTATTAAGTAGAATAACTTAAAACCATATGATCACTATGAATATAGATATATATATTATAATATTAATTACTTATTGTATAAACTGACTTTTGACAAAACAAATAAACAAAATAAAAAAGAAAAAATAAAAGAAAAAGAAATAATAAAAACTTTGTTAAAATATTTAAATTAAGCAGAAACACTTAAAAAATGATAATAGAAAACAGAATACAATACTTATAAAAATTCAATATAACGGAAGCAAAATATGAAAATATGAACAAAAAACGTCAAAATACAGAAGTGAATAATGAATAAAAACATAAATAAACATAAAATATAACAAAAATAAAAATAAAAATAATTACAATATATATATATACAACACAAAACAAAAAAGTATTAAAAATAGAACAAAAAAATAAAAAATACAATAAATTATTGGCTGATAATACAAAATTAAATACAAAAGATATTACAAAAATCGCAAACATAAAAATATTATTTAAAAACTAAAAAGAAACAGAAACTAAAAAGACAATGAATATAAATAGAAACCTAAAAAATAAATGATAAAAATAAAAAAAATAAATGGAAATTTATTAAAAATTTCTTTGTCGCTTCTATTTTTTAATATAAAATAAACCAAAAATTAAAACGAAAAGTGTGGTACCAATTTACTGTAAAAAATAAACAAAATATTGAAAATAACAATAAAATAAAGTATTGAATTTTCTTTTATTTAGTTTCCTGTATTTTATGTGTTGTTTGTAGTGAATAAACTTTGAATATTTTTCGTTTTATTTTTCATTCATTTTAAATACTTAAAATAAAATCGAAAACACAAAACCAAAATAAGAACGAACAAATAATTATTAATTAATAAAAAAAAATTATACAAAAAATATATACAACAAATAATAATAAATAAAAAATTATTTGAAATAAAACAAATTAGAAATAAACATAAAAAATGGAGATTGTGTGGTTTGTCTGTGCTGTAACCGGGAAAACTATATTACCACTTAAATCACAATTCCCTTAAGTATTTAGTCACATTCTCCATGATTTTATTTTATTTAAACCTCAATTATTAATAAAATTAGTTGTTCATTATTAATACTGTTTACCATATCTACAATTAAAAACATGCAATTGTTTCATATATAACAACAAAAATAGCAGTTTACAGTGTGAATGGCGAAGGCTAATTTTCATATTAATATTAAAATTTGATTTTAATAAATATATGTTTAGTATTATTGATTTCTAATTGTTTTGTTTTATCTTATTGAATATGAGCAAAAATCTTGCGGATATAAATCTAAAAAGAAAATCCATTAACAAGAAGAAATGACTGTATATTATTTCTTACTTCCTATTTTAACTAAATAGTGAAATTAGGAAAATTTACCAATGAAGACGGGAGTAATGAAATTGATGGAAGAGTTAGTTTCAAAGTTGTTTTCTATTTTTCAATCATACCACCCTCTGTTCAAAATCTTTTATCTGGCATTCTTAATTCAGTTTTCATTAGCCTTTCTAATTTAACATATTTTATTATAATTAAAACTTAAAATACTTGCACCCGGAGGGTGGATATATTTGCTAGTAAACATAAAAATAAAATCATAAATATAAAAAAAAATCACAAATGATTATTGATTAATATACAAAAATACCCATACAAATATATATACAAAAGAAAATAAAACTGTTAAAATATTATTTATATGAATAAAAAACAAAATAGAATAAAAACAAAAACTGAAAAAACAAAAAAACAAAACGAAAAATATAAAAAAAAAGGAAAATAATACTGAATTAATGATACAAAATACATAAAATATATATACAAAAAAATTAATGAATTAAAATAGAATTAAAGATAAAAAAACAAATAAAACAAAATAAAATTACAACAAGATTAAAAAAAGATTTTTTCAAAATATTGATTCGTGAAGGAAGACATTATCGAAATTGAAATTTGAACAGAGATTCTCTTTAAATTCCTGACTTTCTTCAGACATCGTTAATTCAAACGCGTCATTACCCGATGAAGCATTTGCAGAACGAAGGCCTGAAATGGAGCAAACCTTTTCAACCTCTGCAAATGAATTTAAGTCAAACTAAACTGATGAAATTCCCACTTGACTCATTTAAACTTAATTTAACTTTGATTGAAAGTTTAAGTAGAAAATCGAAGCCATACTTAAAAATCTCATTAAAGAAAGTTTTTCTTTTTAATAATAAGAATATAAAGGACGGGTATCAAGGACAACATGGATATGAAAAGCTGAAAAAAAAGAAAAAAGAAAAAACAGAAAGAAAAAACAGAGTGATAGAGAGAGGAGAGGAGAGGAGAGAGAGGGGAGAGGAGAGAAAGAAAGAAATGTTATATAGATTAAATGAACACAAGAAAAAATGAAAGAAAGAAAGAAGAAAGAAAAAAAGAAAGAATGAAATGTATATAGATTGATGGATATATTAGATTGAAGCAACCAAGAAAGACAGAGAGAGAAAAAAAGAAAAATGGGATATGAAAAGGCTGCAAGAAAGAAAGGAAGAAAGAAAAAAAACAGAGAATGAGAGAGAAAGGGAGAGAGAGAAAGGAGAGAGAGAAAGGGGGAGAGAGAGGGGGGAGAGAGAGAAATGTATTAGTATTAAATGAACAAGAAAAAAATGAATGAAAGAAAGAGAAGAAAGAATGGAAAAATAGTAGATAGATTGATGGATAGATCGATTGACAGCANCTCTCTCTCCTCTCCTCTCTCTCTCCTCCCCTCTCTCTCTCTTCTCTTCTCTTCCCTCCTGTTTTCTTGTAACTCTTTAGTTTTTCTTTCCTCTTTTTCTCCCTCTACTTCTTTCATTCATCTATCTATCTAGTTTTATATCTATCTTTCTATCTCTCTTATCTCTCCCCCTCTCCCCCCCTCCTCTCCTCTCTCTCTCTCTCTCTCTCTCACTGTATAATATATATATATATATATATATTATATATATATATATATATATAATATATATATACTTATACCTGCCTTTCTCTCTTTTCATATCCTCTGGCTGTATTTTATTTTTTCTCTAGCTTCTTTCTTTCTTTCTTCCCCCTCTCTTTTACTCTGTGTGTTTATTTATGGTCTCTCTAATCTCTGCTCGTTGTCTTTCTCTCTTTCTCTCTCTCTCTCTCTCTCTCTCTCTCTCTCTCTCTCTCTCTCCTCTCTCCTCTCTCTCTCTTCCTCTATCTTTATATCTATCTTATCTTGCTTTTCTCTTTTTCTATAACCCCCTGTCTATTGCTTTTCTCTGTTCTGTCTGTCTGTTCTCTCTCCTATCTCTATGTCTTATTCATCTCTTTTCTCTTTTTCTGGCTTCACTCCTCTCTTGCTCTCTCTCTCTCTCTCTTTCTCTCTCTCTCTTCTCTCCTCTCCTCTCTCTCCTCTCGTCTTCCTTTCTTTTCTATCTAACTCTAACTGTTCAATCTATGTTTGTAGTCCTCGATTAAAGTACTAAGATGAATAAAAATCTTTTATAACGTAAGGCATAATTCGGCAGCTCCCGATTTTTTTCCGATATCGTGAAGTAACAGCAAATAGTGCTTTCAAGTAGTATTTTAGTATTAGCAGATTAATGTGGTTATTAGTTGAAGTATAAACAGACTCGGCTAGGATTTTAAATCTGGTCGCCGAGTCCGTTTATTACGAGGATAACCATTACACCACGCAACTCATCTGACTTTATTTTACGTCAAACTTAACACTGCAGTAAGTTACCTCGCTATGAATAAACAGCATTTTTAAACTGCGTAGGTCATTCCATTGTCAAACACCAAGCAAAAGTTTGAAATGAAACACAATATCAACATTGAGAGTTCATGGAGCCATTAGCGATGATGATCTTTAATTATAATCGTCACTGAAACCGGCATTACATAGGAAAAAAAACTCTGAATTTGGCCAGGTTCATATCTCTAAAGTAGACTTGAATCCCACACCAAATATTTGATTGAACTTAGCGACATAGTAGATGTTAAGAAAAAAAATATTATGAAAATTGAAGAGGACCCATTTCGATAGACGACCGTAAAGCTACATAGGCTGAAAAGTTGTGATTTGGAGTCATGCATTTGGGTGGGCAAATAAAAGATTCCATCAAGTAAGGGTTAAATAGTTAAATATTGATTGTAACGTCCTTATTTGCCCTACATACCAAATTTCAGAAATATTAATGTATGAATAGTATTTTTAATTTTTTTTAAAAACACTTGAGATTTTGCGACACCGCGCGGCCTTAATTTTTGAGGCAAAATAGGAAAATTATACCCCCCCCTCTAAATTCGGACGGTAAAGTTTAAGATAAATAATTTGGCACACTTTTCCTAACTCATGAAGGGAACATTTGTGCCAAATTTCCAGGTAATCGGGTGTCGGTGGCGTGTTACCTGGTGAAACTGGACATGGCGAATGACCCTGCACTTTTGTTGTTCGACTTAAGCTGATTTCCATGATATCTAATGATACTTTTCCTAAGCATACTTTACATATAATCTTATCAGTGATTACCAGAATACAGCCTATCAACTTGAAATTATGAGTTGTATTTATCAATTATTCAATAGTTTTCGAGAAAACAGAAGTGGACCAAGCGTCAATTAAGTACACTAGCAAATATATGCACCCTCCGGGTGCAAGTATTTAAATTTAATGTAGTAAAATATTATTAAATTAGAAAGGCTAATGAAACTAAATAAGAATACAGATAAAATGATTTGAAACAGAGAGTAGTAATAAAAAAATAAACAACTGAAACTTACTCTAACCATCACCTCTCGCTCTTTCATGTTATTTTCTAATTTAAGTATTTATTAAAAGGAGGAAGTAAATAAAAATGACAGTTATTTTTTCTTGTTATGGATTTCATTTAAGATTCATTGAAGAATTTTTGATTAATTCATTAAAATAAAATCAAACAGTTAGAAATCATAATACTAAGCACATATTAATTAAAATCACACTTTAATATCAATATGCAATTAGCCTTTCCGTTCACCACTGTAAACACTATTAGTTTTATATATAAATATAATTGCTGTTGTCAGTATGTAGACATGGTTAACAGTAATAATTAATGGTAAAAACCAATTTTATTAATAAATTGAGGTTAAATAAAAATACAATCATGGAAAATGTGATGGTCCAATAAACTAAGGGAATAGTGATATGATGTAGTATGATAGTTTCTCGGTTAACAGACAGAAAGCACACAATCTCCATTATAATAAGATATCCTGAATTTTATTAAAGATGTTTTTAAGAAAAGTTAATATAAGATAAGTATTTTTAACATGTTTTAAATTTTAAACTTTTTCTTAAAAACATCTTTAATTAAAATTCCAGGATATCTTATTATAATGG
>CM042150.1:18377022-18389522 GCA_023376005.1 Doryteuthis pealeii | reverse complement strand
TTATATATATATATATATATGGAGAAAAGTAGACAAACACGGGATGTTATGGAAACTGGATGTTTATTGTCGACGATGCAACGTTTCGGCCATTTAGACCATCATCAGGACCAAAAGCCCAGTTGATGATGGTCTAAATGGCCGAAACGTTGCATCGTCGACAATAAACATCCAGTTTCCATAACATCCCCGTGTTTGTCTACTTTTCTCCACATATTGTCGGGTTAACTCCTCCCCACTTTCTCCCATATATATATATATATATATATATATATATATATATTATATATATATATATATATATATATATATATAATATATATATATATATATATATATATATATATATCGATGAAGTTTCCATCCTGGTGGATGTAGCCTGCTAATATCTAGCCACACTGAAGAGACGTAAAACGTCGAAACAGGCTGTATGTTGATGTCTCCCTATATATATATATATATATATATATAATATATATATATATATATAGGGAGACATCCGCATACATATATAGAAAGATATAGAAAGAAAACTTTTAAAAAGCCAAGAAAAAGAAGAAGAAAGAGAAACGCGGAGAAAGAAGATAATTTTTTAAAAAAGTTTGGGTTAACTTAGTTGGTAGCATGTTCGGCTGGGAATCTCAAGGTTCTTGGTTCGAAACCGGCCCTCGTTAACTCAGCGTATGAGTAGCACAGGGATCTGTGTGGTAAAGTGAGGAGCTGATGGTAGGTGTGGTGCTCCACCTCAGATGCTAAAATAATCTCCTTGGTCTAGCGCTAATGAAAATGGGATAGACTCCCTCGCTGTCTGACTGATACCGACATTAGGCTGCCCCCGAGGACTTTACTTCAGTCAGCTCATTGAGGTATTCTATACCGAAGACGTTTTTGTTTTATTCATTCTTGATGGGTACTCATTTTATAACTCAATTTTTAACACATTTTCTAAACTAATTTTGTTCTATTTAACCTATAGATGGGACTCTAACATGTACTACCACTTTGGGTCAAGGTGGATCCGGGAGTAATGGCAATGAAAGAGTACACTACACTCCCCAGTGCTCTAAAATTAGAATTTTACCATTTGGATTCAATTTAACGTCTTGTCATATATTGATATGTTAGTTTAATATCCACCTCAATCCGAAGAAGCTTCGTAGATAGGGAGTCAGTGGGGTTTGATTATATGGGTGTCATCCCCAGAGCTAATGAACCGATCCTATTTTATTGTGAAGAAAGGAGAGCAAGAAAAAGGACATGCTACACATCAGAAAAAATAATAAGTAAGAAAGAAAGACAGAAAGAAAGAAAGAAAGAAAGAAAGAGAAAAAGAATAGAAGAAATATATCTGAGGTATATCCACAGGTCCTGCTAGATACAACATAACTATAGAGGAATGAATGCCGAAAATAATCTGTGGTAGGTAGATATGCAATCGAAAAAAAAAAGAAGAGAAAATAAATATTTTTGTAACCAGAACCAGAGACATACAGAGAGAGAGAGAGAGAGAGAGAGAGAAGAGAGAGAGAGAGAGAGAGAGAGGGGGGAATAACGACAGGTAGGACATACATAAAGACAGAAGGAGAGACAGACACAGATCGACAGACAGATTTATAGATAGATAGATAGATAGATAGATAGAACAGAATGTAATAGTTAGATCATAGATACATGGATAGATAGATGGATAGGAATAGAGAGAGAGAGAGAGAGAGAGAGAGAGAGAGAGAGAGACAGAGAGAGAGAGAGAGAGAGAGAGAGAGAGAGAGGAGAGACGTGGGGACTACAGGTAGGACATACATAGACAGAAGGAGCAACAGACACAGATCGACAGACAGGTAGATAGATAGATAGATAGACATAGACAGAGATAGACAGAGAGAAAGACAGACAGACAAACCGACAGAGAAAGAGATAGATAGATAGATAGATTATCGGATAGGAACTGAATTGTAATAGTTAGATCGATCCATAGATAGATAGGAATGCGAGAGAGGGAAAGAGAGAGGGGGAGAACTACAGGTAATACAGATATAAAGACAGAAGGAGTGACAGACACGGATCGACAGACAGATAGATAGATAGATAGATAGATAGAGAGAGACAGAGAGAGAGACAGAGATAGACAAACAGACAAACTGACAGAGAAATGGATAGATAGATAGATAGATAGATAGATAGGAATGAGAGAGCGATAGAGAGAGGGGGAGAACTACAGGTAAGACAGATATAAAGACAGAAGGAGAGACAGACATATATCGACAGATAGACAGATAGATAGATGGAGACAGAGATAGACAAACAGGCGAACTGGTAGAGAAAAGGATTGATAGATAGATAGATAGATAGATAGATAGATAAACAGACAAACTGACAGAGAAAGGGATTGATAGATAGCTAGCGAGATAGATAGATAGATAAGAACAGAATGTAATAGTTAGATTGATAGATGGATAGATAGATAGATAGATAGATAGATAGAAATGAGTTAAAAGAGAAAGGCAATAAAACGAAATAATACCTGCTGGGACTCAAAAAAAAAAAAGATAGAAAATGGAAAAATAGAGAAAAAAAGAAGATGCTAAGGATCAAACAGAAAAGGTCAATTGTGAAAATGTCGTAAACGTGAATCAATCTGATGCCAGAGTTTGTTGATTGGCAGAGAAATGCAATCTCTTCATGATCCATTCACTTCGAAAAATGGAACGCAGAGAAAACAAGCCAAGGCCATCAATTGTAGACTTGCGCACTTGCGCGCAAATGGGAAAAATGGATGCATAGTGTCGTAAGGGAAGATATTTTCCCCTACAAGAAAATTGGACTCGTCCAATGAAACATATAAATGATACAGATGACACAGCTGAGTAGTCGAGTTCGGGTAGTAGCTAGTTGCTACATCTTCTATTATTAATGGAGATTCGCTTCCGGTTTTTGTCTGTAACAAAAACTACGTCACTGCCTACGTCACACTGCCTAAAATCGTCATAAATAGAATACACCCAAAATTTGAGCATGCAATGTTAGACAGTCGTCATTGGTTTTTTAAACAAGTTTTAATAAATCCATATCTGGTAATATCTATCTATATATAGTTTTTTTTTTTAGATATATATTTAAAGTTATCAGAACTAAATTTCCATTTCAATTTTTTTTATTTTTTACTCCTTTGATAGATTTATTTTATTTTTTACTCCTTTAATAAATTTGAGGATTTTACTTTACTTATGATACAAACTCTCTGATATTAAATGTTCAACTTCCATCCCCTCAGGCAATATTTATTTTACGTCGCCCAGAGGGCGTTTTTTCATTTTGCTAGTCGAAGATAATAAACCTATGTTAAACTTTCTTCCGGATTTCCATGTTGTTATTTAATAACTCAGACATGACCCATAGAATGACAAACTTCTATTTAGAGTCATCATTATCATTAAGTCGTGCTGACAGTACGGATTCCCATGACACTCTCTCACCACCCGTTCCTATCGGTCATCGCTCCAGGCAAGTCTTCAGTACAGCATCCAGTATTCGCACAGACCTGATCTCACGAAAGTTTTTGCTGGTCAACCAACTCTGGTTGGCCAAATTCAGATGTCCATAGGAGAACGTCACATATGAGGTTGCCCTCACTTCTCCAACAGTGTACACAAGAAAAACAAATTCAAGGGGAGTTTACCCAAGGCCCTCTAAGATATACACAGGCCTATTCACTGAAGTTCATCTCACGTGTGACGTCAGTATAAGTAGTCCCAAGGAAGAAGGCGCCGGTCGATTCATTACCTTCTAAATGTCCGCGAGTTCACCGAAGTGTTTTTAAATATTCAACGACTTTTTCTTTTAAATATTCAATTAATTATTTTTATTTTATAAACAAAAATGCCTTTTTAAGTATTTGGTCCCTTTTTTAATGGAATTTATATAGATGCCACACAGTTTAGTGTTTGTTTTTTCGTTTACAAAAGAGAAAGAATTATATGAAAAATGGATCTATACTATGAAGACAAAACTTTAAAAAAATAGTAGGTAATTTATTTTTTTGTATTAAAACTAAGTAAATTTGATTGAAACTTTAATAATTAAAATATTTTCAAGTCTTTGTAATTCACAAAATCGTGTTTAAGATAATGAACGCGCTGTCTTATAAAGATAAAAGATTTTTACATTTACAAGACAGCGTGTTTAAAACTCATATTTAAAAAATAAACTTAGTTTATTTTTTAAATGAATTAATATCGAGAATTTCTTTATAGTTTATTAAACTATAAAGAAATTCTCGATATTAATTCATTAAATTCCTAAAGAAATATTTTTTATAAACATAAAAAAATAATTCTGATATTCATAACAATATTTTTGAATAGTTTTATTCATAAATAAATGAGTCTTTAAAATAAAATTGACCCCAATTGTTTTGATTACTCTTAAAAGCGAGGAAATTAATATTTGTCTGATGTCTAATAAGCACAGGTTTTTTTTATTATTTGAATGAATTTATATCGATAAATTCATTCAAATAAGAAAGGGATATTATTGTTATTGTGCTAAACTTGCAAATTGTCGTCAAAATTAAAACAGAAAATTTTGACGACGATTTGCAACACATCAAACTAAATTTTGAAATTAAAATTAGTTTTAAAAATCCGATTCAAAATACTTGACTTTTTTTTTTGTAATTGTTTTCATTTATTTAACGAATCTTGAAATATTTTCTGAACTAAAATATTTATGTGCAGTTTAGAAAATAAAATAACTACTAACCCCAGAACCTGACTTACCAAAAATAAAGTCAAGTAGGAAAAAAAATAATAACGATGAAATAAAAAAAGTAAATAAATAAATTGAAAAAATAGAAAAGATTTTTTTTATTTATGAATAAAAGAATTACTAACCTGACTTACCAAAAAAAAAAAGTCAAGTATTTTGAATTGGATTTTTTAGATTTTAATTTCAAAATTTAGTTTGATGTGTTGCAAATCGTCCTCAAAATTTTCTGTTTTAATTTTGACGACGATTTTGCAAGTTTAGCCTATTGTTATTGTTAACATTATTATTATTGTTATCTTTATTATCATCATTATTATTATTATAGAATAATTCTGATAATAGTAATAGTAGCAATAATAGTAATAAGATAATTATAATAAAAGTAATATTAAGATTATTATAATAATAGTAGTAATAATAATAATGATTCTAATAATAATAATAATAATAATAATAATGATTATAATAATAAGGAAATCATTCTAATAGTAATAATAATGATTATAATAATAATGAAAATGAAAAAATTCTAATTACAATAATAATAATAATGATTCTAATAATAATGAAATAATTCTAATAATAATAATAATATAATAATAATAATAATAATAGTAATAATAATGATTCTAATAATAATGCTTCTAATAATAATGTAATAATAATTTAATAGTAATAATAATGATTCTAATATAATAATAATATTCTAATAATAATAATAATAATAATAGTAATAATAATGATTCTAATAACAATAAAAATGAAATAAATTCTTATAAAAAAAAGCTTTTCATTGTATATCCACACGCATTTGTTATGTCTCAGCCTCTTTTCTTCCTATTCGACTACATATATTAAAATGCATTAAAAACAATTGGCTTAGTCAAAAAATGCAACTAAATGCATGCTGTTTCCAAAATGTTGTCAAAATGGAAATCATGAATTAAATAGTATCCAAAGTGCCCCATTTTGTTACATTACAGAAACTTCATGCCCTGGAATCTCTGTCAATTTTGAAATATTGTTATAAATTGATCTCAGAAGCTCTTTCTCCTACTAGTCTTGAAAGGCTTGTTAATTTAGTTCTGCAAATTTTCAATGAGTACACTATTCAGGGATGATTGACATTAGGAAAACAGGAATGTTTGCCTAATTTTGCAGAAGTTGCAGAATATATAAACATATTTTATATTTGGTAGACAATAATGAATGTAAAAACACCATATAAAGGTTGTCGGCTTAGACATAAATACTGTAATTCACTTAGAGTAAATGAAGAAAGTTTTAGATTTCTCTCTATTCTGTGACTTGTTAGAATCTTGGAATAGCATTTCTAGAAAAAATGGCAATTAACAAGGAAATTTTCACTGCTTTGCATCATACAACCTATGCATTTCTAGAACTGACTAAGTATTGCATGGAAGAATTGGAAATGCTATCCATATTACCTGGCAAATTTCAAACTGATCACATTGAGGCAAGGTTTGGTCAATATTGGCGACTTAGTGGTGATCAGTATAATATCTCAATATGGCAAGTGCTTGAGTGTGAACAAAAAATTAGAATGCTATCAGTTTTAAAATTGAGCTTACCATTTAATCAACAATATTTATTCACCATTTACTTGTAATTTGTTTATCCGTTTATCTAATAATTGATTGTTCTTTTATTCATAATTTAGTTGTTCCTGTAATCACTTGATAATTACAACATTGTAAATTTACAGAATAATCATTAAAATTGAAAAAAAAGCAAATCAAAACAATGCTGATTATAATTTATCTAAACTTTATCAAATTTATATTTAATATATTTATTTACATTTATTGTAATTTGTTTATCTGTTTATCTAATAATTGATTGTTCGTTTATTCATAATTCAGTTTAGTTTTTTTAAATTAAAATAAAAAAAAACAAACATGTAAATCAAAACAATGCTGATTATCATTTATAAAAGATTGTTTTGAATTTTTAAAAAATAATAATATCAACGAATTTCAGTTATTAAAGTTTAATGTAACGGTATGTGTTTTTTTGTGTACCTCAACGCTGCCTTTACAGGTTTTTTAAAATTAAAATAAAAAGCATGCAAATCAAAACAATGTTTGTTATAATTTATAAAAATTGTTTTCAAATTTGAAATAAATAAAATTATGAACGAATTTCAGTTATTAAAGTTTAATGAAACGTAACATATTGTTTTGTTTATTTACTGTCTTTACGAGTTTGACAACGATATCTATTTCGAAGGCTCGAAGAAGGCCTACTTTTGTGACGTCACACATCCAATGAACAGGCCTTCTGATATCTTAGAGGGCCTTGGTTTACCCCTCTGAAGAGGTGCAGTCGAATACTTTGTTTATCAAAATGACTTGATTCGGCATTAAATGACCCTAAAATGACCGTAAAACAAAACGATAAACTAAACCAAACCAAACCAAACCATTATCGTGCTTAAAGCATTGATTTCCATGATTATTCTTCACCATCCATCCCTATTAGTCCTCGCTTCTGGCAAGTCTTCAGTACGGCATCGCATGTCCGTATAAATCTAATCGATGTAATTTTTCCTGATTGACCAAAACTTGTGTATCCATGTTTGAATATCCATAGAAGAACGTCACATATATCGTTAAATTGCTTGTATAAAAAAAAGTTAGAATGCGTATAAACAGCATTACAAGAACATGTGCATCACCAAATGGAGCCGTTAACTTGTGTGGTTCATCAAATAATGTCGTGAGAATGCGTATCACTATGTAATGCTTCTAGAACGAGTGCATCAATGTATGTATGACAACAACTTAAGTTCATTCTTAATGCGAAGCGCGTGGTGTAATGGTTAAAGTAATGGGAAATGGACTCGTCGCCCGGAGTTCAAATCCTGGATGTGGTTATTGCATTTCACTTAGCGCTAATACCTTGGGAAAGGTATGAATCCTGCTCTCCCTCCAGCTATGGATAAATAGTAGGGCAGACCGGGCTCTTTAACCTTGGTTAGGCAACTGGTCAAGGAGAAGGAAAACTCTGAATTCAAACCTGTTGAACTCCGCTTAAGAAATTGACTTTGTGTCACATCCTGCTCGTGTGGAGGGGTTGGAATATATATATATATATATGAGTTTTTTTAACCTATATTGAGTGATTCCTTTGAAGTGAATATTTTATAAGCGATTTTGTTTGAATTCAGCTTTTACGGGTGAAGACCAATAGAACGGATTATCACTTCCCCAAACTATGTTAACAAATATATATTTTCTATCTTATATATATTTCAGTATTTTTCTGTCTGTAACCGAAAGTAAGTTACTGCTTACGTTACAGTCACTTCAGCAATTAAATAAGTTTATTAATGAGTATGTAATTTAAAGTCAATATAATTACAACATACAATAATGAATATGGTTAATTTATAAATATACTTTGAAGTAAGTACGTAACAAAAGATGGGCTACCATGATTTTTTAACTATGTTACCAACAATATATTTTATCTTCGATATATATATATAAAGGATTCACATCTGTTTTGGTATGTACATGTCGATTTATAACTCAGAAAACAGATCTCATTGAGCATTAAAATCGGACATACACTTTAATATGTTCATAATGAGGTAAGAACTCTAGTTTGTAATTTTTTTATCTTTATAATTAGTACAAACTCTAGTTTGATTAGTGATTAAATTATATCATTCAATAATGACAATCAATAGATTGGTGGATCCCTTCACAGTTCTTCATAAATGAGTACAAAACGTAATAATCTATTTATAATACGAATGAATAATTTTCATTTAAATTAAAATGCGAAATTTTCCACCTACATTCTATCTTCTCTCTATATAAAGTAGTCCCGTCTGTTTTGATATGTACGTGTCACCTTAATAACCCAGAGAAGAGATGTCGTTGAGCATTAAAATCGGGCATACACTTTAATATATATTTATATTAAGGAAAAGTACAAAATCTAGGTTTTGATTTTTACTGATTAAATGATATAATTCAATAATTAAAAATCAACCGGTTTGTGGGTTTCTTGATAGTTCTTTATAAGAAATTAGTAAAAGAAATAAACTATTCCCAGTATAAACGAATAATCTTCATTTGTAATAATATGTAAAATTTTCCTCCTACATATAACGTAAGTAACTATAGGAATTGTGACGTTGGTGGTGACGAAAGAGAGAGAAAAGCTAGCAGCCCCAGAAAGCATCACAGTTTGTATGCATTCAGTGTACCAAAGACTGTCTCTCAAGAATTGGCTTGGATCCCTTGCTCAGATGCAGATACATTTTTAATTTTTTTTGAATTTTTTGAAATTTTTATTCATTTTTTGGACACTACGCCATCGTCCTTTAGTCGACGGATATTTCAAAATGGGGGTAAGATTAAATATGAAGGTTGGATGAAAAACTCATAGGCAGACCAAGATACGCTCATGGAATTTGACCAAATGTGGTTTAGTTTTTAAAACAGTCTCCCTTGTGATTTTCTTCCATTGGTTTTGCAGTGCTTCGATCCCAATCATAAAGAAGTAATCAGCAGATTCATCATCAATATGTGAACTTTTTAGCCTTCCTTCGTACATTACTATGGCATAGGCAGTAAATGAAATGGCTTGAATAAATCAAGGCAACTAAATTGACCCACAGATGTTATTAAACATCAGGAATTAAATTAAGCTTATTAATCCGCGGACAATATCTTTAATTAGAATACCAGTTCGTATTTAAGTTGGACTAAAGACCCAATTAGGACGTAGAGGAGTACTACACACAGACACACACACACACACACACGCAAACACACAACACACACACACACACACACACACATATATATATATATATATATATATATATATATTATCTCTATGCAGATGATGCATTTGGCCAGGCGATGGCATGTAGGGATATATATATATATATATATATATATATATATATTATATATATATATATATATATATATATAATCATACATTCATTCGTCTGACCGACTGTATCCTCTACAGAGGGATAATACCACTCAAAAAGGAGTGACATAGACATGACATTAAACTGTATCTGAAGTTGAGGCTCCAGTTCTTGGCAATTGCCAGTGTGGTGTATCCCTTCATTTCATTCACTCTCAGCGTCACCCTGTTCCAGAATGGTATGACCTGTTTACGTACTATATATGTATCAAAAAGTTCCGTTTGAAAATTATAAGTACTAAAAAATTGATATGAAAAACAAAGAAACATTTACAAATGAATCAAATTTTGATATTAAGTAACCCATAAAATGTTGATATGCCGTTAAACAAATAGACCATACTCTTGGATTATATAGTCAACCCATTCGCCGCGATTAGGATGTGGCACAAATCGCAAATATGGGGCATCCAACGAAGATGGAACTTGATTTTAAATAATAATAATAATAATAATAATAATAATAATAATAATAAGTGCGATAGGCTTGCTAAACATTACACTCTGATGGGAAATCCTTTTTTGTGAGAAGACCTGTTCTGCACTTCTGCACCTTCGATGCACAATATCTGGACCCCAAACGTTGTGATGTTCTGTGCTGGCCGATTTGAAGGGTGCGAGTCTGAGGCAGGTTCACAAGGATTAAAAGCAAAACAACAAACTACAAAGTTTGTAAACAAGACGCGGATGGAAGAAGGAATCTGTGATACTTTAACGATCTATCTCACTAGCTGACTATCGGCTTCCTCTCTACTGCTATCGGCAACCTTCACACTCAACGATCCGAGTTCAAACTGCCTAAGGGCTGGAGCTTAGCTGAATTTATGTAAAATCCTCCCCTACCACCTATCTGCTGCCGGACCACCCAGATGGCCGGTACTTAAATTCAACGCCGACTTTTAGACGACATTATCCCTTAAAACTAAAGCAGTTACTTCTCTTTTTGGACTTAGCGTCTCCAATACTTTGATCATTAATTTTTTCAAAAGAAATTTCCTCATAAAAATAGCCTTTTTGATTTTAACACCCAAATGCCTAAAGATATTATCACTAAGTGGCTTACTTCATGGTGGCCGTACCGGTCTCATTGTGTCCCAAAAGGACAAACGCCCACCCATTTCCTAATGCCTCTGTTTTAACATATTCTATTTTTATTCATTTTTTTATATTTATTCTGACCATGTTCTCTTTCCATCATAGCATCACATTTCATTTACTGAGCCCTTTCGCCTCGAGTAGAATGTAATACAAGGACGCAAGTGTGGGGCACCCAGTGAGAATCGAACTCTATATTCAATAGTAATGACTAGCTTCCTAACCATTATACCACGTAGAAATCCCTTGAATATAAAACTACTCGGTTAATGCAATAGAGATCTTCATCAGACAAAGAACCTGGGAATATAGTTGAGCCTCGGTTCTCGAACATAATTCGTTTCAAAATTATGTTCGAGAACCGATTTGTTCGAAAACTGAAACAATATTTCCTATAAGAAATAGTGTAAAGCAACTTTATTAATTCTTGACCTATTTATGCTATACTTAATAAGGAAACACATGTATTTAAACAACGGATAATACATAAAAATGTAAATATTTAAAAAAAAAATAATAAAAGTAATATTTAACCAAATTCATTACATTTTTATATACCTTTTAGGCTGTGATGTGATAGCGTATGTGGGGGAAGGGAAGAATTATTGCTTTGAAGGACAGCCCCCTTCTATAAAATCACGCTAACTGATGCTGCTTGGGTAGATTCGACCAGCCGTTCGGCCCCTTCGGTTTGCCTCGGCAGTTAATCGCGCGATTTCCGTTTTCATCGGCTCGACACGTATGTTCGAAGTCCGATGATTTATTTGACAACTGAGGCCTTTTTTTTTTTCCTCAAATATTTTGTTTGAATTCGAACAGTTCGAGTTCAGAATCGTTCGAGAACCGTCGTCACACTGTATATCTGTTATGTTTTAATATACAGGCAAAATACGAACACTGAATGAAAATGAAAGACCAGGTTGTTGGGATTTTTTTAATTAAAACTGGGTAGAGAAAGCTTCTACTCTAAAAGTGACCAAACTAGCTCAAACTAGCTAGTGCAGTGCACGTGCGTCCCGACCATTCGAATCCAAATCCAAAAGTGTCATGTCAGTCCCCTTGATCAAGGGGAGTTACTCTGCTTTCGTAAGGTCTGGAACCTAACAATATGTATATGTTGAATCATTAGAACTCACCTCGTATAACCCGAGCATAACACACAATATCAGTGGTGGTTTATAATATGAGGCCTTCACAAAAAAAAATGCATGCCGTTTATGGTTGTTGTTTTGTGTATTGTTACGTATTACTTTTTACTTACCTTTCTGAAAATAATTCGAAGTTGCTAAGAAACTAAAGCATTTATAATTCATGGAAAATATATTACACATTCGTTTATTGTAGACTTGCATTTTCTATACGCAATATAATGAATAATCAATACGCAATATAATGAATTCAACTGGTTAAAGATGTCAGAATAGTGACTCGTTCAAATAGTACACACCCAAACACACAGAGAGAGAGAGAGAGAGAGAGAGAGAGAGAGAGAGAGGGGGGGGAGAAATGAAGACAGAGGAGAAAGAAACAGAATACAAGGAGAGGAAGGGGTGGAAGCGGAGGAATAAAAAGAAAACATGGAGAAGTATGAAGAGAGAGAGAGAGAGAGAGAGGGGGGAATAGAGGGAGAGAGAGAAAGGGCGATGGAGAAAGAGGGGGGAGAG
>CM042150.1:18364522-18372022 GCA_023376005.1 Doryteuthis pealeii | reverse complement strand
ACACGCATATATATATATATATATATATATATATATATAATATATATATATATATTATATATATATATATACATACACTTACATGGAAGCGCGTGGCATAATGGTTAGAGTCGTGGGAAAATGGACTTGTCGACCCGAGTTCAAATTCCAGACAAGGTTGTTTGCATTTCACATAGCGCTAATACCCTTGGGAAAAGTATGAATCCATATATTCTCCCTCCAGCTATGGTTAAAATAGTAGGGCAGACTGGGCTCTTTAACCTTGGGCAGGTAACTAGTCTAGGAGAGGGAAAACTCTGAATTAAACATTCCTGAGGTCAGTCGTTGATTGGGTTTTCCTATCGACTGTGCCAAAAAGTGCGGACAGTCCAACACAAGCCTTCACCACTATAAACAAATCACTGTGTGGGTTGTTCATTGTATGAACCCTCATGCGTCGAAATCAACGAGCGAGTCCAGTATTCACTTACACACACGGGTATCTTCCTTCTACAAACACATGTTCAGATGCAAAAACACCGAAAGCGATATGACAATAAAACTTATAGCCAGGGACAGGGTTGTCGGTAATTTAAGGTTTAAGGAGGCATTATTAATATGAAAATGGCACCCAACACTCAATAATAGAGCAGAACTCAATGCAGAATATACAGTAAATCAATAGCGAAGCGAAACTCAACACACAACACATCATAATATCTTTTTACATCATAATATTACATCATTGTTGTGATGTTAGTCCCAACAGTAAAAAGAAGTCAAGTCGAGATAGGGTAAAATAAGACAAGTGTATTTACAATCATGGTACATGTACGACTAGCTTGTCGTTAACGGGAACAGTGCTACCTTTCCACTCGGTGTCTCACTATTTATAGTGAGAACCGGTGCATGTTCTCCACTGTAGGAACGGCCGGTACAACAATCATCATAATTTTATTTTATTTTTTATTTTACTCTATTTTTTTTTACATCATAATATTTGAGACTGCACGCGCGAACGGATCGGCGATTCACCACGGAAATAGCCAGACGCTTTCAGATTTCAAATTCAATACAACATTCTACGTTCCTTTATAGCGTTCCTTTATAACGTTCACGGCAGTACCGGAATATATGTGTAAAAAAAAACACGTAACTCCGAAACCCCTGATGATGGGATTTTATCCCGAAAATGTTTAGGAAACAGGTAAATAAACATAAATTTCATCACCTATCGTTCTTCCATTGCATTGTCAATAGCCTTCTAATTTCTATCTTATTTTCTTAAACATACATACAATGCTTCAAGCAAACTATAAAACCCTTATATATATATATACATATATATATATATATATATATATATATATATATATATATATATATAATTTTTAAAAGTTTGGGGAATGACTCAACGGAACAAAAACAAAAAAAAACGAAAACCCCCCCCCAAAAAAAAAAAAAAAAAGGTCGAGTCACAAAATACACTGTCGGAAAAAAGAAAAATAAGCCGAATGAGTCAGGATGATAAATATTGAAAAGTGCTCAGCATGTATTTGTAGAGTTGGCTTACGGAACTGAATCAGTCACAGAAATTATTTCCCCTGGTTAAACCAAGAAGGGATATTCAGGATAATTCACTTAATATCCTTCCCGGTGAAATATATATATATATATATTGAGAGAGAGAGAGAGAGAGAGAGAGAGAGAGAGAGAGAGAGAGAGAGAGAGAGAGAGAGAAGAAAAATGTGGAACATGAAAGTGAAGATCGTTCCAATTATATTTGGTGTCCTAGGAACGGTCCCCAGTGCTCTAGAAAAGAGTCTGGATGAATTGGAAATTAGAGGAAGAATCAAGACCATCTAGACTACAGCATTGTTGAGATCGGCTGGAAAACTCAGAAAAGTCCTGGAGACCTAAGGAGACTTGCTGTCAACCAGCCACCAGGGAACCACCGGCTAAGGGATGTGTGAAAAACTCTAATGGAGTGAATATAATAATAATAATAATAATAATAATAATAATAATAATAATAATAATAATCAGACCTAGTGTTAATTAACAAGAAGAAGAGGACTTGTCATGTCGTGGGTTTGGTCTTCCGAGTGGATCACAGTGAAATTGAAAGAAAACAAAAAGATAAACAAATGCCTGGACTTTGCCAGTGAAGTGGAAAACTGTAGAACATGGGGGTCGTACCAATTCTAGATGTTTCCTTTTCAAACGGACCCCAAGGATTTGGAAAAGAGTCTGGATAAATTCGAAATCAGAGGAAGAATCAAGAACATCCAAACAACAACAACATACTACTACTACTACTACTACTACTACTACTACTACTACTACTAATAATAATAATAATGAAAAAATGGACAAATATCTGGACCTTGCCAGAGAACTGAAAAAGTTATGGAATATGAAAGTGAAAGTGATACCAATTGTAGTTGGTGCACTTAGAACAGTCCCAAAAGGATTAGAAAAGGGTTTGGAAAGTTTGGAAATCAGAAGAAGGATTGAAACCATTCAGAATACTGCACTGTTGCAATCTGCCAGAATACTCAGAAGGGTCCTGGAGACCTGAGGAGACTTGCTGTCACTCAGACTCCAGTGAAAGACCATCAGCTAATGCTGATGTGAAAACTCAAAAGGAGCAAATAATAATAATAATAATAATAATAATAAGAAGAAGAAGAAGAAGAAGAAGAAGAAGTTGGAAGAGGTATTGTAGAGGCCACAATCCAAGAATACACAAACGAGAGCAATGAAGGATTAGTTATGGCAGCCAACAAGAGAGATGTAATATATGGACAAACAGAAAAACAACGAAAACTAGAAATATCAGCTAGTGTACTCAGAGTTCTGGATACTCGAAGAGATTAGCTGTCTCTAAGTTAAATAGCACCATCTATAACTGATGTAAAAAATGCAAAAAATTATAAATTAAGGTAAAATTCAAACAAAAAGTTTATATAAAAGGTGCTCAATACAACTGAAGCACAGCATGTTAAAACATAATACTAAATGTATGTCACTATTGAGCCCATTACTCATAGTGCTCATTATTCATAATGTGGAGCACGCAATTGTCAGACGACAAAAGGAGAAAAAGTTGTTAGGCAAACATAATTTAACGTAAGTTGGTTAGTTGATTTGTTGGTTGGATTTTACGGCATATCAACCCTCGTTTGGGTATTTTATACCGAAGACGTTTTGTTTTATTCATTCTCGATGGCTATTCAACATTTTTAAACTCAAATTTTAAACACATTTTTTAAATCCATTTTTGCTATTTAAACAGTTGATAGGAACCTAACAGGTACTGCCACTCCGGGTCAGGGTAGACCTGGAAGTAATGGCGATAAAGGAGTACTCTCCACTACCCAGAGCTCCAAAATTAGAACTTCTCCCGTTAGATGCAGGTTAACGTCATACCCACAATAATTTAACGTCGGAGAATTTTGTCACGTGGTTTGATGTACTTGCACGTGACACACAAACACAAAACCCCTCACAAAAAAATGAAATAATACAAGGTGCTGAAAGTATGTTACTACTGAGTTCAATACTCATATGAAGCACACAATTTTGAGACGGCAAGAGGAGAGAAATGTTGATAGGCAAACATAATTTAACGTAGGAGCATTTTGTCACGTGGTATGATATACTCCCACGTGACACACACATAAATACACAATATAAAAAAACAGCATTATTATTTATTGATTTTTACGATCTGAACAGTCACAAATGCCAAGAAATGTTTGGGCATTTGCTCATTTAAGCGAATTAGGTGATAAATGATACAAAGGAGATGTGTTCATATGTCTACACTTAGTAATCAATCCACTTGTTTCATTCGGAAATCTATTATGTCCAACGTTTTCCAGAATACAAAGGCATCATCTGCAATTGATATAATCCAAACTCTATACAATTTCACAATATCAATTTTATTATGGGAGATAATTCAATGTAATCTTTTATTTTCCTTAGATATTTTGTTAATGTAGTATTTTTGGTGGCGAAACTAAGGTTTTGATTATGCATTCTATTTTCCCATTTTGATTCTATAGCCCAGATATATATATATATATATATATATATATATATATATATATATATATATATATATATATATATATATACTTTCATTATTGTAATCGTGGTTAATCTTTATAAACATCTTTCTGAT
This sequence comes from Doryteuthis pealeii, assembly GCA_023376005.1. Classification (NCBI taxonomy): domain Eukaryota; kingdom Metazoa; phylum Mollusca; class Cephalopoda; order Myopsida; family Loliginidae; genus Doryteuthis; species Doryteuthis pealeii. Next base: position 18,367,851 of record CM042150.1, on the reverse strand, counting down.
AGTAGCCTTACACACACACACACACACACACACACACACACACACACATACACACACACACACACACACACACATACACTCAACACACACACACACACACACACACATATATATATATAAGGCTACTGTCAGAAAGGAAGATGCTTATGAGGATTAACAACGATAACGATAAAGGATACACAGACACACACACACACATATATATATATATATATATGTGTGTGTGTGTGCGTATGTGTGTGTGTGTATGTGTGTGAATAAAAAAGCCTTAAATACCAAGGGTATTGGGATTGTGATAACGATAAAGAACACACATATGGTATATATAAATATGAATATAAATATATATATATATATATATAATATATATATTTGTGAATAAAAAAGGCCTTAAATATCAGGGGTAACGTGATTGTGGACAATTTCCACTCGTGGGTATCTGAGTCCCACCAAGTTTCGTCAGACCATGTAAAAAACGTGGTCAGACGAAACTCGGTGGGCCTCAGATACCCACGAGTGGAAATTGTCCACAATCACGATACCCCTGGTATTTAAGGCTTTTTTATTCACAAATAAATTTGCTCTGTTTATAAAAATTAAGCATTGAGCTCTCATACGGAACCTGAACTCTACAACAAACTACTGGTAGAGAATAGGACCTGCCTAGAATCACCCTTGTGCCAAAGAACTTTGTAACCCAACAAAGAAAGTATATATATATATATATATATATATATAAAACGCACATATTTAACCATTTGTACCATTTCTTTCATTTTTCAAAAGCTATTTCGTTTTACCTGACGATTGCACTTGCAAGAAACCGCCCGGTCGTAAAGATTGTTCCTGTGATAATAAATAAAAGCTAAACCTTTTATTTGTTCAATTTCTGTCTATCTATCTATCTATCTATATATATATATATATATATATATATATATATATATATTATAAGATTTTTGGATGTTTGTTTATTTTAGAAGCATTGTTGAATAAAGTATATATTATTATTTATATTTTTGGCTTGAAGGCAATTACAATGCGTATATCGCATAAAATTCGATAATTATAGAAGATAATAATGACAAGTGAATTTCGGTAAAAATAATTCTGTGTGTAGAACATCGTACAGACTGTTTCAACTTTATTAAGTCTCATCAGCGATCAGAAACCGAAACCGGGACTTCAGCAGGATAGTCAAAAACCATACTGCTTCAGCCACGATACAGCACGGGAAAATCCCTGCGAAATTAACCTGTCAATGATACTGATACGTCTCTACCATATGAGGTAAGGGGACGTTGAGGGAATAATAACAAACCCGGGCCTTATGCTCTTCGGTGAAGGAAATAAGATTTTTGGATGTTTGTTTATTTTAGAAGCATTGTTGGATAAAGTATATATTATTATTTATATCACGTTGAAACAGTATGTACGATGTTCTACACGCAGAATAATTCTTTACCGAAATTCACTTGTCATTATTATCTTCTATAATTATCGAATCTTATGCGATATACGCATTGTAATTGCCTTCAAGCAAATATATATATATATATATATGTGTGTGTGTGTGTTTGTGTGTGCGTATTTGTGTGAGTAGTAAATTATATCACATTGAAACAGTCTGTACGATGTTCTACACGCAGAATAATTCTTTACCGAAATTCACTTGTCATTATTATCTTCTATAATTATCGAATCTTATGCGATATACGCATTGTAATTGCCTTCAAGCAAATATATATATATATATATATATATATATATATATATGTGTGTGTGTGTGTGTTTGTGTGTGCGTATTTGTGTGAGTAGTAAATGCTATTCTAGGCTAGTTTCATATAATATGAAAGACAATAATAGTTTGTTGAGTTTAAAAAAATGTAATTTGACATGTCCGTGATTATTACGTGGCAAATGTACATCAAACATTTACAAACACTCTCTGAGTGTGTCTTTGGTAGGTGTGTGTTTCTGTATGTCTCTGAGTCTGTGTATATGCACGTGCATGTGTATGTTCAAGGGTGTGTTTCTTGAACCAGTCACCATTCTGTCACCTTTATCCAGTTGAATTCATTATATTGTGTATTGATACAAAACACAAGTTTACAATAAACGGCTGCTTAATAGATTTTCCATAGATCATACATGTTTTAGTTTCTAAGCAACTTCGAATATATTTGCATAAAGGGAAGCAAAAAGTATTAAGCCAGAATACACAAAACGACAACCAAAAAAGGCATACACTTTTTTGTAGGTCTCATATTTAAACCGCCACTGATATTGTGTGTTATGACTGGGGTACCCTAGGTTAGTCCTAATGGCTGAACCTAAAAAAATGAGGTCTATTCACAGGATCATCATCTGATGAAGATCCCTGTTGCAGAAACACACAAGCATAAGTTAGTTTTATACTTCAAGTGTTTCTTAGGGTAACTTCGAATAAATTAATACTGAAACCTGATACACTTGCAAATGTTTTATTATAATCATAACTATAAGTTATGTTTGAATAATAATAATAATAATAATAATAATAATAATAATAATAATAATAATAATAATAAGAAGAAGAAGAGAGAAGAAGAAGAAGAAGAAGTTAAAAAAGAATATCTCAGGAGAACTAGAAAACTTCTAGAAACCAAACTTAACAGCAGAAATCTGATCAAAAGAATCAATACCTGGACCGTCCCCATTATAAGATACTCAAGACCATTCTTAAAATGGACAAAAGAAGAACTCAGACAGATTGACCAAAGAACGAGAAAGTTAATGACCATGCACAAGGCTCCTCACTCTAGAGACGATAGAGATAGATTATATGTGTCAAGAAAGGAAGGGGAAGAGGTCTTGCCAACATAGAGGACTGCGTAGAAACAACTTGAGGATTACACGAGAAAGGGCAAAGACAAATTACTTATGGCGGCCAACAATAGTAGAAGTGACAGATGGACAAACAGAAAAACAACAAAGACTAGAAAACAAAAATGGGAAGAAAAACAATTATATGGACACTTCAAACGACAAATTGAAAAGGTTGCACATGAAAGTCTTGGGCATGGTTAAGAAAAGGAAACCTCAAAAGAGAAACGGAATCATTAATAATTGCTGCACAAAATAATGCCATAAGGACAAACTATATAAAAGCAAAAATTGATAAGACCAAAATAGTAAATGTAGATTATGCGGTAATAGAGATGAGTCTGTAAACCATGTACTATGCGAATGCAGCAAACTAGCACAACGGGAGTACAAAACCAGACACGACTGGATTGGGAAGGTGATCCACTGGGAATTATGCAAAAAAATTAATTTTGACCATACAA
>CM042150.1:18352022-18359522 GCA_023376005.1 Doryteuthis pealeii | reverse complement strand
AACGTCACAACCAACACGCATTTTCAATGTCACGCGCATTACAACATACGCACACGTACACAAAAAAAATAAAAATAAACGCATTCACACTCACACGGGAATACAGTTATTTAAAAAATAACGTCATTTTCAAAAAAAAAAAAAATTAATTTGGGAAGAAATGCCATAGCTGTACTGCTTCAGTTCAATTCTTTTGATAAAGAGGTATTACCTCGAAAATTCAAGAAATAATAAAAAAATACAGGTCAACACACAACACCATTGTTACCGTATTATTATTTTTTATTTATTCCAAACTGCATTGTGATAGCCTTCTAAATCAACCTCCAAACCAATACATACACAATGCTTCAAGCAAATTATGAAACTCTCTATATATATATATATATATATATATATATATATATATATATATATATATATATATGAAGTAGTCAAACAATGTGTTTGAAAATGGCGAAGGCCCACAATTTGTGGGAGATTATGTGCTTAATTAAAATCATACCTAATTTTGTTAATTAATTAATTATAATTAAATAAATTCGGCGTGCATATCGGTTTAAATGTAGAGCGTAAACAAATCGAGAGAAGTCGATCTCTGTCAGCCTGACAGGTAGGGTTCGAATCACACACAAAGCACTGCCCTGTCTATAGCTCGGCTGATGAGGCTTAATAGGCTGAAATGTACATAGAGAGATCGACTTTTCTCGATTTGTTTACGCTCTACATTTAAACCGATATGCACGCCTAATTCATTTAATTATAATTAATTAATTAACAAAATTAGGTATGCCTTTAATTAAGCACATAATCTTCCCCCCCATATATATATATATATATATATATATATATATATATACTTGCAGAGCCTGTGGATATACCACAGTTTGATAATTGAATTATTACAACATTTGATATGTTTACTTAAGAGCTATTACTTACTTCGATATATACAAGGTATGATAATCTTGATTTGACTCTCTGCCACACTTTTTTCTTTCTTTCCTTCTTTTTCTTTTTTTCTTTATGTTCGACTGAAACAGATTAGTGTTATCACTTCCGTGCGCTCATCTCTTCACTCTATCTTTCACCTCTTTTTCTTTCTTTCTTTCTTTCTTTCTTAATATATTTTTCCGTATAGTATGCTCTTTTTATTCTCTTTCTTTCTTTATGATGTTAAACTTATATTACCGTACAGATTCTGGATGCTCTGCAGAGGACCAACAAAGAGCAATGACCGACAGGAACATTTGGTGAAGGAAAGTCATGGGAATCCATGCTAACACAGCGACCTGATTATCATGATATATATATATATATATATATATATATATATATATATATATATATACGAGGACAATCCTCAAAAATAAGGGTTTCAAAGCGCCGTGGACGCAGGAGACTGTTCGTGCGGCTATTGGCAACACTGGTGTTGGTGATGCGCATGCACAAGCACAACAGTATTGCCAATACCTACACGGATAGTTTCCCTGCGTGCCCAGTGCTTTGGAGACTTAACAGGCGCCGTAACTTTTTTTTCTAATTACACATGGACAATGGCTTTAGGGATATAAGCGTTGCTTATAGTGTATATATTTAACTTGGGGTCATGAGTCCAATCTCTGAAGCCAGGCAGTGAATGAAATAGACCTATTTTCTTGTTTAATGAAAGAGACAGATAACATATCCTGGACGAGTTAACTAGAAATAATTAACTGATACGGTTTTATCCTTTGAGCAGATAACGAGGACAATCTCTCCCTGTGGATTGAATAAAGGTTTCAGTTGGAAATTCAAAAAATGTCGCCAGACATCTGAAGGAGACTGCAGGGTATATATATATATATATATATATATATATATATATATATATATATATATATATATATATGTGTGTGTGTGTGTAAAGAAATAACAAAAGACTTAGAGATTTTGCATTATAGTCTATTTCGAGGAGCTTAGACAAAGTGTCTAATTCTCCCAGCTCATCAGATGCGAATGATGAATTCTTTATTACTTTTAAGGCATTTGAAAACAGATTTTTTTTTTATTGTCCTGTCTGCTCAGCTGTAAGGTAATAAAAAAGATATTTGACTACTTGTCAGTAATTTGTTAGGAATTTCTGTTAAATCAATCTATTCCAGATTTTAGCTAAATTGGCAACCCCAGTTCATTTATTCAGTAGTGTATTTATTCTTCTACCTTAATCTATTTTATTTTATTCTAATTTATTTTTTATATATTTTTTTCCAAGTCACTCAAATATACACATATATATATACATATATAAAAACATAAAAACATATATATATGTGTGTGTGTGTGTGTATGTATGTATGTGTGTGTGTGAGTGTATGTGTTTGTGAAGAGAAACATGGAAGTGAATCCGACGGTATGTAATATTAGTGAAAAATTTGAAAAAACACAGGTTCAAATAAAATAAGTGATATTCAGATAACGCTGCAGTGTTTAGTAGACCTTCTTCAGGGCTTTTGTTGATATAAAGCATAGTAAAATTTATCACAGAATAATAAGGAGACTGTAATAATTTTTGTTGATAAGTTTGTTTAAAAATGTTTTGAATGGAAAATTAGCGCTCTTAGAATAATTCGAAATTTTTGAAAACGCTGGGATAAACTGTTTTGAATGTTCGATGTCATCCTTCAAAACCGTTTATCCCAGCGTTTCATGAATTCCGGACTATTCTATGAGGAATTTTCCTTTTCCTTATATCAACAAAAGCCCTGGAGAAGATCTACTAATAGATTGAAACACTGCAGCGGTGGCTGAATAAATATCACTCATTTTATTTGAACCTCTGTTTTTTCAAATTTTTCACTATATTACACACATACACACAAGATTATATATATATAATAATATATATATATATATATATATATATATATATATATATATATATATTATATATATTATCTTGTTTCTTAACCAACCGCCCATTATCATCTTGCAACACACTCTGTTTAAAAATAAGAAAATGGAATAAAAAATAAAAATGGATCAAATCGTTCAAGATTAAATATACCCCCCCCCAAAAAAAAAAAAAAAAAACAAAACAAAAAAAAACATGTAAACCGTGATTAACTGGTGTCGCTCATTCACCAGATTAATGTTCATGGGTATTGTCACTTCAGCTAAATAATGGATCATTCCGTTTTTATTATGAAGAAAGGGAAGAAATAGGACATACTACACAGAAAATATGAGAAAGAAAGAAAGAAAGAAAGGAAGAGAGAAAGAAAGAAAGAACGAACGAAGGAAAATAAGAGAGCATGGTAAAGATAGAGAGAAGGTGCGAGCGCAAGGAAGTGATAACACTAGTATGTTTCAATCGAACATAATGAAAAGAGGGAAAAAAAGAAAAGAAAGAAAAAAGAGTGATAGAATGTGTGTGTGTGTGTGTGTGTGTGTGGTGGTGTGAGTGAGTGTGTGTGAAAGAGAGAGAGAGAGAGAGAGAGAGAGAGAGAGAGAGAGAGAGAGAAAGTTAAATCAAGAGTATTATACGTTTTACATATTAAACTGTTTAGCAATAGCTCTTAAGTAAACATATCAAATGTTGTTATAATTAATGTATCCTACTGTGGTATTTCCACAGGTCCCGCTATCTATATAACATTACTGGACAAACAAATAACACATTTCTAACTTTAATTAGTAAGATAATTAAAAACAATTCAAGTAAATCATGAAATGAAAATGAAGTGCTGTGAGGCGTTAGAATCATAACGGGTATTATAATAGGAAATGCATTCGGCTATTACATAATGCAAATAGTGTAGTGTAGTTTAATTGACTTAAGTAACACAGAACTATAGAAGAAGAAACAGAAGCAAAGTGTATGGGTATATGTCTGTGTACATCCATAAGTATACAGGTGCACTATACGAGATACGTAGATTTGAATATGGTATACAACATATAGATATTTAATAATAATAATAATAATAATAATAATAATAATAATAATAATAAAAGGAAACCTCAAAAGAGAAACAGAATCATTAATAATTGCTGCACAAAATAATGCCATAAGGACAAACTATATAAAAGCGAAAATTGATAAGACCCAATAAAATAGTAAATGTAGACTTTGTGGTAATAGAGATGAGCCTATAAACCATATACTCTGCGAATGTAGCTAATTAGCACAACGAGAATACAAAACTAGACACGACTGGGTTGGGAAGGTGATCCACTGGGAATTATGCAAAAAAATTAATTTTGACTACACAACAAAATGGTATATGCATAAAACTGAATCTGTTTTTGAGAACGAAACGCATAAAATTCTCTGGGACTTTGAAATAAAAACGGATCACCTTATCCCAGCAAGAAGACCAGACCTAGTGTTGATAAACAAAAAAGAAAGAACTTGTCAACTGGTGGATTTTTCAGTTCTAGCAGCAGGTAAAGCTAAAAGGAAAATAAAAAAATGGACAAATATCTGGACCTTGGAAATCAGAGGAAGAATTGAAGCTATTCAGAACACTGCACTGCTGCAATCTGCCAGAATACTCAGAAGAGTCCTAGAGACCTGAGGAGACTTGCTGTCACTCAGACTCCAGTGAAAGACCATCAGCTAACACTGATGATGGGACTTTGAAATAGAAATGGATCACCTTATCCCAGTAAGAAGACCAGACCTAGTGTTGATAAACAAAAAAAGAAAGAACTTATCAACTGGTGGATTTTGCAGTGCCTGCAGATCACAGGGTGAAGCTAAAGGAAAATGAAAAAAATAGACAAATATCTGGACCTTGCCAGAGAACTGAAAAAGTAAGTAGGGACATAGTTTCGGTTACAGAAAAATAGAATCTCCATTATTAATAAATAGATAATACTACTCAACGGAAACGTTTAAGACGTACTTAGACAATATATATTATATATATATATATATATATATATATATATATATAATATACACACACATATATTATATATTTTTTCAGGCATGTGCTATTGAATATCACGGAGTCCTCTTTCTTCACTTTTTTTATCTGTATTTTTTCCAGTCGTCTGGCGATTTTTTTTTTTGGTGTTTGGGTCCAATTGGTATATAATGTTTCCCATACTGTTATCCCGAGCGCTTTCGACTGTTTCGTCATCGTCATCATGATAAGTTGGTTTTAGTTCATTTTTTTTTAGTTCTTTTATCTATGTTTTTATTAAATTTGGAGATCTATCTATATATATATATATATATATATATATATATATACATTTTATTTTTTGGAAAAAAGAAAAGACCAATATAGTCGTACCAACAAAAAATAATCTATTGGTACAGTATTTGGCCAAAAGAAAAAAACAATTTATATGTATATATATATATGTATATAAGATATATATATATATTCCTATAACCGCTAGTAAACGTGCTCAATACCTAAGTAGAGCAAATGAATTTATAAATTAAATATAAAAAATTAAAAAAAATTTAATATATAAATTAAATATTTATAAAACAATAGATTTATAGTGTTCTATGTTTTTTGTTCGTTTTTATTGGTCGTCTGGTTCGGCTAATTTAAATGACTACTGTGGTTAGTACTATTTTATTCGTTTTGCTCCTTGTCTCTGTAGTCAGATCTTAGCCCTGAAGAGCATTAAGCGAAACTAATAGTAGGTTCGTCTGACTCATTAGATTCATCTTATATATATATATATATATATATATATATATATATATATATGAATTTGAATATGAAGTAATAAAGACCCTCCAGAATACGTAAGCACTTCACACCAAAATGGACTCCTTCGAGATCGGTAAGACATTTACCATTCATCTCTACATAGGAAAGAACAATGAAAGGTTCTACTTTAGTATGCAATCTACGTGCCAACGTAATGTACAAAGTCAAATTTACTTTAGAGTCTGATCTAAATATATCATTTATTTATCATGGCTTGAATAAAACATTATTGTATCTTTATAAATGTATTTAAAAAAAAACGGAATTATACAAATTTGAAAATAATATTGTAGATTTATTGGCAAATTAAATATACATATTTCATTGTAAAAATATTTAGCCAACTTCTTAACTTTTTTTAGATATCTAAATAATAATAAAAAAGTAAAGTCGTCGGGGTGGCCTAATGTTGGTATCAGCCAATCAGCAAGGAGTCTATCCCATTTTCACTAGCGCTAGACCTAGGAGAATGATTTTGGTGTCTGGGGTGGAGCGCCACACCTACCAGCAACTCCTTACTTTACCGCACAGATCCCTGTGCTACTCATTCGCTGAGTTGGCGAGGACCGGTTTCGAACTAGTTTTGTGGTTTCTAACCGAACGCTCTACCGACTGAACTAAATGGGCCATACAATTATATAAGTAATGAAAGTGGTTTGAGACTAATAAAATTGTGTAGTTGACTCTATCTTATTATTTACTCTAATATATTTACTGGTAGAAATCTTATTACTGGAAACAGTATTACTACTAATAACAACTTATAGTAAAAGAATCAATTCTCGCAGATGTCCATTCTTTCCCTTATAAACCCACTAATCCAGTGTAAATCCTTGCTCAAATTTATCTGAAAAAAGCATTGAAAAAAGACTGAATTATTTAAGGGAAACTGATACCAGTAATATTTAAACCATATAATCATAGAAGGAAAATACATTAGTACTAGAGGCAGCAAATAATGTTTCTTTCTTATTTTACAATAATAATTTTAAAAAATTAAAGATAGATAGATAAAAATGAGTACACTGAGATAGATAGATAGATAGATAGATGGATAGATAGATAAAAATGAGTAGAGATAGATTGATAGATAGATAGATTGACAGATAGATAAAAATGAGTAGAGAAGATAGATAGATAAAAATAAGTCGAGATAGATACATAGATAAAAATGAGTAGAGATAGATACATTAGACAAAAAATGAGTAGAGATAGATAGATAGATAAAATGAGTAGGGATAGATAGATAGATAAAAAGATGTAGGGATAGATTAGATAAGATAAAAATGAGTAGAGATAGATTAGATAGATTAGAATTAGATAGAGTAGATAGATAAAAATGCAGTAGAGATAGACTACATAGATAAAAAGTAGTCTCGAATAGATAGATAGGATAAAATGAGCGGAGAGATAGATTGATAGATAAAATGAGTAGAGATAGAGTAGATAGATAAAAGATGAGGACGAGCATAGATAGATTAAAATGAGTAGAGAAGATTGAAGATTAAAAATGAGTAGATGATAGATACATAGTATAAAAATGAGTCGAGATAGATAGATAGATAAAATGAGTAAGAGATAGATAGATAGAAAAAATGAGAGTAGGAGATTAGATTTGATTAGATAAAATGCAGTTAGAGATAGTACATAGATAAAAATTGAATAACAGATAGATAGGATAAATAAAAATGAGTCAACGTATAGATAGATAATATAGGAACATAGATAAAAGAGTTAGAGATAGATAAAAATCGCGTAGAGAATAGGTAGAACGATAAAA
>CM042150.1:18349491-18351922 GCA_023376005.1 Doryteuthis pealeii | reverse complement strand
GGAGAGAGATAAATGAGTAGGAGATAGATAAGATAGATAAAAATGAGTCGAGATAGATAGATAGATAAAAATAGAGTAGAGATAGATAGATAGATAAAAAATGAGTCGAGATAGATAGATAGATGATAAGAAATAGAGATAGAGATAGATAGCTAAATAAAAATGAAGTAGAGATAGATAGATAGTATAAAATGAGATCGAGATAGAATACATAAGATAGAAAATGAGTAGAGATAGGATAGATAGATAGATAGATAAAATGAGTAGAGATAGATTAGATAGATAGATAGATAAAAATGAGTCAAGAATATATAGATAGACAAAAATGATAAGAGATAGATAGATAGATAGATAGATAAAAATGAGTAGAGAATAGATAGATAGATAATGAGTAGAGATAATAGATAGAGATAGATAAGATAGATAGATAATGAGTAAGATATATAGATAGATAAAAATGAGTAGAGATAGAATAAGATAGATAAAAATGAGTCGATGATAGAATAGATAGATAAAAATGAGTAGATAGATAGATAGATAGATAGATAAAAATGAGTAGAGATAGATAGATAGATAAAAATGAGTAGAGATAGATACATAGATAAAAATGAGTAGAGATAGATAGATAGATAGATAGATAGTAAAAATGAGTAGAGATAGATAGATGATAAAAATGAGTAGAGATAGATACATAGATAAAAATGAGTAAGAGATAATAGAGATATGAGTAGAGATAGATACACAGATAAAAATGAGTAGAGATAGATAGAAAGATAAAAAATGAGTAGAGACAGATAGAAAGATAAAAATGAGTAGAGATAGATAGATAGATAGATAAAAATGAGTAGAGATAGATACAGAGATAAAAGTGAGTAGAGATAATACATAGATAAAAATGAGTAGAGATAGATACACAGATAAAAATGATAGAGATCGATACATAGATAAAAATGAGTAGAGATAGATAGAATAGATAGATAGATAGATAAAAATGAGTCGAGATAGATACACAGATAAAAATGAGTCGAGATATATACATAGATAATAAAATGAGTAGAGAATAGATACATAGATAAAATGAGTAGAGATAGATACATAGATAGATAGATAGAAAGTTAGATAGATAGATAAAAATGAGTTTATAGCAAACAATATTATTAATCTATTGAAGTATTGAAAAACCTATCATCCAGCAATAAATAGATAAATAAAATATATAAATAAATAAATAAATAAAATTAGAAAAAAAAAACGTTGTGCTACTTTGGTATGTAATTTACTGTCGATGTAATCTACAAAAGTCAAATTTCATTTGTAATATTTGATCTCAGTATATCATTTGTTTATCATGGCTTGAATAACACATTGTTACAATTTTATACATTTTTTAAAAGAAAAATGAAATTATACAAATTTGAAAATAATATATTAGATTTATTGGCAAATTTGATATACATATTTCATTTAGGAAAATAGGATTTGAATGAATCCGACTGAATGAGGTAAAATAAGGAATGAAAGAACAAAACTCAGACAAAAATGTGTACTATATTTCGCTGGAATGTTAAATTCCGCTTCATCAGCCTTTATTGAATCATCAAGTGTTTTATAGAAGGTGGAAGTAGGTAGGTGGGTAAGTTTTGTGGTGAGGGAAAGATTTGATTGGTTATAGGAGACATCTTTGGGAGAGATAAGGGGGGGGAAGGGAATGGAGCAGGTAGAAAAAATGAATGGTGAGGACACCTAATAGGGGAGGGGAAGTAGCCATTTCTTGGAAAGAGATTTGAGTAAAAGGAAATAGTAAATAAGAGTAACAAAAGGGGGGGGGTGTTAGATAACCATAAAATCAAAATCAAACCGGTTAATTAGTGAGTGGGTATTGGCCCAAATAGGTCAGCAAGTGAGGGTCAACAGGAGAGGATAGGTTGGTTGGGTGGGAAAGAGGAAGGATAAAAGTATAAGTAAGTAAACATACACACAGACACACACACAACACACGTACATACATATGCGCAAACATCAATATAAACATAAAGACACAGATACATACGTAGACAGAAAAACATATATGTGAATATACACATGGGAGAAATATGAGGAGGTAAATCCGACAATATGTGGAGAAAAGTAGACAAACACGGGGTTTTATGGAAAACAGTAGGTTGTCAGTATGGGCAGGGGTGGTTGGGGGTGGTTGTGGATTTTCCTCTCTCTAGATGGGAATGGTGAATAGTAATGCAGACGTTAGTGCAGAATGTTGGATTGTAAGGATTGGCCAAGATAAATATGTATGTGTATGGATGTACACATACACATACATATTTATCTTGACCAATCCATCATTGAAGCAAGAACTATATTCAAGTCCTGAAGAAGGTCTAATAGACCGAAACGTTGCATCGTCGACAATAAACATCCAGTTTCCATAACA
>CM042150.1:18341991-18346991 GCA_023376005.1 Doryteuthis pealeii | reverse complement strand
TCCTACGACTCTAATCCATTTTGCCTTGGCGCCTACTTGACTTCCTAATATTACCTACTTTCTAGTAAACATGGAAATTTTTCAAAAAAGTAAAAAAACGTAAAAAATAAAGCATTACAAGTTGTGAATATTAATCCTAGGTACATACGAAATGTTATAAACATATCGATAATCTTAACATTTAAAAAAAATATTTTGAAATTAGGAACTAAATACACAAGTTGAGTAACATTTATTGTGATGAACTCTAGAAAAAGTCTCGACCAGTGATTCTCAAACGGGGTTCATATGGTTCCTGGATGTCCATTAAATATTGTTGGGGGGTCCTCACAGTCAAAATAGTATGCGGTATTTTTCAGTTAGAGGATAACAATCCAAAATTCAATACAAACTTTTAATCTAGTTTCATAGCAACACGCAAAATTGATAAAGTTGCCTCCCTTGCTCATGCAGAATATAACTCTTCTTGTTGGTTGGTTGTTTTGTTTTGAGGCATATCAATCATTTTCGGGTCATTTAGTGCCAAATCCAGTCATTTTGATAAACAAAAAAAAAACCAGGTTGCTTACAGTATCCGCTGTGGCTTAAGTGGTCACCCAATTACGCACTGAACAAGTTAATCGCTGCTTAACTCAACATTTCTGGTTATAATTCACAATATGAAAGGTAGATTGCGTTCCAAAGCGAATTCCTCAACCTAAATTGCATTTATATCATACAACGTGCGATTGCACGTGTGATAGCCGGTCATCATCAGCCGCCAACCAGTTGCACCCATGGCGCCACGATCACTTTAGAGACCGAACTAAAAACAGTAAATAAAAATCATAAAAAATGTCCGTTTATATTTGAAATTTCATTATAAGTGTAGTTTGGGATTTTCTTAAGAAAATGCGTTTACTTTCGTCCGGTAATAACATTGCCCACTAGTAGTGACCATTATTAACGCTTCATGATATTACGCAATCTCCTGAGCTGCATAGGGTAAGGGGTAACATTGCTCTGCAACGGGGTCCTGAACACTGAAGGAGTAATCCTGATTTATAATCTTCTTCTATTAATAATGGAGATTGTTTGTATTTCTGTCTGTAACAAAAACTACGTCATAGCTCTACGTCACAGCTTACGTCACAATATTCTTATCCTATATACACCCAAAATTTGAATAAGCAATTTTAAAAATTGTTTTTTACTCTCGTCCTTTTTTTTTTTTTTTTACAGTAACAAGAAGTTAACTAAAAAGTTTACAAATAAATAAATACCTCTAATTTTGTGTAAAATTGATGTAGAAAATATTCAAAATAATTGTTTGATTATTACATGCACGCACATTTATTTGAGAAGGACGGGGCTCAGTTTTCATTTCAAATTGTTTTTTTTTTTTTTTTTTACTCCTTTATCAAATATGAGGATTTTGCTTACTTATGATACAAACCCTCTGACATTGAATTTTCAACTCCCACCCTCTCAGGCAATGTCTTTCAAAAATTAATTTTTACGACGCCCGGGGGGTGTTTTCTGTTGCTAATCCCATTAATCGATGTACATTCTCTGAAGCGGAAATCATAAGTAGTTCGTACACCGAAGTATAACAAATACAAATTTAATTGTTTTGTAGTTAAATTGTTTTTGTTAATAACTATCTTATGTAATAGTGAATACTTGTGATTCGTATATTTTTAGTTAGTAATCTTCAGTGGTGAACCAAGTGAAAGTAGCAAGTATTGCAGAAAAAATACACCAGACATATCGACTGTATAGCAAAAGGAATAAAGTCTTTCCTCTAATCTGTTTCGAGGAATTCATAGATTTATAGTTGAATGTAATAAAGAAAAAAAATGAAGATGCGGTGTAGGATTTAAAAAAAACGCGGAATAGAATCGATATTCTGAAGGCAGACAGAAAGTCAGAGATGATTTTAAGTCTGACTGTGAATTACGTAACAAGAAGAAACAGTGGCAAAACAACACGAGTTTTATGTATTCAAATGAATAATAATCAGAGATATAGAGGGAGAGAGAAGGGGAGATGGAGAGAGAGAGAGAGAGAGAGAGAGAGAGAGAGAGAGAGAGGGTTGGGGGAGAGAGAAAGGGAGGTCGAGAGAAAGGGAGTGAAAAAAAAGGGTGAGAGGAAGATAGAAAGGGAGATCTTGAGAGAGGGGGAGAGAGGAGAAGGAGGAAGACAGAGAAGAAGAGGGAGAAAGAAAGGGAGGTCAAGATAGAGTGAAAGAAAGTGAGAGAGAAGGGGAATTGAGAAAGAGTGGGAATGAGAGGGAGAAAGAAGAGAGAGAGGGAGGAAGAGAAGGAGAGAGAAAGAAAGAATTAGTGAGAACGAACGAAAAAAAAGAAAGAAAGAAAGAAGGGAAAGAAGCCACAAGCAAAAAAAGGAGAGAGAGGCAGAGATAGAAAAGGAACCAGAGGGTATACAGAAAGAGAGAGAGAGAGAGAGGAGAGAGAGAGAGAGAGAGAGAGAGAGAGACTGCAGTAATAGATAAATATGTAGAGAGAGAGAGAGAGAGTGGGAAAAGAGAGAGAAATAGAATAGTGGAGGTGAGAGAGAGAGTGGAAAAGGTAGAGAGATGGGGATGAGAGAGAGAGAGAGAGGGTAGACAGAGAAAGATGGGAAAGAGGGCAGAGAGTGAGAGATGAGTTAGAGAGAGAGAGAGGGGGAGGAGGGTGATAGTTAGATTGAGAGAGAGAGAGGCAGATTGTGGTGTGTGCGCGGGTGTGTGTGTTGTGTAATGTGTGTGTATGTGTGTGTGTGTGTATGTGTGTGTGTGTGTGTGTGGTAGATAGCAGAAAATAGCAGGGAGTTATTTGTATAGAAATAAGGATAATTCAATAACGGATATCCTTTGAAAAAGGAGCTGGCATGGTGCAAACAGTGGACAAACAAGTTTTACTTAGCCTCACCGGGACTTCTTTGAATTAACCAAGCAAACTTGATCTTAATCACAAAGAAAATAAAAGTATGTATTTACCCAACCCCTCCTCCGAGCAGGATGTGACATGGTCAATTTCTTAAGCGGAGTTTAACAGGTTTGAATTCAGTGTTTTCACTTTGCTAGACCGGTTGCTATAATAAGATTAAAGAGCCTAGTCTATTACCCATAATTGTTGGTACATTTGCATATAAATTCTAAATACTAAATGTAATCCTATTATGGGACAGATGTAGTAGTTCATAGCATTTTTATAGTAAACATAATTGTCCAATCCATTATTATAGTAAAAATCATTTCCAATGCATTTTTATAGTAAAATCATTGTCTAATGCATTTGTATTGTAAAAGTCATTGTCCAATGTATTTGTATGTAAAAGTCATTGTCCAATGCATTTTTATAGTAAAATCATTTTCAATGCATTTTGTAGAAAAATCATTGTCTAATGCATTTTTATAGTAAAAATCATTGTCCAATGTATTTGTATGGTAAAAGTCATTGTCCAATGCATTTTTATAGTAAAATAATTTCCAATGCATTTTGTAGTAAAAATAATTGTTTAATGCATTTATATAGTAAAAATCATTGTCCAATGCAATTTCTTAAGCGGAGTTTAACAGGTTTGAATTCAGTGTTTTCACCTTCCTAGACCGGTTGCTATAACAAGATAAAAGAGCCTAGTCTACTCTACTATTATCCATATCTGGTTAATGAATAACTGGATTCATACCACGGTCTGTGAAATGCAAACAGCTTCATGCAAGTTTGGAACACGTTTCGCTATGGCTGACTTTCTACGAGGATGATCATCACACTACCAGCATCTCACCTATTAATCTATACATAAAAAATATGTTCTATTGAAACAAATTAGCGTTATCGCCTCCGCGCATTTAACCCGTCTCTCTATCTTTCCCTGTTAAAATTCGAGGTTTATTTTCCACAGAGGTTAGTGATGAAGGGTGGAAAAATGACATTATGTTTGATCATGTCAACCATTATTGGGATATTTTATGTCGAAGACATTTTGTTTAATTAATTTTTGTTGGATATGCAATTTGTTTTTCAAACCCAATTTTATTCTAAACACCCATTCTAACATTCTAATACTCATCTTTTATCTATTTAACCCGTAGATAGGGTTCTAACAGGTACTACCACTCTGACCAACGCCGGGGGTCCAGTGGCTTCGGCCCTGGATCTTAGTACAAGTTAATAGCGTTGATCCCAGGGGGTTATGCTCCCAGGCTATACCTGTCCCCTCGATTAAAGGGGACATGGCTGTGTTTATTACCCAGTGCCTGAGGCTCCCCCTTGAGGGGGAATGCCGACAGGATCAACGCAATGTTTCACCCGCCACGCATGGGCTTCGGTTTGTGGGTGGTCCCACATTAATAGGACATTGTGCCTAACCCGTGCACGTGGGGTACAAGGTACTACTATTCCGGGTCAGAATGTACCTGAGAGTAATGGCGATAAAGGGGTACTCCACATTCCCAAGAGTTCCAGAATTGGAACTTCCCCACTAGATGCAGTTCAACGAAATACCCAGGACACTAAGACAATCAGTCACTGCCTTATCATATATGATAAAAATGGTTGGAGCTTGCAATAAGAGGAATATGGTTGGGACAATCATATAGGTTCTATGGCTTGACGTAACCAACCGATTGATTGGATGGGGCCTCTCCAACCGCCAGTCTATCCTAATAAGAGCTAAAGTGGATCGTTGCATTTTATGAACTGGTCAGCCTCCAGGATTCTATCCTTAAGCATCATGGGTCACTATCCACGACTAACAACTGGCCGCATTGGGTGGTTTTATCCCGCTGCAGTGGTTAAGTCAGTGTATTCTGCAGCTCTAGCAGAAAGAGCGGAGAATGTTTGACTGCTTAATATATATATTTACCAACCCCTCCCTCCGCATGGGCAGGATGCGACACAAGGTCAATTTCTTAAGCGGATTTTAACAGGTTTTCATTCAGTTTTCCTTCTCCTAGACCGGTTTTCTAACCAGAGTAGAAGAGCCCAGTCTGTCCTACTATTTACCCATAGCTG
>CM042150.1:18239491-18336991 GCA_023376005.1 Doryteuthis pealeii | reverse complement strand
CCTGTAGATATGGTCAAAAGTATTAATAATGTAAAGCAATTTTATCAATAATTGAGGTTCAAATAAAAATAAAATCATGGAGAATGTAACATAAATAACTATGGGAATTGTGATTTGAATAGCAATATGGTTTCGGTTACAGACAAACACAGAATCTCCATTATAATAAGATTAGCAGTTTTGCATCAAATCTAACCCAGCTAGTATGTGTGTATTTGTGACTATGTTGCTATGTCTGTATATGTCTGTCTGTCTATTTGTCTGAGTGTGTTGCATACCCTTCTTCTTTACTTTTTACTTACTTCTTTCTTACTCTATTCTTCTGGCCGTCTTTGGAATTTTATAACATCTTGTCTTGGTCTGGAATCTTCTAACGTCTGGACTTTTCTTGGGGACTTCGGGTCTGGTAATCTATTGGGGATTTCTCTTCATCAGAAGCCCTGTGTCATTGTTAGTTTTTAGAGGTAATAACACAAGCCTCCGATTTGCTTTGATCTTACTTTATTTTTAAATCCCCAGCCAGACATCTGCGCAGATTAAGACGGGAGCGCGTATAACGCGACTTACCCTTCCGTCGAGCTCGGCTGCTAGTCTCTAACTGACTGAAACTTACTTACTATCTAAACCGGAAGAGAGGGTCCTCTCTACCGGTTCTCACGGCTATCCCCGGAAGATAGGGTTAGGAATGAGGTCAAGCTTGTCACTCAATCTTCAAGGCCGTCAGCTGCACTTAAAACGCCATCTTGTTTTCTACACTATTGCACATAAATATTAGGTATCTAATAATTATGTAACAAGTGTATATCTGCCTGGATGTGTCTGCGTGCATGTGTATGCCTATCTATGTGTGTGTCTGTGCCTTATTCTGTATGTATGTATGTCCATGTCTGTCTGCAAGTCGGTATCTCTGTGTGTCCGTGTGTCTGTCTGTGTGCATTTCTATGTCGGAAAGTTCGCAAACCGCGGTTAAGTGAAACCGAAGTTGGTTATTCCGTGGATATTGAGGCCGTTCTGTATCGGTATAGTAATCAATACGCGAATGGTAGTAAAAGGAGAGAGTGCACTTTTCACAGTTAAAAAAAATGAAAAATAATAATTTACATCTGAAAAGTATGATATTTTATTTTTCTGCTTATCTGATTAATTTTATTTAAAAAAATTTTGTAGACTAACGAAAAAATTATAAACCAAAATGAAATTTAATTATATAAATATTTCATTTTATGCATGTCACACGTTTATATAAATTCTCATGTTTTTTTGTGTGGCAAATTTTGATGTGAATAAGAACCGTGCTTGGCATGCGATTTGAGTATATTAATTTGTACTAGCAGGACCTGTAGATATACTACACTAGAATAATCTAATTATAATAACATTTGATATGTTTACTTAAGAGCTATTGCTAAATAGTTCAATCTGTAAAAAGTATAATAATCATGATTTAACTATCTCTAGCTCTTTTCTCTTTTTTTTTCTTTCCTTCTTTTCATCTTTTCATTATGTTCGATTGAAACAGTTTAGCCTTATCGCTTCCGCGCACCCACCATATCACCTGATCTCTTTCTTTCTTTCCTTCTTTCTTTCTTTCTTTCTTGTTATATTTTTCTGTGTAGCATGACCTGTTTTTTTTCCTTTCTTTCTTTGTAATAAAACCGGAATGGTCCATTATTTAGCTTAGGTGACGACATTAATGAGAAATAAGAATTTAGTGGATAAGCAACATCAGATAATTAGGATTTGCATTTTTGCATTTGATCTTGTACGGTCTCATTTATTAACCAGAGGGTGTTGTAAGATGATAACGTCGTACAATCAAGGAACATGAGTGTTAATATACATCATCATCATCATTATCATGTCGCGCTACTAACACTGATATCCATGACAATCTCTCGCCAACCGTCCCTATAACTCATTGTCCCGGGAGCTATTCTGTCCGCATCCAGTATCGTGCAGAGCTGGTCAATGTATATCTTTGCTGAACGTCCCACACTGGCGTTCTCGTATGCTAGCTTCCAAGGAGAACATCACTTATGAGTTCGTCCTTGCTTCTCCAGCAGTATCTTTTATGCCGTGTTCATATTGATATATAGATTAAATATATTCTATAGTATATGTTCTCTTTTTAGAAAAATCTTCCGAAGCACTAGCCAAAACTCTATACAAGCGTTTAGCATTAAAATTCGAAAGAGACAGTTATTTTGGTTCAAAATACATTTAAATATTTTATTAACATTTTATTTTAACTAAGTTTTAATCACCAAAGTCTGACATATACTTATATAAACGGCATATTCTAAAGATAATCTACTTTTAATTCAAAGCCTCAGGTCACAGTGAATTTCGCACCGCGACATGCGGTTAAAATAGAATTTTTAAAATCTTTAGAGAGAACAGACAATCGTGTGGAGATTTACGAACCTATGAATAGCTTAGAAGAGAAATACTGTCATGGAAAGCTTCACAATAATCAATAATCATTTTATTTAGCGTGCATATAATTCAAATTCGAAACAATCTACTTTAAATGACATAGAAATTGTTCCGAGAATTGTTTCAAATTCTACCACGAAATAAATGTCGGGCTCAGAAATATAGGCTAACTTACATGATAAGAGTTGGTTGTGACGTACTCTGGGTCCTTCCAAGGATGGACAAAAGAGGAACAATAATCAGTAATCATTTTATTTAGCGTGCATATAATTCAAATTCGAAACAATCTACTTTAAA
This sequence comes from Doryteuthis pealeii, assembly GCA_023376005.1. Lineage (NCBI taxonomy): Eukaryota > Metazoa > Mollusca > Cephalopoda > Myopsida > Loliginidae > Doryteuthis > Doryteuthis pealeii. Next base: position 18,334,258 of record CM042150.1, on the reverse strand, counting down.
TGACATAGAAATTGTTCCGAGAATTGTTTCAAATTCTACACGAAATAAATGTCGGGCTCAGAAATATAGGCTAACTTACATGATAAGAGTTGGTTGTGACGTACTCTGGGTCCTTCCAAGGATGGACAAAGAGGAACAATAATCAGTAATCATTTTATTTAGCGTGCATATAATTCAAATTCGAAACAATCTACTTTAAATGACATAGAAATTGTTCCGAGAATTGTTTCAAATTCTACCACGAAATAAATGTCGGGCTCAGAAATATAGGCTAACTTACATGATAAGAGTTGGTTGTGACGTACTCTGGGTCCTTCCAAGGATGGACAAAAGAGGAACAATAATCAGTAATCATTTTATTTAGCGTGCATATAATTCAAATTCGAAACAATCTACTTTAAATGACATAGAAATTGTTCCGAGAATTGTTTCAAATTCTACCACGAAATAAATGTCGGGCTCAGAAATATAGGCTAACTTACATGATAAGAGTTGGTTGTGACGTACTCTGGGTCCTTCAAGGATGGACAAAAGAGGAACAATAATCAGTAATCATTTTATTTAGCGTGCATATAATTCAAATTCGAAACAACTACTTTAAATGACATAGAAATTGTTCCGAGAATTGTTTCAAATTCTACCACGAAATAAATGTCGGGCTCAGAAATATAGGCTAACTTACATGATAAGAGTTGGTTGTGACGTACTCTGGGTCCTTCCAAGGATGGACAAAAGAGGAAAAATAATCAGTTATCATTTTATTTAGCGTGCATATAATTCAAATTCGAAACAACCTACTTTAAATGACATAGAAATTGTTCCGAGAATTGTTTCAAATTCTACACGAAATAAATGTCGGGCTCAGAAATGTAGGCTAACTTACATGATAAGAGTTGGTTGTGACGTACTCTGGGTCCTTCCAAGGATGGACAAAAGAGGAACAATAATCAGTTATCATTTTATTTAGCGTGCATATAATTCAAATTCGAAACAACCTACTTTAAATGACATAAAATTGTTCCGAGAATTGTTTCAAATTCTACCACGAAATAAATGTCGTACTCAGAAATGTAGGCTAACTTACATGATAAGAGTTGGTTGTGACGTACTCTGGGTCCTTCCAAGGATGGACAAAAGAGGAACAATAATCAGTTATCATTTTATTTAGCGTGCATATAATTCAAATTCGAAACAACCTACTTTAAATGACATAAAATTGTTCCGAGAATTGTTTCAAATTTTACCACGAAATAAATGTCATGCTCAGAAATGTAGGCTAACTTACATGATAAGTGTTGGTAGTAACGTACTCTGGACCCTTCCAAGGACGAACAAAAGAGGAATTGAATGTAATGGATGGATAGTTATTCAATAAGCTTAGCTTAGATGTGGTACAATACCAGAAGTATGGGCGCTCGACCAGAATGGAATACGTTAACAATGGTCTACAAATCTAACTTGCTAAACATTACACCATGCGAGGTTGCCAATATAATGGATGGTTAGATTTGCAAAAAAAGAGTATGTGCGTCTATCTGTGTCTGTGTCTGTATGCATGTGTTTATGGCACTGGGGAAGCATTGTGTAACAATGGGAGGTTCTACCTATGAGTTACATGGTACCCTACTGTTCATCTACAAGGATGGGTTTGACATTAAGTAACCTATGAAATTTGAACCAAACTCTCAAATAGGTTTACATTATATACTCGTTACTCTTGTCCTGGTTCACACCCAAGGACCTTTGACTAAAGACACATTGGAGAATATTTACACAACAATACATGCGTAGTAACATAAGGAGTAGATCCTGCGCATACGTACGCACCGCATTACAAATGGCCGCTTCCACGAATGAACCGTGAAACAGCGAGTTTTTAAAATTTTTGTTTTTTGCTTCCGGTAAGCGAAAGTCCTCACAAGAATATTACATTAACCCAAGACATACTTCAATACTTGTCATATGTAAATGATGATATATAAGGTCAATTCCCAAAATATTAGCAAATGTGGTTAAAACACCTAAATTGAATCGTTTGGGAGCCCATGGGTTGAGCCTTTGAATGTTTATTATCACGGGGTTTTCTTTTAATTAAATGTAAATAAATAAAAATCTCTCCTATAGTAAATTTAAAAAAAATTAATATTTCATCTATAATAAAATATCACTACAGAAACTTTAAATATACGCTCCTACATTTGGGGCGCTGGTGGTTGTCGTCAGTGATGTAATCATTAGGAAGTTTCGGGTCTTCAAACATCAGACTTCCCTCGCCCTGCTGACCCTATCAGAGGTGATCAAACTCTGGTACAACCACCAACACTAGCCGCTAAAAGACATGACAAAAAAATTCTTTTTTTTTTTTACGGTTGTAGAACTATATCCCATTTAAATACAAAGCACTGCGCATCTGATTGGTTGTTAATAACAGCCAATCAGATGCGCGGTACCCCATATTTAAATGGGATACGTAGCCAGAAACACTTTTCTCCGTGCGGATTACGAGGTTTAGATGATTAGGTAACTCAACCCCTCTTTAATAATAAGAGAGGAATTATTTTAATGATTAGTTTCACTTTAAAAATTTTTTTTTTTAGAACGTATTAGTTAACGAGCTTAAAAGCCGCTCTTTCTTTTATGATATAATTTTAGTCTCCACATATTCACCATCCCCGCCAACAAATTATTGGAACCACTCACACATGATTAATAGAAAATGTTACTATTTATATGGGAGTGTCATTATCAAAAAAGCAGGACTAATTTGGAGAGGATTCTAATAATGTATAGTCATGGATAGTGAACAGGTATAGAATTTGATATCATAAAATCATCAAGGCACTCGCATAGAAATGTCAACATCTTTGAATTTACTGTAAATTTCTATTTTTCAGAAGATAGTCCTAATCATTATCGTTATATTAACAACGTTTCGATTTAGGTGCCCTCTGACCTTCTTCAGGGTTTTCTTGTCGACCTCACCTTATGTACATGGATGACATAACAATTTTTGCAAAAAATGAAAAAGAATTGGAGAGCCTTATACAAACCATTAGAATATATAGCCAGGATATAGGGATGGAATTTGGAATTGAAAAGTGTGCTATGCTAGTAATAAAACGCTGTGAAAAAAAACTAATGAATGGAATACAACTGCCAAATCAGGAAACTATAAAATCACTTGATGAAAATGAAAGCTACAAATACTTAGGAATTTTAGAAACGGACAATCTCATGAAACCAGAAATGAAAGGAAAAGTTAAAAAAAGAATATCTCAGGAGAACTAGAAAACTTATAGAAACAAAACATTAACAGCCTTCACGGAACATTGAACCGAACCCTTTATTCAATCCACCGGAATAGACTGTTCTCGTTCCGCTAGCCATAAACGGATACAAGTTGTAAATTATGTTATTATCGCTCCTGGACAAGATTGAACCTGCAACCTCCAGATGATTGTCACTTAGAACTGTATTAACTCAACCCTTATATCTGTTGCGCCATGGGTCAAACTGGACAATTCAGAATTAATTTTTTAAACTTATGAATGTTCTTTTGGAAATTACGAATGTTCTTTTTATCCAGCATATTTGCATTTATCCATAGTGTTAGGGAGAGTTATGTCCCCTAACGATTCTACACCGGATATACTCATTGACTAGCAGTGAGACAAAGAGACTGACAAGCAGAGAGTCAGGCAGACAAGGACTGGCCCCATGTGATGACTACACACATGATACACACAGTTGAATTCTATCCAAAACCATCCCACTGTATTCCTGGTCAGTGAGAATAAATAAAACAAATATTGTTATATGTTAAACATATTTCACTGTTTTTATTATCATTCTTTATTCCTACATCTTGTTATATAACACATAGGTAGGATTTTTTGCCTTTACTCATATTTCGATTTAAAAAAAAATTATAATCTAGCATTTTTAATTACTGGTTCCCCTATTGTATTCATCTCTATACTTGGTCTACTTAAATGGTCACTCAAGCCTAACATACGTGCTGATTTTTTTAGACAACTTCTACTCCAATGTTATTCCCTATCAATTATCTTAACTTCATCCCATAACGCCAACTGTGATGGTTGGGTCACACCATCCGCATGCCTACAGAGAGTGTCTAGTAAAATACTTTAAGGTGAACTCACATGGTGGTACGCAGATGCCAGGAGCCCACCAAAAGCTATTCAAAGACCATATTAAGGCAACGCTGAAGAAATGTGTCATCACACCTTAAAGCATGAAAGATTTGGCCTCCAGCAGACAGTGCTGGAGAGACGTTTGCCGCACAGGAGCTAAGCAGCTCAATATTGAGATAAACAGAACTGCTGAGCGGTGACGTCTTCATCGTCATGAACAACCAAATATAGATGGAAATTTCCCCTGCAATTTGTGTGACCGCATCTGCAAGTCCAGAATTGGACTAATGAGCCACCATCGGGTCCACAAATGAAGATATGGAGTGACGTCATCGTCATCTGCGACGGACTTCCAAAAGAAAGAAAACAAAGAAGAATCTCATTAGGACAGATGGCTTACCCTTTTCAATTCCATATATAGTCAGCCATAACCGACCAACCTTTTACATCCCGTAAATCAAACCAACCAACCAACCAACCAACTATAGAATTTGCTTTGAAACGGTTTAGCTCAGTCGGTAGAGCGTTCGGCTAGGAAGCACAAGTGTTCCTGGTTCGATACCGGCCCTCGCCAACTCAGCGTACGCGTAGCACAGGGATCTGCACAGTAAACTGAGGAGCTGATGGTAGGTGTGGCGCTCCACTTCGGACGCTAAAATAATCTCCTTCGTCTAGTGCTAGTGAAAAGGGGATAGTCTCCCTCGCTGTATGGCTGATACCGACTTTAGACCGCCTCGACGACTTTACTTTACTTACTACAGAACTACCAAGAGTAGAAGTTGGGAAAAGTTATAGCAACGACGATATTTTACGATATCTTCAACAGAAAAAAATAGTTGCGTCTGAAAAAGGTTTACGCCTAAGACTTTTAACTAAAAAAGGAAACAATGAAGAGGAGTTTCTATGTGAAATGCAAACAGCCTTGTCCAGTATTGGAACTCAGGTTGACGAATTCATATCCTACAACTATAACAACTTGACTGCTTAATATTACCTACTTTCTAGTACACATGGTAAATTTTAAAAAAGTAAAAAATAAAGAATTACAAGTTGTGAATATCTTATTATAATGAAGATTGTGTGTTTTTCTGTCTGTAACCGAAACTATATTACTACTCAAGTCACAATTCCCTTGGTTATTGACATCATATTCTCCATGATTTTATTTTAACCTTTTTGATAATTAATAAAATTGTTTTACATTATTAATACTGTTAACCATATCTACATACGAATAACATGCAATTATATTTATATATACAACAAAATAGCGATTTACAGTGTGAACGGGAAGTCTAATTTGCATAATGATATTAAAAAATCGAATTTAATAAATATGTGCTCAGTGTTATTGATTTCTAACTGTTTGGTTTTATTTTAATGAATATAAGCAAAAATCTCTTCAATGAATCTTAAATGAAATCCATTAACAAGAAAAAATAACTGTAAGTTTATTCTTACTTCCTATTTTAACTAAATACTTACATTAGAAAAAATAGCAGTGAAAGACGAGAGTGATGGAAGAGTAAGTTTCAGTTGTTCCATTTTTTATTATACTCCCTCTGTTTCAAATCTTTTATTATACTCCCTCTGTTTCAAATCTTTTTATCTGTATTCTTATTTAGTTTCATTAGCCTTTCTAATTTAATACAATATTTTATTACATTAAAACTTAAATACTTGCACCCTACAGAGGGTGCATATATTTGCTAGTTAATATAAGATACATACAAAATGTTATAAAGATATCGAGACTCGAGCTTTAGATTTTTTAAAATTATTTTGAAATTAGGAACTAAATACACAAGTTGAGTAACATTTATTGTGATGAACTCTAGAAAAAGTCTAGATCAGTGATTTTAAACCGGGGTTAATATTGTTCCTGGATGTCCATAAAATATTGTTGGTGGTCCACGCTGTCAAAATAGTATGTGGGATTTTGCAATTAGAGGATAACAATCCCAAATTCAATACAAACAATTAATCTAGTTTCATAGCAACACGCAAAATATTTTTTACCACGAAAACATCATGAGGGTTTTGCACTCAGCGCTAACACTCACACACATATGCACGCGTATATATATATATATATATATATATATATATATATATATATATATATATACTAGCAAATATATGCACCCTCCGGGTGCAAGTATTTAAGTTTTAATATGATAAAATATTATATTAAATTAGAAAGGCTAATGAAACTGAATAAGAATGTAGATAAAAAGATTTGGAACAGAGGGGGTATGATTGAAAAATAGAACAACTTTGAAACTAACTCTTCCACCATTTTCCGTTACTCCCGTCTTTCATTGGTAACTTTTCCTAATTTAACTATTTAGTTAAAATAGGAAGTAAAGAATAAAATTACAGTTATTTCTTCTTGTTAATGGATTTCTTTTAAGATTTATTGAAGAGATTTTTGCTCATATTCAATAAGATAAAACCAAACAATTAGAAATCAATAATACTAAGCATATATTTATTAAAATCAAATTTATAATATCAATATGCAAATTAGCCTTCCCATTCACACTGTAAACCGCTATTTTGTTGTATATATGAATACAATTGCATGTTATTAGTATGTAGATATGGTCAACAACATTAATAATGTAAGACAATTTTATTAATAATTGAGGTTTAGATAAAAATCAAATCATGGAGAATGTGACATAAATAACAAAGGGAATTGTGACTTGTATAGTAATATAGTTTCGGTTACAGACAGATAAACCCACAATCTCCATTATAATAAGATATATATATATATATATGGGATGGCAAAAACTCTCGTGAGTTTTTGTACTTTTTGACACACCTTGTATTCTGAAAAAATGTTCCATTTATTAATTTTTTGTGCAAGATATCGCTTTCTGTTCGGAGCAAAATCTTCTTTGCCAGGCCGTAGCAGAGATAAAACTTTTGTGCAGAGGTGTGTGTGTGGGGGGGGGGTAAAATTCAAAATTTCTTGATACTGAAAAAAGGTCGACGGTAAAAATCATTTTAAAAATTGATTACAAATTTCATAAATAATTTTCTCCATTTAAAGTAATAATACAACATTTTAAATTAATTTCAGAGTTTATTTATTTAAATTTGTCATTATTAATATGGAAATGAGTCATATCTAATTATAAGGATTAGCTTTTATTCATTTTATCAATATTGATATTGAATATTTACAAAAAGATAAATAAAAAGAAATATGATAAAAGGTTGTTCTTTATTCTATGAATTATCGATTTTATCGTGTATTGTGACGTAAGCAGTAGCGTAGTTTTAGTTTCCATTATTAATAGAGATATCTATTGTTTGGTTTGGTGTTCTTTATTGAATGGCTTATCAACATGTGTGGGTTATTTAATGCCTAAGCCATCCATATAGAAAATACTAGTCGTACTCTATTACTTCTAGCGATACATATCTGGCGAACGAGGGACTCCATACCTTTCCTAATGGTATCAGTCCGAAAGGGAACATAATATCTGTGCTGGCTTACTAAAACATCGAAGTCCAGCATGTTAACCACGGGGACCCTTCCAATACAAATAAACACGAGGGTTAACCAAAAAGTAATGCCATTTTGTTTAGGACAGGTATACTTATCAACACAGGAACCTGTATCATACATCAAAATGAATCTGGCCCTCCGTGGATCACATCCCTAATACTCCACATAGTCACCGTTTCTCTCAATGGCAATGTTCCACCTTCGAATGAGAGCATGTATCCCTGCCCGGTAAAATTCTGTTGACTGTTCTTTGAGCAATTTTCTCACTACAGATTTCACTTCCTTGTCACTGGAATAATGTTTGCCTCCCAAACCATCTTTCATGTGACCGAAGAGATAATATTCTGAAGGCGCTAAATCTAGGGAATATGGAGGAAGCGATAAAGTTGTCAACCCAAATGAGACGATTTTCCCCGTTGTCCTGATACTTGTGAGGGGTCGAGCATTGTCATGCAGATAGAGGACATTGTCTATTGGCAAGTGGGGTCTTACTCGTCGGATTCTTGTTTTGAGCCTCGTTAGGGTCTCAATCTAAGCGTTTGTTTTATAAAAGAATCTTTTTGACTCACCCTCGTTGTTTCAACTATCTAACATAAATAATTGATTTTTTCATAGGTTTGATTTTAGGTTTGGTTTGCTTAACCGCCAAATTATTATTTATTATGAGGTTCAGCTAAATAATGGACCATTCCGTTTTTATTATAAAGAAGGAAAGGGAAGAAAAGCACTTGATACACAGAAAAATATAAGAAAGAAAGAAAGAAAGAAAGAAAGTGGGAGAAATATTTGGAGAGGGGGCGATAACACTAATTTGTTTTGATCGAACATAATGAAAATAATGAAAGAAAGATAAAACGTGAGAGAGGGTTAAATTTTTTTTAGTATTATCTGTGTTATTCGGACTATTGTCCCCATCTTCATTGTTATTTGTACAACATTTCGGCCGATATACCCTCCGGCCTTCTTCAAGTATTTCTTGTCGGACTCGGGAACCTTCTCGGACTGGGGGGAACCTTCTTTTCGAACTCGAAAAAAAAAAAAAAAAAAAAAACACAATATGAGTCTAGGTAAAAAATCATACATAAGTAAATAGGTAGATATTCTAGCCAAATGTCAAGACATTAGGTTTATAAGTTCCCAAACTTGGACGCTCTTGGACACATGGCCGAGTGGATAAGGCAGTTAGGTTAAGACAGTTCTAAGTGACAGTTATCTCTGGTACCCGAGTTCAATCCTGAGTGAAAGCAGTTAGAAAAATAATTAATTAACACAACGCCTACCCCAGCTATGGTCAGCGGAATGAGAACAGGATACCCCCGTGGACTAAATAAAGGGTTAGGTTCAAAGTTCCGTGATGGCTCCCGAATACGACAAGAAAGTTCCCGAGTTCGAAAAGAAGGTTCCCAAGTCCGAGAAGGTTCCCAAGTCCGACAAGAAATATCTGAAGAAGGCCAGAGGGTATATCGGCCGAAACGTTGTACAAATAACAATGAAGATGGGGACAATAGTCCGAATAACGCAGATAATACTAATCTTTAAGCCTCATCTCAAACATTCAGAGAAATAATTTTTTTTAGATATTGAACTATTTAAGTAATAGCTCTTTAGTAAATATATTAACCGTTGTAATAATTAAATTATCATACTGTGGTATACCCACTGGTATTGTTAGTAAAACGACATTCACTATAATTCGTCGTCCGAGCATCAACACTACATAACGATTGTAACGTCCTTTATTTAAAGCCAAATCCATCCTTGTAGAAGAACAGTAATGGTACTATTCAGCCCACGTGGTACATAGCTGAGGGATGAACGTAATTGAGCGATTGGAGTTCGGAGTCGCTTATTGAGATGTCACAGTTCACCGCGTTACCCACAACACCACGGATACTCCCCCAAAAGTTTAACCAGTACTGATTCATTCATAAATCTGTGTAAACGACCGAGGCCAAGCCTTTCAAGTGGTTACTGTGTGGGCACAGGATAAAAAAACAAAGAATTCAAGTTTACCTACATGTTTCACTAAATTTCAAGATTCCTTAACCATTCACTTGGCACTCCTTCAAAAGTAGTAACTCCTTTTAATCGCCTACATACCAAAAGAAAAGTACAATATCTTATAATGGATATTCGGTGTCTGACCGACTTTAACCGAAAGTAAGTCACTGCTTACGTCAAAATACGCCAGGAATAGTATTTAATTTATAGTCGAAATCATTAATATATAGAATAAATCTTATGTATTATCGATTTCTTTATGAAAACAGCCCATGTTATTTGTGACTTTAAAATCCTGTCTTATATATCCTAAAAAATAAAGGTTTCGATAATACCTTTTAAAAGAATCTATTTAATATATTCATATGGAGAACAGACACACATATATACATATAGATATATAGATAGATAGATATTAGGTAGATAAAAGGATAGTGAATAAGAAATGATAACTCAAAACAAATCTAAGAGTTGAAATAGGGGGCTGACATAAAAGAAGTGTGGGGATAGTTTACAGGAAGTAGAGAGTAGGTTAGGAGTAGATATATATGGAATTTCTCTCTCTCTCTCTCTCTCTCTCTCTCTCTCTCTCTCTCTGAGAATGACTTATTGTCGGAATCAACCGGATAATGAGGAAGTCTGTCCCCTTTTCGCTAGCGCTAGACCAGGGAGATTGCTTTTTGCTGAGGTTGAGCGCCACACCTACCATCAGTTCCCAAATTTACCACAGAGATCAGATTACACAGGCTATGCTAGTCATGGGCTGAGTGGGCGGTGTCAAACTAGGTAATCCTTAACTATTTCCCCGTAAATTCCAACCATAAAATAAATTGAACCCTCATTTTATGTCCGTGTTTTTGCAATAAATGTTTTATTTTCCTTGCACCCGTTATTTTAAAACTTTTAGAATATACACACTGAAGTGAATATTAAAATAAATAAATAAAATATATTTAGTATTGTAAAATAACGGGTGCAAGAAAAATAAAACATTTATTGCAAAAACTCGGACATAAAATGAGGGTTCAGTTTATTTTATGGTAGGAATTTACGAGGAACAAGTTAAGGATTACCTCAAACTAGTGGTTACCAGGCGGGTGCTCTACCGACTGAGCTAAAGAGGCCCCTGCAATACATATATATAACATTTATCATTAATGTTAGTAGAGGTTAAATTTATAGAGAGTTAATATTTAATAAACTTCTAAATAGAAATATATCATACTAGCAGCGGCTACCCCGCGTCGCCTGGGTAGAGGGGGATTTTTTAAGTTAGTTCCGCAGGTCCATTATTATTGAATTGTGAGTTGAATCCTTGTGGGATTTCCCCCATTTAAATCCCTATGTAAAAAAATAACCTTGCATTGATCCAGCTACTCTGAAAAGAAATGTTAATGTCCACTATCTAAAATATTAAATGAAAAAAAAAATCCATGCTGTTATCATTTAAATTTTATTTTTTTAAATTATTTCACGAATATAAATCAAATCTCTATTATTTTTGCTCAAAAACCAAGCCCTGGTGATATTCAATGTGTATATATATTTACTTTGTTTTATTTTCGAAGTTTCCTCCGGACATACATACACACACAACTACCCTTTATATATGTATAGATAGACAATATATATTTACAAATGGCATATAAATGTAGATAGCTCATTCTTTGTATACTATACATTTATAGATAGTATCATTTAATGTATTTATATCAACGGCATGCACACATATATACATATAGATATACAGATAAGTATGGGTGTGAAATTGAAACTCACAGTATGTACAAAAAATAGAAAAATACCAAGCAACGTGTTTTTCTATTTCTTCTACTTAGATAGAAATGTAATTTCTGTCTGTCCCTGTCTCTGTCTGTCTGTCCCTGTCTCTGTCTGTCTGTCCCTGTCTCTGTCTGTCTCTTTCTCTCTGACATATAGGTTTCCACAAAACCTGTTGTGAGAGAGTAGTTTTAAGCGAGGGTTCTAAAGGCAGCATGCTGGATGTAGGGCAAAACTTACGTTTTTACACCAGTATTAATACAGTGTTGCTGGCGTAAGTATAAGTTGGCCGCAGAAAAGTTAGGGGAAAAAAATCCGTTCGTAGAAAAAATAAAGATAAAAATAATAACAAAACCTAAATAATTGTCGATGTTAGCATTTTCTTTGAATATGAATAAGGAAGAAACGCGCTTGGAGAAATTCCCAGAAATCAGGGGGAAATGAATAGGGCATGATTTGTAGAAAAAAAAAATGTTGAAGAGGTGATTTGGCTACCGATTTTAACTTTTATCAGCGGCCAAAGGTGAAAGCAGAATTAAAAGAAATATTCTTTATAAATACAAGATAAGGGCTGTACAAAACAGTTTTGGCAATCTAAAAAAATAATCTCTATGAAATCAAAGTCTTTTATGAAGTACTCGAAGTAGCTACCTGGCGTCGTCTGGGTAGAGGAGGGATTTTTTTTGAAAGTTACTCTCGCAGATCTATCATTACTGAATCACAAGTTGGGTCCTTGCTGGATGCTCCATAAAAATCCCCACGTAAAAAAAGACCTTACGTTAATCCAGTCTGGTGGTAGTGAATGTGTTTATATGTTTACTTTGTCGTTAATTGTTTTATATTCGTAGTTTCCTCCGTACATACATACATACATACATACAACAACTGCTCTCTATTGTTGTTGGCATCCTTCCGTCTACGAGAGACGATGGAGTAGTTTCAAGGTTTTTGTTAACTTGAACTGCATAGCCTGGGTGGGTTCATATGGAGGATGGCTGTTGCCCGTGCAGCAAATCCCCCTCTCCACACTGCCACTGTAAGGTACCAATGCAATTTGGCAACGGTAGTGTCGCAGGAGTTGATGGGTAGCACTAGATTTCAGCATCACACCACCTTTGGGACTCCAGCTCCTTATTTATTTTTGGGGTTTACTCCCTTAGCCTTTCCTTGAAGGCAACAGAGGTTCTGTGTCGGACTTCTTGAGTTGATGGGTTGCCGACCAAGGCTAAAGAGCCCATTCAAACCCATTTTGGGGATTTATGCGAGTAGTAAGTACCCCAATCTTACTACTATCGGTGTTCCTGAATAAGAATTGAGGTTGGGGATATGGTATATTTTGCATTTGTGTATCAGGCAAGAAACAGTACCTTCAGGTCAGTTTTTTTTTTGGGGGGGGGGCAGGATAAGTCCACTAGAGGCGTCAGGGTAGTTCTGATGTCCACTTTGTTTATACACATGTATACGTGAAACCCGCTCGTTCTTGTACACGTGTGGTTTTACCAGCGCCGTTGGATTATATAAGTCACAACTTAGTATAAGTCAATATGCCTTTTAAGGCTTTCAAAAATCATCTTATAAGGTGTCCGGGGTCAAGGCTTTTGTACATATCTCTTAGTAGTTTTGGCAAAAAGAACAAAAAGGGGTGGAGAAGAGAACGCTGGTTAGCACTTTAAACATGGCAAAAGTAACTAAAAGAAAAAGGTAGGAATTAGTAAGAAAAATTAATATCACGTTAAATGTATTAAAAATAAATTACATGTGTAATATTATTTTGCTATTTTTATATTATTACTTTTTGACTTAGCTAAAAATTTGACCTTAAATAATCGATTTAATTAATTCTAATTCGTTTTTAAAATTCGTAGCAGCCGAATTTTTAGGTTACCTAGGTGAACCGTTTCTTAGAAATTTTACAAAATGATTTTAATGTTTTGTTTGTTTGTTTTTTATTCTGTTTTTTTTTTTTTTTTTTTTTTTTTTTTGAAGGTGTGAATAGAAGAAACAAAAAAAAATAGGGAGATATCATGATAGAAAATAAGTACCGAAAACCAGAAAATAAATTTAAAATAAAAACTAAAAAGATAATTTTTGGAGAACCTTTTTTACTCTTTTCGATAATTATTTCATTGCCTATTAACTTATAAAAGAAATTATACATCGATATTTTTTCCTGTTTAAAGGGGGGACTAAATTTTCAATAGAGTTTTTTTCTACAAATAATACAAGATAACGATAATAAACTAAAGTAGTTATTATATTAAATATGTTTTTAGAATCTAAAAATATGAAATTTGAAACTTAAAATTAGACGCTTCATATCTTAAATGAATTTTATATATTAATTTACCATAGCAGATATACCTAATTAAATCAGAAAGTTTTGAAATAGAATAAAATTCATTCATAGATAAATCAACCCTGAAAATTTCATTAAAATCGGAGACTTCCTTGATTTTAGTTAATTTATTATCAAATGATGGGGGGGGGGTAAATTTATTTTATAAAATACGGATTTTACGTCATCTTTGGTGGTCATGTTTAAGATATATTTGAGCAAAATTGCCTGAAAAATAGTTTAAAATGTATTAAAAATAAATTACATGTACAATATTATTTTCCTAATTTTACTGATGCTTATTATGTTACAAATTTTAGACTTATACAAAAATTTGACGTTAAATAGTCAATTTAATTAATTTTAATTGGTTTTTAAATGAATAGCAGGCATTTTGACAGAACCTACTCTTTACCCTAATCCCAATTATCTAGCGAGAGCTTAATGGGTTACACAACGGGTCACGTTTTGTCTAGTATATATATATATATATATATATATATATATATATATATATATATATATGAAAGTGAAGGTGGTATATAAAAGGACAAATATGTATGAATGAATATTTTGAATATGAACACATATATAGATAGATATGATCAAACTGAGATAGATAGATAGATAAATAGATAAATAGATAGATAGATAGATAGATAGAAAGAATAATAGAAAGAAAGAAAGAAAGAAAAATAAGGAGTGAGTCAAACAATGAAAACTTCCTAGGTCGCCTTTGACGTCATTTCACGGGAATCCCACATTTAAAAAAAATACATTTGTCATTCTGATTCTTAAAAATGTGCAGAACATTTCTATTTTCTACTTGACATATTTTTATTTTCATGGGTTGATCAGTGCAGACTGGACTCTTTAGTTTAGTATGGCAACCGATCAAGGAGAAGGAAAATCTCTATTGAAAACGTAAAGAATCTTCTTCTATGGAAACTCTGGCATCTTTAACTGAAGCAACGAGATGGGTTATATATATATATAGCTGCTAAAACCGTATAACTATACTGATGAGAGGTGATACCTCGAAACACGTGTCTATAGTTTACCCTCTTTATACGCTTCCCGTTCTCGGTTGAGCACTCTATTTAGAAGGTATATAATTGCAGATTCACCGTATTCGGCTCGGCCAAATCTCACTTTGTTTACTAAGTTTGAGACCTCTAGGTGAAGGTCATTTCCCCTTAGAAATATAGCAATTAAATAGCCTGCTATACTTGGCGACTGACTGTGGATGTGTGGGTAAGAAGCTTGGCGAGCGTAAGTTCGTTCGGGTTTCGAACCCAGCCAGAGGCAGCTGCTAAAACCGTATAACTATACTGATGAGAGGTGATACCTCGAAACACGTGTCTATAGTTTACCCCCTATATATATATGCACCATAAAGAAGAATATTTGACGTCATATTTCAAACGGTCCACCTTTCCAGCGTTCTTTCTTCAAACTTCAAATTTTGAACAGACTGATAAACAAGGACTATCGCAGTTTTTCTCGTTATTCTGTGATAAAAATTTTTTATTACCTTTTCTTATATCAACAAATGCCCTGAAGAAGATCTAATTAATAGATCGAAACACTGCAGCGTCGGCTAATAAACTTACCACTCAATTTATTTAAAACTGAGTTTTTTTCAATTTTCTTAATAAACTACACACACACACACACACACACACACACACACACACATATATATATATATATATATATATTAAGTCTCATCATCGATGTATACTAACGATTTCCCTCCGACAGAAATCGAAACCGGAAAATCGTTAGTATACATCGTTAATAAAGTTGAAACAGTCTGTACGATGTTCTACACATCGAACAATTCTTTGCCGAGATTCACTTGTCATGATTATTTTCTATAATTATCGAATTTTATGCGATATACGCATTGTAATTGCCTTCAAGCAAAAATATAAATAATAATATATACTTTATCCAACAATGCTTCTAAAAAACAAACATCCAAAAATATTATATATATATATATATATATATATATATATATATATATATAAGTGCTTAATTGGAGTCGTACCTAATTTTGAAAATTAATTAATTAATAATGAATTAGGCGGGAATACCTATTAAATGTATGGCAAATCGTAAAATCAAGGAAGTGCGTTTGGTGTAGGGGTTGTGATATCGGCCTGTCAGCTTGGCAGTCCGGTTTCGAATCACGCACAGGGCGGCCTTCCTATCTATAGCTCTGCTGATGAGGCCTAATAGGCCGAAATGTACATACAGAGATTGATTTTTCTCGATTTGTTTAGCCATACATTTAATAGGTATTCCCGCCTAATTCATTATTAATTAATTAATTTTCAAAATTAGATACGACTCCAATTAAGCACTTATTCTCCCAAAAATTATCGGCAAAAAGCCATTCTAAACAAACCGTGTTTACATATATATATATATATATATATATATATATATATATATATATATATAAAATAGTTACGGTCGGAGAATTTCCACAAACCTTATAAATATTTTGTGAGATTTCTCAGAATGGGAAAGTTTGACCTAATCTAAATTCAAATGGACCTGATTCTGGGAAATTCAACCTTTCTCTCACACTCTCCAATATAGAAATAGAGAGTGAGAGAGTGAGACAGACAAACATTATGGACGAAAGATTAGATACATAAACGTTGTTAGAAAAATAATATATATATATATATATATATATATATATATATATATATATATATATATATATATATCAATAAAGGAAGAACTCAATACAGTAATCCCATAATAAATTTATTTCGACAAAAATTGGGGCCCATATAAATCTAAGTTGATTTAAACCGGCTCCCCAAATTTTCGTCTCATCAGATGGGTCTCAATTCACTTATGAACAAGCATATCACAAAAAAAAAACCAAAGAGCTGAATATATATAAATTCAAACAAAAACAAAAAAATAATAAAAAATTATATATATTTTTTAACAGTGTGGGAGTGTAACCATAGAAACAGGAAGTGAATGAAAAAAAGAGATACATCTCAAAGTTGATTTCTAGGGTGTCCAGACAGACAAAAAGGTGACATGACAGAAAAAACAGAATAGTATATTAAAATATAAATAGACAAGTAAAATAAAAGGATTTTAAATTTAAACAATAGAGTATAATGATGTATAAAAGAAAATACTAGTTAAGATATAAATAATAAAATAGATTAATAGAAGATAATAAAATTAAAAAAATAATAAATAATAGAAAATAAAATAAAAATTAATTAAAAATAATAATACAAATAAAAAATAATACTCAGAAGAGTCCTGGAGACCTGAGGAGACTTGCTGTCACTCGGACTACAGTGAAAGACCATCAGCTAACACTGATGTGAAAACTCAAAAGGAGTAATAATAATAAAAAAATGAAATAATTTGAAAAAATATATATATATAAATAAATAAATAAAATAATCATAATAATGGTAAAATAATTAAAAAATAATAATAATAATAATAATAATAATAATAATAATAATAATAATAATAATAATAATAATAATAATAATAATAATAAGAGATAAAGCAAAGAGTATAATAATAAAATAATAATAATAGTAATAATAATAGGATAAATTAATTAAAATAATAAAATAATTTGAAAAAATATATATAAATAAATATAAATTACAAATAAACATAATAAAATAAATTAAAATTAATAATAAAATAATAATATTAAGATAAAGAAAGATAATAATAATAATAAAAATAATAATAATAGTAATAATAATAGGATAAATTAATAAAAATAATAATAATAATATTAAAAATATTATTAATAATAATAAAATTGAGATGAAGTAAAGATAATAATAATAAAAATAATAATAATAGTAATAATAATAGGATAAATTAATTAAAATAATAATATGATAATTTGAAAAAATATATATAAATTACAAATAATAATAATAATAGAATAAATTAAAAATAATAATAATAATAATGAAATAATAATAATATTAGGATAAAGTAACGATGATAATAATGATAAAATAATAATAATAGTAATAATAATAGGATAAATTAATTAAAATGATAATAATAATATTAAAAATATTATTAATAATAATAATAATAAAATAATATATATATATATATATATATATATAATATATATATATATATATATATATATATATTCATTCATATCCAGTACAGTTTCGCCGTATCAATTTGTCCTCTCAGAGGCTAAACAAATCGAGAAAATGTCAATCCCTGTATGTAAATTTCGACCTATTAGGTCTCATCAGCAAGGTTATAGACATGGAAGATTGCTCCGTGTGTGACTCGAAACCTGCACATAGAGGGATTGACATTTTCTCGATTTGTTTAGCCTTACATTTGAACATATATGCCTGCCTAAATTCAATGATTATTAACTAATTAATTTTCAAAATTAGGTATGACTTCAATTAAGCACATATCCTCCAATATATATATATATATATATATATATATATATATATATATATATATACACACGAATTAATTTTAGAGGAATTTGACCTGAAAAGTTCCGGTGGTTATGTTTAATTTAAATCTAGAGTAAATTATAATATAATAAATTTGTTATAAGTTAGTATAATATAATAAATTACTTAAGATCTAGTTTTTATTATAATCCTCCCACCAACACAAACGTGTTTGTTTTAGATCTTTTCTACTGGGCTGCATACTAGAGTCAGTTGGACACTGTCTGTGAGGAAAGCAACACCATGACGCAATTCACTCCTGCAGTAATTTGAAGAAAAAAAGGCAGGCTTTACTACTTGACATTCCCGTCGGAAGTAGTGAGGAATTTCTTGATTTCAAAAAATGTTTACTTTTTTTTTTTTTTTTTTTTTTTTTTTAGAAATCTCACAAGAATATAATATCTATTTGTGGTAATCTTGAAACTTTAAATTAGCTTTGCAGGAAGCACTTATTATTCAATTAGAAAATCTATTCGATTAAACGTCTACTTGCCTACTATGGCAGGGCGTGTAATAGTTTCCTTGACAAGGTTAATTTCGCAGGGATTGTTCGCTATGTACCGGCGGCCGAACGGATATGGTCTCTGACTATGCCTGTGAAGTCCCGGTTTCGATTCCTGTCGGAGGGAGTCGTTAGTATACATCGCTGAAGAGACTTAATAAAGTCGAAACAGTCTGTACGGTGTTCTGCATGGCGAGCCATCCTTTGCGGGATTTACTTGTCAAGTTTATTTTCTATAATTATCGAATTTTATACGATACATGCATTTATAATTGCCTTCAAGCAAAAATATAATAATATAATATATTAATTAATGGTGATATTATGGTTTCCCACTATAAAGTTTTAAAGTCAGAATGGTGAGATGTCAAAAGTCTGTGTGAAATTGTTGAATATTGTGTTTATTTATATAATTATAATTTATATATGTGTGTGTGTGTGTGTGTGTGTGTGTGTGTGTGTGTGTGTGTGTGTGTGTGTGTGTCTGAATTCAAAATTCCCTCCAGCTATGGGTTAAATAGTAGGCAGACTGCGCCCTTCAGCCTTGGGTAGGTAACCAGTCTAGGAGAGGGATAACTCTGAATTCAAAATTCCTGAGGTCGGTCGTTGATTGGGTTTGTGGCAACCCTTGATGTACCAATTCTTTCCTATCGACTGTGCCAAAAAGTGTGGATGGTCCAACACAAGCCTTCACCACTATAAACAAATCACTGTGTGGGTGTTCATTGTGTGTGTGAACCCTCATGCGTCGAAAATCGACGAGGGAGTCCATAATATGTCACAAACCGAGTGGTAAGATGGTTCCCGTTGAATTTTTAGAAATCTTCTGACGAAGGGTTTTTTCGTCCCGATATATTAAGAAAGGAGGCGGCAGAAAATATCGGCCTCTATGTGAACTCCAGTAAAACAGAGTTCATGAGTTTCAAAAAGAAAGGAAACATCTCAACACTCAACGGCACGCCTCTCAAGCCTGTAGAACAATTCACGTACCTAGGTAGTAATATCTCATCCACAGAGAGAGAGATGTTAACACACGAATAGCAAAGGCATGGTCGGCCACAAACAAATTGTCAGTCATATGGAGGTCTGATCTCCCTGACAAGCTGAAGCGACAGTTCTTCCAGGCTGTGGTTATATCGGTGCTGCTATATGGCTGCACCACTTGGACCCTAACGAAGCGTCTTGAAAATAAGCTAGATGGAAGCTGCACAAGAATGCTACGTGCAGTCTTGAACATATCGTGGAAGCAGCACCCCACGAAGAGACAGCTGTACGGTCACCTGCCCCCCATCTCTCAAACTATCTGAGTGAGACGGACAAGGCATGCGGGACACTGCTGGAGAAGCAAGGACGAGCTCATAAGCGACGTTCTCCTGTGGAAGCCAACACATGGACATGCAAGTGTGGGGCGCCCAGCAAGGACCTACATTGACCAGCTATGCGAGGATGCTGTATGCTCAGCAGAGGACCTCCCAAGTGGAATGAGTGATAGGGAGGGTTGGCGAGAGATTGTCATGGATATCCGTGCTGCAAGCGCGACATGATGATGATGATGATATTAAGAAAACAATAAATCTCAAGGAAACGAACACCAACCTAGTTACTGCATGTTTCTTTACATCCGCATTGTGATAGCCTTCAAAACCAACCAGTAAACCAATACACACACAATGGCTTCAAGCAAATTATAAAACTCTCACATATATATATATATATATATAGTTTTACAATTTGCTTGAAGCATTATATATATATATATATATATATATATATATATATATATATATATATATATATATATATAATATACCAAGCGTGTTGGTAGATCCTTGCGGAGAGAAAAAAAAAAACAGCAGAAAGTTTGATTGTAAAAATATACTACCAAACATCAACCAGGAAGAAAAAAATTTTTGAAAAAAAGAAAGGACCAAGATATTCGTACCAACAAAAAATAATCTATTGGTACAGTATTTAGCCAAAAGAAAAAAACAATTTATATGTATATATATGTATATAAGATATATATATATATATATATATATATTCATATAACCGCTAGGAGAAAGCTAATAAGTAAAAAGTGCTCGATACCTAAGTAGAGCCAATAATAAAGATAATCTAATGAGTCAGACGAACCTACTATTAGTTTCGCATAAAGCTCTTCAGGGCTAAAATCTGACTGATTTTAGCCCTGAAGAGCTTTACATACGCACACATACAAAAAAAATAATAAAAATAAACGCATTCACGCTCACACGGGAATACAGTTATTTAAAAAATAACGTCATTTTCAAAAAGAAAAAAAAAATTCATTTAGGAAGAAATGCCATAGCTGTACTGCTTCAGTTCAATTCTTTTGATAAAGAGGTATTACCTCGAAAATTCAAGAAATAATAAAAAATACAGGTCAACACACAACACCATTGTTACCGTATTATTATTTTTTATTTATTCCAAACTGCATTGTGATAGCCTTCTAAATCAACCTCCTAACCAATACATACACAATGCTTCAAGCAAATTATGAAACTCTCTTATATATATATATATATATATATATATATATATATATATATATAACTTTCAAAGAAAGAAAAACTTAACAAACCGTCATTCCGGAATAAATTTATTTCGATCAGAAGCTCAAAAGGCTTTTAAAATTTTTTAAAAATTTCAAAATATCTTTAAGAGACTGGCCTCTTCAGACGGATTTTACAAAATGAAGGAATTCACATAAAGCTGGCAAACAGTCAGTCGGAGTTTGACCCTACCCTAGCTAAGGATAGTTGTTGTGTCTAGTCACGCGGAAGAGGTGTGAAATGCGGAAATACGTGTCTGTGGATGACTTATTAATATATATATATATATATATATAAGGTTTGTTTAGAATGGCTTTTTGCCGATAATTTTTTGGAGAATAAGTGCTTAATTGGAGTCGTACCTAATTTTGAAAATTAATTAATTAATAATGAATTAGGCGGGAATACCTATTAAATGTAAGGCTAAACAAATCGAGAAAAATCAATCTCTGTATGTACATTTCGGCCTATTAGGCCTCATCAGCAGAGCTATAGATCGAAGACCGCCCTGTGCGTGATTTGAAACCGGACTGCCAAGCTGACAGGCCGATCCCATAACCCCAACACCAAACGAACTTCTTAGATTTTTTATGATTTGTTTAGAGTAGGTTAACATTCCTAACATTTAATAGGTATTCCCGCCTAATTCATTATTAATTAATTAATTTTCAAAATTAGGTACGACTCCAATTAAGCACTTATATATATATATATATATATATATATATATATATATATATATATATATATGTCGGGGTGGCTTAAAGTCAGTATCAGCCAATCAGCGAGGGAGTCTATCCCCTTTTCACTAGCGCTAGACCAAGGAGATTATTTAAGCGCCTGGGGTGGAGCGCCACACCTACCATCAGCTCCTTACTTTACCGCACAGATCCCTGTGCTACTCTTACGCTGAGTTGGCAAGGGCCGGTATCGAACTAGGAACCTTGTGATTTACTAGCCGAACGCTCTACCGACTGAGATATATATATATATATATATATATATATATATATATACTTTTCGCCATGTGTTATAGTGTTAATCGATTATTTTCGGTAGGTGCGACCCTCTTGGTGTTTTCGATTTTCATTTTTTCCCCAGGTGAAGTAAAAGTATCAAATTGTTGGGATAATTCGATTTAGGATCACCAAATACTCTGTACATCCACAATGCATGCTCATGTTGATGCACACTTATACATTTATTCAAGGATTTTTATAAATCCCTAAGATAGCTCAATTTATGATAATTGATAGCTTAATTACATCTTATTATAATGGAGATTGTCGGTTTTTCTGTCTGTAACCGAAACTATATTACTATTCAAGTCACAATTCTCTTAGTTATTGACATCACATTCTCCATGATTTTATTTTTATCTAAACCTCAATTATTAATAAAATTGTCTTACATTATTAATACTGTTAACTATGTCTCCATACTGACAACATGCAATTATATTTATATATACAACAAAATAGCGGTTTACAGTGTGAACGGGAAAGCTAATTTGCATATTAATATTAAAAAATCGAATTTAATAAATATGTGCTTAGTATTATTGATTTCTAACTGTTTGGTTTTATTTTAATGAATATAAGCAAACATCTCTTCAATGAATCTTAAATGAAATCCATTAACAAGATAAAATAACTGTCATTTTATTCTTTACTTCCTCTTATAACTAAATACTTAAATTAGAAAAAATAACAATGAAAGACGAGAGTGATGGAAGAGTAAGTTTCAGTTGTTCCATTTTTTATTATACTCCCTCTGTTTTAAATCTTTTATTATACTCCCTCTGTTTCAAATCTTTTTATCTGTATTCTTATTTAGTTTCATTAGCCTTTCTAATTTAATACAATATTTTATTACATTAAAACTTAAATACTTGCACCCGGAGGGTGCATATATTTGCTAGTACAGAGTAATATTGACACTTTCAATATGAAAGAAAAAAACTTACCAAACCATTATTTGACTATTTATAACTTTATTTAGATCAGAACTCAATAGTTTCATCAAACAGCCAACTACATAATAACCAAGAAAAGTTGGCTGTCTGATGAAACTGGGTTCATTGATTGAGTTCCAATCGAAATAAATTCATAATAGCCAAATAACGATTTGTCAATTTTTTCTTTCTTATTGAAAGTATATATATATATATATATATATATATATAATATATATATATATATATATATAGTCATCCACAGACACGTGTTTCGACTTATCAAGTCTCTTCAGTGTGGCTAGACATTCTGTGAGCTACCTACAGCCGGAATAGAACTACGATGGATTTAGCATCAGTCAGACATTTTAATCGCTCGGCCATCGTTACCCACAGAATGCGAAGGGGATTTTAACTGTTTTAACACACATCTGTATGTATGTAAAGACCGCCGTAGAGTGCTCGTGTTGTTATGGATCCAAAGGGAGAAAATTAAATATTTTATAAAAATGGGTTATGTTTTTTTTTTCAATTATTATTATACATTTGCGACACGTGTTTCAGATCTTCCGATATCTTCTCCGGGCGTTGATTAACCACATAGACATAGAAGGTGGTTGATTAACGCCTGAAGAAGATATCAGAAGATCTGAAACACGCGTCGCCAATGTAAAAATATATACTTTTTTTTAAACATAATCCATTTTTATGATATATATATATATATATATATATATATATATATATATATATAGGTGTGTGTGTGTGTGTTTGTTTGTTTTTAAATTATTATTTTACACACACACACACACACACACACACACACACACATATATATATATATATATATATGTGTCTGTATATGTTCAAATGTAAGACTAAACAAATCGAGAAAATGTCAATCCCTGTATGTAAATTTCGACCTATTAGGTCTCATCAGCAAGGTTATAGACATGAGAGACTGCTCCGTGTGTGACTCGAAACCTGTACATACAGGGATTGACATTTTCTCGATTTGTTTAGCCTTACATTTGAACATATATGCCCGCCTAAATTCAATGATTATTAACTAATTAATTTTCAAAATTAGGTATGACTTCAATTAAGCACATATCCTCCAATATATATATATATATATATATATATATGTGTGTGTGTGTGTGTGTCTGTGTATGTTTTTTTTCCAAATTATTATTTTACATTGGCGACACGTGTTTCATATCTTCTGATATTAATGATGTTAATTAATCACATAGACATAGAATGTGGTTGATTAACGCCTGAAGAAGATATCAGAAGATCTGAAACACGCGTCGCCAATGTAGAATTATAATATTTAAAAAAAAAACATAATCCATTTTTATGTGTGTGTGTGTGTGTGTGTGTGTGTGTGTGCTAACCCAGTGAAAAAACAAACCGGTCCTTTTAATCTTCATCATATTAACCGTGAGAATCTAACAATAAAAAGCACTTGTCGACATCTTTTCATGATCTACCGACGATTGATTATTTATTCGGGATCAAGTGACAACTTTAAATTCACCCGAAAAGGAATTTTAGGGTTTCAGTGTTTATCCTTTGAATGAGATATTCTTGGAAATGGAGAATGAATTTCCCCTTGCATCACCGGGGTGGGAGATGCTGTTTATCTAGAAGTCATCTATAACTTCCTGTTAGGTGCTGTTAAAAAGTAGGATCGGGCTAGTAAAAATCGTTTATGTTCTAAGAATTATCAAGAATTTTAAAAAAATTATATGAACGGGATATATATATATATATATATATATATATATATATATATATATATATATATATATATAATAGGATGTTTTCATTATTTACATTAACCCACCACCCCACCGTTGTTGATTATGGCACTAAGTATTTCGTTGAATTTGAATACATTAAAATAAAAAAAAACCCGGACTATATGACCTTTAGGCACCCCTTTTGCGATCTCGATTCGTGGGGACTTTTTTTTTCATTTATACCGTCAAAATCTGGTTAATTGTTAACTGACAATTTTTAGAGTTTTTTTTTAAATTATAAAACTAACCCCTAACCCTAACCGTAACTCTAACCCCTAACCCTATCAAACAACCGAATTTTGACGGTGTAAATCGAAAGATTGTCGCCACGAATCGGGATCGCAAAAGGGGTGCCTAAAGGTCATATGATCCAATAAAACTAATAAAAGAGATATTGTTATATACTAACAGGACCTGTGGTTATACCACAATATGATAATTTAACTATTACAAAGTTTGATAACTTGTAAAATAGTTCAATGCGCATAAAATTATGATAATCTTGATTTTGCTCTCTCTCTCTCTCCCCCTCTCTCCCCCCTCTCTCTCTCTCTCTTTCCCATTCTTTTTTTCTTTCTTTCCCTCTTTTCTTCTTTTCATCTTTTCATTATGTTTGATTGAAACAGATTAGTTTTATCGCTTCCACGCGCTCACCCCTCTCCCTGTTTTTCCTCTTCTCTCTTTTGTTTCTTTTTTCTTTCTTTCTTATTATATTTTTCTGTGTAGCATGCTCTTTCCCTCCCATTTTTTTAAATAATAAAAACGAAGTGGTACATTTTTAGCTGAGGTGACGACACTCATAAGGAAGAAGAATTCGGCGGATAAGTGACACCAGAGGGTGTTGCAAGATGATGACGGTTGGAATATTAAGGAACAAGAGTATTATATGTAGCTTAAGATTATATATATATATATATATATATATATATATATATATATATATATGCATAAATATATATGCATAAATATATATATATATATGCATATATATCTGCATATATATATGTATATATATATATGCATAAATATATATATGCATAAATATATATATATATATATATATATATATATATATATATATATATATATATATATATATATTATTATTATTATTATTATTATTATTATTATTATTATTAAAGTTATTTACGAAAATAAAAAGTGTAGAACAGTCAGTGGGAATCGAACTCACTAATCTATCTTGATTAACAATCCCATTTCGTGGAGAACCCACTGAATACTGTTTAAATCTAACCAATCTCGTATGCTTCTTTGTATGCACTCTGCAACAAACAAACTAAAATACATGCATAACTATTTGCACACGGACAGAAATTATGGGGCACCCAGTGAGAATCGAACTCACTAACAGTGGTCAACTAATATTGTTTGCTAAACTTTATACCATATGAGGTGCCTACGCAAAGCTATATAAATGTACTGTGACTTACGAGTGTCCAATCGTACTAGTTTTCCGAGTTACGAGCTGTCAATTTGAATGCCTAAATACTGTAATCTTTTAGCAAAATGTTGCTATACGATTAATACTGTGGTACCTTGCCATACGAGTTTTCCCTTCATGAGTTTTCCGAGTGGTCAATCTGTCGATTTTTTTACTTTGTGTTGTGAGTTAAAATTTGAATTACGAGAAAACTTCAGATACGCTTATGTTAATAAGTTCACTAAAAACATTAAAAAATAAAATATTATCTATAAAAAAACAAAAAAAACATTAAAAAATACCACAGCTCCTATTTCTTTACTTTCTACTTTTTTAATAATAAAATACAATGTTATTTTACTTATTTATATTAAACGTAACAAAATAATTAGGATAATTTGGGTGTTGTGGACTGGAACGAATTAATGGCATTTCAGTTTATTTCAATAGTGAAAATTGATTTGATATACGAGGAAATTGAGTTACGAGCGAAACAAATTAAACTCGCAAATCAATGTATCATTGTAACTACTCACTCATGTTAGTTTATTTCAGCGCATGAGTAGCACAGCAAGGATCTGTGCGGTAAGTGGGTAGCTGATGGTAGGTGTGGCGCCCCATCTCAGATGCACACATTTTTTTCTGGTATATCGCTAAATCTAAAAAGTGGATAGACTCCCTCGGTGTGCGGCTGATACTGAGAATAGGCTCCAGTAAGTCACTTAAAACTACATAATTATTTTAGCTGAAAGAGATACTTCAGCGAAATCAAATTTAAATCTTTCTAGTTAATCGTTAATTGAAAAGAGGACAGACCTCCTCAATGTGTGGTTGATAATAACGATAGGCCACTCAGCTTAGTTTACAAGAAGTAAACACACCCAGTATAACGCTTAAAAACTACATAATGCTTTTAGCTGAAAAAGGCCGGACTTCAGCGAATTAGTTTCACTTTTATTTCTGAGAAAGGCTTTCTGAGAAATCCATTTATTTACTATATAGGTTACTGCAGCGAGTCAAATTCCACAATGAACCAGATAGAGATGTGAACAACATCGTCTACGATCTAACACACGTTTACCTGATCAAACAAATCTGGAATATTACGTTATTATTAACCAACACTGAACCCATGTTTTCATCATATTCAACAATGAAGAACGTTTTAACTTTTGATATACATTCGCCTTCGCAGGGTAATTGTAAAATTACCCTAACTATAGACCGAAATGGAATATCAGAAACAAAACAAAAATGTGACAACATGATTTTAAAATCCGAAGACAAAAAGAAAAATAAACGACAATTAACGGAGAGTCTACGCTATTTGCGTGAATGTTACTGGTTCTACGGTGAGATGAGCCATTCGGAAGCCCAACAAAAGTTATCCAATGCCAATGTCGGATCTTTCTTGCTCCGTGATAGCGAAAATCCCGACGCCAATTATTGCTTTTCCCTTAGCATGAAAATGAACCCAGACACTGTGAAGAGTATGCGCATCACCTTGAGAGATGGCTTTTTTTACACCCGTTCGGTGAAGGAGTTTCGTCAATTCCCCAATATTCTGGAACTAATTATGTTTTATATGAAACAGAGCACGACCACGTCTAACAAAAAAAAAGAGGGTCGAATGTTCCCAGGACTTTTGAAATATCCAATGTGTCAATCTCCACCATCGCTAATGCACCAGTGTCGGCTAGAAATAAACAAAGCTAACGCGGAGAATAACCGAATAAATTTCGAACGACTCCCCAACAAAATAAGGAATTACCTGGAAGCTTACCCTTTCACGATATAAAATTGACTAAAAAAAATGCCAAAAAAAAAAAAACAACCTTTTTCGCTATCGGCGAATAAGTAAACATTGATGTAAAAGTCGATCTATGGTCCAATTACGCTGAGAGCATAGTTTCCGACGGATCCCTAAAGTTAAGCAGTCATGAGCCTGCTCACTACTGAGATGGGTGACAACTGACTGACTGACTGATAAGGGGCTATGCAAGCAACACAAATGCACACAGTCAAACGCACAGACACACGAAGATGTGTTAATGCGAAAGAAAGAGAGAGGCAGTCTGTGGATACACCGACATACACTTAAGGACTATGTTTGTGCAGGCCAGGTAATCCCCAACGTATATATATATATATATATATATATATATATATATATATATATATATATATATATATATATGAACAAAAAAGACTAATGAGAATGTTTATTCTGCGGCCTTTGTTTTTTTTTATTATTCTCAAATAATTTAACAGTAATATATATATATATATATATATATATATATATATATATATATATATATATATATATTTATATAATATATATATGAAGAAGATGCAAAAAAGACTAAATGAGAATATTACATCCGCGGACTTTTTATTTTTATCATTATTCTCAACTAATTCCGGCAGTAAATGTTTCTGTGAAAACAAAATAATTAAAAAGTTGAAAATATTTTTTTACAAGAACTGTAAGAGAAACAACATGAAAGCACTGATTACGTAACATATCCAATATATATATATATATATATATATATATATATATATATATATATATATATATATATATATATCTTTATTTATTTATTTAACTATTTATTAGATTTATTTTTTCAAAAATAAATTATTCTTTTCAACATGTTGAATTGAAATTTTAACTGTTCGAACGTGTTTACTTTTTATTTAAATTTGTTTTTTACTTTTATTTTATGCTTAATTTCTTTAATATTATTATTTGACTAACATAATGAAGTTTTCACAATATTTAATTTTTTTTATATTAAATACAGTTTGAGAGTCATATATGGCCCTCAAACGTGTCAGAGAAAACAAATGAAAAAAAAAACGAGTGAAAGTGTTAAGAATTACGATGTTTCTGTTGTATTTGTCTTAAAATTGTTTAGATTTGTATAATTTTGTATAGTTTTTGTTTTTAATGTTCTTTTCAGGTTGTTTATGTTAGATAATTCTATTTGGTATTAACCCTACGTAAAATAATCACGTAACCCCTGCAGTACCCCCCCAAAAAAAAACAAAAAAAACAAAGGAAGATATACTAAAAAAAACTCCAGAAAAAACGAATCGACGTGAACATACTAAGTAGTTAAATTACTGAGAAGCGAGGTGCACGTGTACTTAGGAAACTTGTTGTCACTTGGTCTCCAGCGACTGCGACTTGATATTACTACCTAAAAACTTGCTCATTGTACTGTAATATATATATATGATGCTCTCTCTCTCTCTCTCTCACACACACACACACACACACACACACACACACACACACACACACACACACACAACCTTGAGGTTTGTTTCGATTCCGTTTATCGCAAAAGATTTATACACACACGCGCAACCACACATTCATAAACACATAAAAAATGCACAATGCTTTTTTTCGACACAAACATTTACACATTCTAATACTCACGCCGCAAAAAAGAATATTTGACGTCATATTTCAAACCGTTCATTTTTTCAATGTTCTTTTTTCTCAGACTTCAAATTTTAAACAGACCGATAAACAAGGACTATTACTCGCCTTTCTCCTTATTCTGAGATACATTTAAAAAAAAAAATTTTTTATCACCTTCCACATACCAATAAAAGCCCTGAAGAAGATCTAATTAATAGATCGAAACACTGCAGCGTCGGCCCAAAAACTCACAACTTAACTCATTTAAACCTGTGTTTTTTCAATTTTTTTATTATACGACATATATATATATATATATATATATATATATGTATATATATATATATATATTATATACAGTAAAATGTATACATATATATATATATGTGTATATACACATGTATATACATAGGTATATATGGGAGTAAAATATGGAATAGGTATGTATATATATATATACATATATATATATATATATGTATATACATATGTATACATATATATGTATACACATATGTATAAATATATACATATATATATACATACATGCACATATATATGTATATATATACGTATATATTCACACATATATTTACACACACATATATATAAGTAATAATACACACACATATACATATATATATATACATTTATATACTAATATGCATATATATACATATATACCTATATATACATATATGTACATATATACATACATATATAAATATTTATATATATATACAGATATATACATGTATATGCATATAAATATACATGAATATATACAAACATCGTCTGTTTGTTTACGTCTCGTAAGTTCGTGTAGAGGTCACTTAAGAGGAATATAAATACTACTACTTAACAAAGCGAAGAAAATCTTGCTAAGTCCGTTTGGTGTGGAGGTAAGACACTTGCCTGCTAATTTGACAGACAGGTTTCGAATCACACACGGGGCGGTCTTCGTATCTATAGCTCTGCTGATGAGGCCTAATAGGCCGAAATGTACATACAGAGATTGATTTTTCTCGATTTGTTTAGCCTTACATTTAAATAGTTTAATCCCGCCTAATTAATTATTAATGAATTAAATTTCAAAAAATAGGTTCGACTTCATTTAAGCACATATTCTCCCAAATATCTACATATATACATATATATACATATATACATACATACATATATTTATACATATATATATATATATATATATATACACGCACACGCGATATATATGTATAAATATATATGTACATACATATATATATATATATGTATATATATATATATACTTTTAATTGTTGTTGGAAGACGTTTTAAAGAACAGATGATATATGAACCATCAATGTATCATATACATTTATTATTTACTCATTTATTTTGAGGTACTCATCTATGCATTATTATTGGGGTTTATTTTTAGCAGCTGAGATGACAATAGTGGGCTTCCCGCGATAACCTTAGCGGTTAACTCCTGACCCGGATTCTTCTATTTATTTTTGTTTGTTTTTCGAAAGCTAAAAACTTGGAATGGATTATTTACCTAAAACCTAAAACACATTCATTAAAACAAACAAATAAACAAACATGGACATATATTTAAAAAATTTGATATTTCTTTTTAAAAAGATTTATCTTTATTAACACAATCTTGGTCACTAGATTTTTGTTATTGTTTTGATTTTTGGGTTTTTGGTTCTTCCCCTAAAAACTTAGACATTTTGATTGTTTTAAAATGGTATAATTTCATTTTTAAAAATGATTATTACTTGCTAATGGACACTAGTTTTTATGCTGTTCCTGTGATTTTTTTTCTCGTTTGTTTTTCCCTAAAAACTTCGACACAAGGATTTTCTTTAATTGTACAATTAAAAAAAAAAATACCTATGAGCCCAAATTTGGACACTAGTTTTTTTTTTTTTATAGTTTTTTTTCCCCTTAAAACGAGACATAAGGTTTTTTTTAATTGTACAATATTATTTTTCAAAGGTTTGATACTTAGTAACCAAAACATTAACACTAGTTTGTTTTTATTTTTTAAATTATTTCTGTTTTTCTTTTTTGTTGTTTTTTTCCCTTAAAAACTTAGATATAAGGTTATTTTTAAAGATTGTACAATTAAAAAAAAAAAATAATACTCACTAAACCAAACATTGACATTTTTTTTTTTTTGTTACTTTTTTTTTATTGTCTTTTTCCCTTAAAAACTTTGAGAAAAGGACTTTTTTTAAATTGTACAATTTAAAAAACAAAAAAAGATTGATACTTACTAACCCAAACATGGGCACAAGTTTTTTGTTATTATTTCAGCTTATTTTTTGTTTCCTTTCCCCTAAAAAAACTTTGATAAAAGAGATTTGAAAAATTGTACAATTTTATTTTTAAAAAGATTAATACTTACAAAACAGAAAAATGGACAATATTTTTTCTTCTTGTTTCTGTTTTTTCTAGTTAGTTTTTTTCCCTAAAAACAGAGACACGGATATTTAAAAATGAATAGTAAAATTTTATTTTTTAAAATTCAATACTGACAAACCCAAAGTTGAACTGTAGTTTTTTTGTTTTGTTATTTTGATTTTTGGATTTTCGTTGTTTTATTCTAAAAACTTAGTCATAAAGTTTTTTTTTTAATTGTACAATTTTCTCCTTCAAAAATTTGATATTTACTAACCCAAAATTAGAGACTATTTTTTTGTTATTCTTTTAATTTCTCGTTTTTCTTTATTTTCTTTCCTAAAAACTTCCATATTATTTTTTATATTCAAATTGTACAATTTGATTTTTAAAATGATGGATACGTACTAATACAAACTTATTGTATATATATATATATATTATATATATATATATATATATATATATATATATACAGAAAAATGCCCGCCTAATTCATTAATTATCAACTCATTAATTTTCAGATTATGTATGACTTCAATTAAGCACATATTCTCCCACAAATTGTCGGCTATCGCCATCTCAAACACATTGTTTGTTTACTTTATATATATATATATATATATATATATGTGTGTGTGTGTGTGTGTGTGTGTGTGTGTGTGTGTGTGTGAAATTAAACAAACAATGTGTTTGAGATGGCGATAGCCGACAATATATATATATATATATATATATATATATATATAATCATGTTGCGCCAGCTGCACATATATCCATGACAATCTCTCGCCAACTCTCTTTATCATTTATTGCCCCCGGAGATCCTCTGCGTGGCATCCAGTGTCAGCACAGAACTGGTCAATGTGTCTCTGCTGGCTGGCATATGCTGGCGTGCCCATATGCTGGCTTCCACAGAACGTCACCGTTCATCATTGCTTCTTCAACAGTATCCGTCCTGCCATGTTCGCCTTACACGGATGGTTTATCTGATATGTGACAGGTGGCCGTAGAGCTGTTTTCTCGTGGCGTGTTGTTTCTAAGTCTTGTTTAAGATTGCATGAAGCATTCTTGGGCAGCTAACACACACACACACACACACACACACACACACATACATATATATATGCATGTATATATACGTGTATATATATACATAGATATATACATATATATATATATAAAGATAAATCTAATGAGTCAAAACTTTTAAACCTACTAAAAGTTCCGATTAATGCTCTCCAGGGCTAAGATCCGTTGTGGCTAGTACATACATTAGGCATTGGCAAAAAAATCGGCTGCTACGAGTTTTAAAAGCGAATTAAAAAAGTCATTTTGTCAAAAACGCATTTTAGTCTGATTTTGCCAGTACCTAACATACATACACACATGCGATGCACATATATATATATATACATATATATATATATATATATATATATATATATATATATATATATATATATATATATACAAACATATGTATTAACATATATTATAATTAATATACATATATATTGACTTATTCTGTAAAAAATAATCATTCATTTTTGTAATAATTGCATATATTATGGCTATATTTCCCTTAGGGAGTAATATATATATATATATATATATATATATATATATATATATATATATATATATATATATATATATATATTCGTAGTTGTTTTTAGTATAGGAGAATTCAAAAAAAGTCTCTCGTCCTTTACTTTGAGCTTTTCTGTGAGTGTAAATAGAAAGATTGGAGAGTGTGAGAAGAAGATTGAACTTCCCACTTTATATGTACGTTAATTTTCATCATCAGACAGACATTAGCTTCTCAACACATTGGCCCTAATAGAATTTCAAGAAACAGCTATATCTAAATTTAAATGGTCGAACGTTTCCTTTCTCAGAAATCTTGCAAAATAATTTTAATGTAGGTTTTTTTTAAAATTCTCCCATCGTATTTATTTTCAAAATTTAATTTGCTTTGCAAACTCACTTTTTTTCCTGAACACAATTATCTACACCACTTAAGATATTGAACTTGTGTCACATCCTTTTTGGTCAGAGGGGTTGGGTAAATATGTTCATTCTCTCCAGACGGCTGGTGATTACGCACAAGCGTAATTGACAACAAATCTCCTCTCGTCCCCATAATTTTTCAGAAGAAAAAAAAAAGACAAAAAACGCTAAACTTGCAAAATGGTCGGAAAATTAAAACGGAAAGTTTTTTGGTGGTTCCCTATGACAGTTTAACCACAGTCTACGAATTAACTTTTTGCGAATTGGGTTACGGTTTAGGGATTTGGTGATTAAGGTTGTTTTTAATTACGTATTGCTTTAAAAAAAATTACTATACATTTAATTAACCATTGAAATTAATTATTGAATGCAACGGTAGACACATTAGTCTCAGTTGTTTGTGTTAATATTGCAATGTATAATTTCAATTGAACTTGGTTTTAAAAACATATTTTTCAACATTAAATGTATAGTAATTTGGTTTTTTGATATTTTTTAAGCAATACGTAATTAAAAACCTTAATCCCCAGACTTCTAAACCGTAACCCAATTCGCAAAAAGTTAATTCAATTTGCAATTTTAGCCAGAAAAAGTACACTACAATTGAAAAAAAATTGACTAATCATAAAATTTTCTTGCAGTCGGAGCGAAATTTCTTCTGGTTATTATACTGTAATCAACAGTAGCAGCATCTTTCACTCAACAAATGTTTTTGACGGTTTCAGTGGCATACTGACCCAGTTGGAACTCATAGAGCATAAGTTCCCATATTAGACTACGTTATATATTCATCTGTGCAGCTTTCAAATCAAACACTGCCTGAAACAATGCATCTGTAAGCGAACCAACTGTCGTTGTCAGATAAAGAGGTGGTCAAAACCACCAAACACCATCACCTCCTCTCCTTAAAAGTTCCCAGTTTTTTTCTCTCTTCCCAGCAAGGAAAATAAAACTTTCTTAGGGTAAAAATATATATATATATATATTTATATATATACGAGTGAATGAATGCGCGCGTGTGTGTATGTATGTTAGGTACTGGCAAAATCAGACTAAAATGCGTTTTTGACAAAATCACTTAAATAATAGGTTTAATTATTTTTAATTCGCTTTTAAAACTCGTAGCAGCCGATTTTTTTGCCCATACCTAATTTATGTACTAGCCACAACGGCTACCTACTGCTGCTTGATATGCTTCTGTCTCAATCTAGAACGTACCAAAATATTACGTAACTTTTGCCTCACCCTAGCAAAATATGCGTCGCAATAGTGAAGAGTATTCATAATATTAGTATTATTTATTTGTAAAAACAAGATGAAAAAAACTTGATCACAATTTGTTCAATAAATAAGGTGATTTTTTTTTCCTAAGGTATTGTCAATGTCTTTTTTTTTTCTTTTTTTTTGCGGGGTTTTCTTTTTTTCGGGATTTCATAAAAGTTGGAACCAGAAAAGTTTACATGACAGCAGAGCGCCTCAAAGTGAGGTACATGGATCGGCGCGTATACGCGAGTCATTAACTAGGTTTCAACCACCCTGTCGGTGGGGCTTAGAATACGGCGACTGTATCCCCTGCAGAGTAGGTAATATGTCTCCAAAAAGGGGTGTCTTGAGTGTAGCACTATACTGCATTTGATGGTGAGGCTCCGATTCTGGAGATATAAATGTATTACGCAACATGTAATTTCAAACATTTTGTTACGTAAATAAATTACGCATTTTGTTATAGTTGTTCGTGAATGGCTGAATCACCATTTTCCTGGGAGATGGATGGGTAGACGTGGTCCGTATCAGTGACCAGCCAGAAGCCCTGATTTAATACCATGCGACTTTTTTTTCTTTAAGGTTGGTTGAAGGAGCAAGTTTACTCTACAAAACAAAAACGACTTTGGAAGAACGTAAAGGACGAAACTAAATAGGAACGCATATAAAAAGATTACTCTTATTCTTGTTTTATTTGAATAGATTACTGTTTAAAATTACGCATCGTAACGGGCGACTATGTTATGTTCAATAAAGCCTTAAGTCGTAAAACTACCTCTTGCCTTTGTCTCTTTCCTTTCTCGTCCCTTTTCGTTCCTTTCGTTCCTGAATTCAATTTCAACTCACCAGCTCAGAAGAACTAAGAACCAAGCTTTTATATGGGGCTAAAATACCAGCACCAAACAACTTTAAATTAGCTCCATATATTTTATGTATATTAGGTACTGACAAAATGAGCCTAAAATGCGTTTTTAACAAAATAACTTTAGCCCCCCACTACAGAAAATAATTTACCAAAAATCAGGGAATTATCAGATTTTAATGAAATGTTCAGTGTTTATTCATCAATGAATGATCTTTATAATGCATTATTTATTTTATTTCAAAACTTTCTAATTTTTTTCAGGTCACTTAATTTTTACTCCCCCTTACGTTGGGGGCGTGACAATTTTGCGAGTTGGTCATTTTCTGTACTAATTACAGTATAAATAATGAGATAAAAGACCGAAGTTATGAATAGAAACAAAACAAAAAAAATTTTTTACGGTGGCTTTTCTATGAGAAAATAAGTACCAAAAATCGAAAAATAAAATGTAAAAAAATAATAAATAACTAATTTTTTGGAGATTATCTTTTACTCATTTCGATAATTATTTAATTGGCTATTATCTTATAAAAGAAAAAAAATACATCGATATTTTTTCTGCTTAAAAAGGGGGGGGGTACATTTTCAATCGGGTTTTTCTTCAAAACTTATTACTTTCATCTAAGAAAATAAGGTTTGCATTAAATAGAGATTCCTGTCTAGAATCTAAAAATATAACATTTTACAATTAACATCAGGATTTTCACATTTTAAATGAATTTTATAAATTAATTTTTCCTAGCAAACATGCTAAATTAAAGTTTTGAAATAAAATAACTGATGCATTATAAAATTCATTAATTGATAAATCAATACTGAAAATTTCATTAAAATCGAATATTTATCTGATTCTTGGTGAATTTTTTTGCAATCGCGAATGTTACAGTAAAATTGTAAACAAGCGCGAAAAACCATTGAAAAATAGACAGAATGGCGAATCGCGTCGAAATTGACCAAAACAAATAGTTTTAAATCTATTAAAAATAAACTGCATATGTAATGATATTTTTCTTTTTTTAATGATGGTCATTATGTTACTACTTATCGATTTAGACAAAGTTTGACCTAAAATAATAGATTCAATTATTTTTAATTCGCTTTTAAAACTCGTAGCAGCCGATTATTTTGCCAGTACCTATACTTCGCCGTTAATTGTTTTATTTTCAAAGTTTCATCCGGACATACATACATACATACATACACACATACATACCAACTGTCTTTATTATATATATATTATATATATATATATATATATATATATATATATATATATATGAGGTTATGTAAACAAACAAATGTGTTTATTTTTATATGGCTTTAAGTCGACAATTTTTGGAGGATATGTGCTTAATTGAAGTTATACCTGATTTTTGAAAATTAATTAGTTAATAATTAATGAATTTAGGCGGGCATATATGTTCAAATGTAAGGCTAAACAAATCGAGAAAATTTCAATCCCTGAATGTACATTTCGACCTATTAGGTCTCATCAGCAAGGTTATAGACATGGGAGACTGCTCCGTGTGTGACTCGAAACCTCGACCATCAAGCTGTCAGGCGAAGTCTCTAACCGTTGGCCTTACATTATCACATATATAATTCATTAATTATTAACTAATCAATTTTCAAAAATTAGGTATGACTTCAATTAAGCACATATCCTCCAATATATATATATATATATATATATATATATATAATATATATATATATATATATATATATATATATAACAGATGGCACAAATATGCTGCCAGTTCTAGAAATATTAGAACATTTTGAGACACACTGCACTACACGACCTTAACGATTAACTTAGATTTTTTTCTTCTCCTACTTACGACTGATAAGGCCTTATCGTAGTCGACTTAAAGTAATTGTTCTCAGAACACCACACTAACTGCAACGTATCACTGGGAGTCAAATTTTACTGGCCTTGGGCCAAACTAAATTAGGCTGAATAAAACAACTACTAAAATAATTGTAAACGGCTGTTGGGAACTCTTTGTTGTAGGGGGAAAACGTGGGTGTGGGCGTTTCCGAGAAAAGCGGACGCCCCTTCGTTCGAGATTTTTTCTTAGAAAAACTATAAAACTCAGCAGTCGATACTGCTACTGCTGCTACTTCTAAGAATAAACAAAGCACATCGACTTAAAAAAAAATTACTACTATTGCTACTACTATAATATACTGGAGGTGTGTCGCGTATCGTCATGGGAAACGGACGCGTCAACCATAGTGTCAGTATTTCTCAACCGGGGTTCCCCGGAACCCTAAGTTCCACAAAAGGTCCCTTAAGGGTTCCGTATGAACTAATGAGATAAACTAGTACACTTGTGACTTTTTATTTAATTCCATAAACGCAATATTACTAAACACGCACGATATATTCTTGGTTATTGTAGTATTGTAATATATGATATTTATTTACCAACCTCTCCGCACGAGCAGGATGCGACACTTGGTGAATTTCTTAAGCGGAGTTTAACAGGTTTTAATTCAAAATTTTCATTTTCTAGACTGATTACCTAGCCATGGTTAAAGAGCCCAGTCTGCCCTGCTATTTACCCATAGCTGGAGGAGAATTGAATATCACCATCAGACCCAGAAAAAACAGAACACAAATGATTTATTCATTTTCCCATTAAACTAACCCTAAACCCCAACGCTAACCCTAACCCTAACCCTAAACCCTAACCCTAGACACCCATAGTTAAAATTGGTAATAAAGGACTATTTGCTCGTAAAATCCTACCATAAAATAAATTGAACCCCATTTTATGTCCGTGTTTTTGCAATAAATGTTTTATTTTTCTTGCACCCGTTATGTTACAATACTAAATATATTTCCTTTATTTATTTTAATATTCACTTCAAGCTTTTATTTTCTGATAATGCTTAGTTTTAAAGTGGGGGTTCGTTTTTACACTTCAACTTTTTACTCGTAAATTCCTATCATAAAATGCCCAAGCCCAATTTTATGGCAGGAATTTACGAGTAAAAAGTTGAATATTACTTTTTGTTGTTGTTATTTCTTTTCTTTTTGGCTTTGGTACTCTAAAATAAAAAAGTCAGATTTTAATCATCGTCGACGAAAAAACAAAATTACGGTCATAAAAGGAGTATCCAATTTATGCCTAAATTGTAAAACGAGCCCCCACTTTAAAACTAAACATTCTCACTAAATAAAAACTTTTAGAATATGCACATTGAAATGAATATTAAAATAAATAAATAAAATATATTTAGTATTGTAACATAACGGGTGCAAGAAAAATAAAACATTTATTGCAAAAACACGGACATAAAATGGGGGTTCAGTTTATTTTATGGTAGGAATTTACGAGCAAATAGTCCTTTATTACCAATTTTAACTATGGGTGTCTAGGGTTAGGGTTTAGGGTTAGGGTTAGGGTTAGCGTTGGGGTTTACCAGATGTTGCTATCTGAGTAAAAATAATGAAGATTTGATTTATATTCGTGAAAATGATTACAAAATAAAATTTAAATGTTAACAGCCTAGATTCTGTTTGCATATAATATTGTAAATAGTAGACATTAATTTTTCTTTTAGATTGGCTGGATCAACGCAAGGTATTTTGTTTACGTGGGGATTTTAATGGGACATCCTGCGGGGGTACAAATCTCGATTCAGTAATTATGGAAGACTAACATTTTTAGACTACAAGATTAACATTTAACAAAAAGTCTCCCTTTACCCAGGCGACGCCGAGTGGTCGCGTTTAGTAATGAATAAAAAAAAACAACAAACAAAAAATACACAAGGTTCCAAGTTCGATACCGGTCCTCGCCAACTCAACGTATGAGTAGCACAGTGATCTGTGCGGTAAATTAAGGAGCTGACGGTAGGTGTGGCGCTCCACCTCAGACGCTAAAATAATCTCCTTGGTCTAGCGCAAGTGAAAAGCAGATTGGCTGATACCGACTTTAGGCCGCCCCAACGACTTTACTCCTATGCAGAGGTGCAGTCGGTGTATTCTACAGCCCCGGGCGATAGGACAGGTTAATTGGTATATCTGTTTTCTTTTTTTAATGAAAAAGCTGAGGATCACTGAAGGAATCTTGATATAATTTTTTTTCTAAGCACCTCTGCATTGCGTTTCTAAGCTGCTTATATATATATATATATATATATATATATATATATATATATATATAAAGGAGAGATTTTGGTATGTACGTGTCGACGTATAACTCCAAAACGGGAGGTCACTCAATTTTAAAATCTTTCATACACATTAATATTCTTCTAGCTAAAAAACACGCCAAATTTGATTATTGATTTTTACTGATTAATTAATTAATTAATCCAAAATCACCCAATTTGCGGAACTGTCCGTATACAAGCCCCTGCTGATAATAAAATATTGTCTCTGTCTGCTTATTGTTACAGCGATATCAGCAGCCGAGTTTTGATTTTAGTGAATTAATTTTGCAGTCTAAGCCGTTCAGCTCGGAATTTATCGCCTATTTATTGTCTTTAACAATTTTTATATCGTTAGAAAGAAAAGAAATTAATCTTTCTAAATATATAATTTGCATATTATCAATTGAATCATTTTTTACAGCGAGTTAAAAAATTATTAAAAAAATGACTTCGGATAGCCACACTGCCTTTTATTATCGCGATACAAGCATCTATGCCACTCAACTCGGAATCTATCGCCTATTTATGGTCTAATCTTTAGAATATTTATATCTTTAGAAATAAGATGAAATAGTCTTTCAGAATATGTAATTTGTGTGTGTTTTTATAGATTAAATTATTTTTTACAGCGAGTTAAAAAAAAATGCTACGTATAGCCAATAAATAGCCGATAATACGAATAAGGTTTTTTTCCAGACTTAATTTGTCCATATTCTTAAATTGTACAGTACACTCATTTTAATTCAATTTTTTGTAATGCATAAAAATTGTAGAAAATCAAAATTTACGCTTTACGGTTACATTATTAAAAAAATATTTTGATTGTAAATAAAAATATCATGAAAATCAGTTTATGGTTGCATATTTGTATAAAACTAACATTTTCATTCGAATAAAATGACTTTTAATTCTTTAATTTATTTATTAATTTTTATTCTTAGGGATTTAAAGGGTTAAAAATAAAAATAACATTGACGAATGTCCTTAGAAACTGTTTTTCTTTTGGGGGGAGGCGAGGGGTTCGTTAACTAATTATTTTGTTTTTAAAATCTATTTTATTTGGTTCTTATTAGTCGTGATTTGCAATTAAGTAAAAAAAACTGAACCGTCTGTTACTTCACATTCTGCCTGTCACTTTGCTCCTCTTTATATGTATATTGATTACCCCTTCGTTATATATGTTAGTTTATCGTTAATATATATATATATATATATATATACATCCAACAAACATCCAAAATATCTTATATATACATATAAGAAGGCAATTACGATGCGTATATCGTATAAAATTCGATAATTATAGAAAATAACCATGACAAGTGAATTTGGCAAATGATTATGCGATGCTAGAACATCGTACAGTCTGTTTCAACTGACTGTTTCAACAGACTGTACGATGTTCTCGCATCGCATAATCGTTTGCCAAATTCACTTCTCATGGTTATTTTCTATAATTATCGAATTTTATAAGATATATGCATTGTAATTGCCTTCAAGCAAAAATATAAATAATAATGATAATAATAATAATAAACCAGAATCTGTTCTTGAGAACGCATAAAATTCTCTGGGACTTTGAAATAAAAATGGATCACCTTATCCCAGCAAGAAGACCTGATCTAGTGTTGATAAACAAAAAAGAAAGAACTTGTCAACTGGTGGATTTTGCAGTGCCAGCAGATCACAGGGTGAAGCTAAAGGAAAATGAAAAAAATGGACAAATATCTGGACCTTGCCAAAGAACTGAAAAAGTTATGGAATATGAAAGTGAAAATGATGCCAATTGTAGTTGGTGCACTTGGAACAGTCCCAAAAGGATTAGAAAAGGGTTTTGAAAGTTTGGATATCAGAGGAAGGATTGAAACCATTCAGAACACTGCACTGCTGCAATCTGCCAGAATACTCAGAAGAGTCCTGGAGACCCGAGGAGACTTTCTGTCACTCAGACTCCAGTGAAAGACCATCAGCTAACACTGATGTGAAAACTCAAAAGGAGTAAAAATAATAATAATAATAATAATAATAATAATATATATATATATATATATATATATATATATATATATATACGCTGATTCAAAAAATGTACAAAACAATAATTGATTGAAACTTGAATATTGTGAAGTTATCTGGTATTTCCTGAAAAGTCTCAAATAAATACGAAGACACAATTTGATTGGTGATCCTATGGAAGTTTCCTGCTATATTTCTATTGTTGCGTTGTACCGAACAGGACACAGAATGATCGTATGATCATTTGGTTATTGAAAGTCATTCCCCTGCATAATAACCACATTATGTTAAACAGCTATGACTGTTCAGTACTTAAACGAGTGAAGACTTAATAACAAAGGCATTCGAAACAAACCAAGGCCTGTATGCAAAACTTAGCAAAGCTCGAGGTGAAATGATACACAAAAGAAAAGAGTGCTTAATATATTTATTCAGCACCAGTTTCCGTTGCTAATGGATACATAAAAAAAAGAACAATAAGTTACAAAATAATTAGCAAGACAAATTACAAGAAATTGAGGAGGGTCAAATGCGGTAGAGCCAAACGCAGTAAGATCAGTCCGAATATTAATCAGCTTATTAATCAACTGTTTAAAGTCCTTAATCGGAGAGTATTTTAATCTATGAACCAGGCCATCTAGTAGAGTTCTGAAGGGGTGCTAGCTACTCTACAATAGCTCAGTAAATTAATAAAAACTAGCTGGACCTTTGGATATACCACGTTATTATAATTTAATTATTACAGTTAGTACAATTATAATTTAATTATTACAATTATTATTGTTATTAAGTATGTTTAGTTAAGAGCTATTGAAATATAGTTCAATATGTAACAAAGTTTGATCATCTGTGTTCGACTCTCCCTCCCTCTTTCTACTTTCTTTCCTTCTTTTGATTTTTTTAATTATGTTCGATTGAAACAGATCAGTGTAATTGCTTTCACACGCTCACTCACTCTCTCTATATATCTCTCCTCTTTTTCTTTCATTTTTTCTTTCTTGTCATATTTCTTATGTGTAGCATGTCCTTTTTCTTTGCCCCCTTTCTTTATAATAAAAACGGAATGTTCTATTATTTAGCTTGGATGATCTCATTTTTAACCAGTGGGTGTTGCATAATAAAAACGGTCTTATTTTTTTAGGAACAGCAGCATTAATATATTGAAACTTTTTCTCCATAGAATCGATAAAGGACTTTAACTAAGCAGAAGCTTG
The DNA here is from genome assembly GCA_023376005.1 of Doryteuthis pealeii. Taxonomy (NCBI): domain Eukaryota; kingdom Metazoa; phylum Mollusca; class Cephalopoda; order Myopsida; family Loliginidae; genus Doryteuthis; species Doryteuthis pealeii. The sequence continues at coordinate 18,290,291 of CM042150.1, read as the reverse complement.
TGTCACGTATGCAACAACAATAAAAAAAGAAAGGAAATATATATAGTTAAAAATTAATGGTAAAATGAATGAATTGACGAAATAAAAATGAATGAAATGAGAGGGATAAATGAAAAATCCTTTCCAAGGGACCCCTCTCAAAAGTATTAAAACACTTTTTGAGAGTGGGGTCCCTGATAGAAAGTTTTTCTCATCTATTATTAGACTCTTTTGGAGCATCAAGTTAATATAATTATTCTATAAGTTATTAGAGAAGATAAAATCCGTCTCTTATCGATACGGTAATGATATATACTAGCAAATATATGCACCCTCCGGGTGCAAGCATTTAAGTTTTAATATAATAAAATATCATGTTAAATTAGAAAGGCTAATGAAACTGAATAAGAATTCAAATAAAAATATTTGGATCAGAGGGGGTATGATTGAAAAATAGAACAACTTTGAAACTAACTCTTCCATCATTTTCCCTTACTCCCATCTTTCATTGGTAAATTTTTCTAATTTAACTATTTAGTTAAATTAGGAAGTAAAGAATAATATTACAGTTATTTCTTCTTGTTGATGGATTTTTTAAAAGATTTAGCCCCGAGATTTTTGATCATATTCATTAATATAAAACCAAACAATTAGAAATCAATAATACTAAGCATATATTTATTAAAATCAAATTTTTAAGATCAATATGCAAATAAGCCTTCCCATTCATACTGTAAACCGCTATTTTGTTGTATATATACATACAATTGCATGTTATTTGTATGTAGATATGGTCAACAGTCTTAATGATGTAAAACAATTTTATTAATAATTGAGGTTTAAATAAAAATAAAATCATGGAGAATGTGATGTAAATAACAAAGGGAATTGTGACTTGAATAGTAATATAGTTTCGGTTACAGACATACAAACCCACAATCTCCATTATAATAAGATATATATATATATTATATATATATATATATATATATATATATAAAATTTAATATACCAAGCGTGTTGGTAAATCCTCGCGGTGAGAAAAAACCCATCAAATAGTTTGATTGTAAAAATATACTACCAAACATCAACCGGGGAGAAAAAAATTTTGGGAAAAAAGAAAAGACCAAGATAGTCGTACCAACAAAAAGTAATCTATTGGTACAGTATTTGGCCAAAAGAAAAAACAATTTATATGTATATAAGATATATATATATATTCATACAAACGCTAGGAAAATAAGCTAATAAGTAAAAAGTGCTCAATACCTAAGTAGAGCAAATAACTCATTAGACTTATCTTTATTATTATTATATATATATATATATATATATATATATATATATATGCTTTTTATGTGTGTGTTTGTGTAGACTTATATATAAATAACAGTGTTTTGTGAAGTTGTATTTTATTTATAAGATTAGAAGATGATTCAACGGAAATTAGCTCCATTTGTTGCTGTCTATCCTGACAGAAAGTCTAGTGTTGAAACAACACTTGCTGTTATTTTATACCGGACGAGGCAAAACGTAAATATAATGGAAAAGTAAAATGAAAAGAGTGTATCGTCAATCAATTTATAGGAAATCTCATCGTACAAATGTCTGTGTATTTATAAATGGTTCTTATGTACTCTCTGTTCTTCCCCAGGAAACAAGCAGTGGACACTGTCTCTCTGTATAATGTTGCTTGTCCGTGTATGTCTGTTACAGCATTCATCCTGGCTCGGTGGAGCCATCTCTAACAGGACGGTTTACCAAAAAAATGAAGCTACTACGACAATCTCGTAAATTCCCACTCACACACAAAACCTTCAGTACACACAAGAAGTAACGACTACCACCGGGTTTCAAGTCCTTCGACGTCACACATGCGAAGCCTGCTACCCCACGCCCACTCGCCTGTTTTTAAAATGTCTCACAGCTATCTTATGCAAATAAGTCTGTAGCATAAAAATGGCAGTTTTGCGAACGGCTCTAAGAGAGTAGATCGACACGTGAGACAGCGAATACGTTTGGCTAGCGCTAAGTCACTGTCACTTCTATTACACCATCTCCAACCAACGAATTCACCCGTGGGGAATTCATGGAAGGAATAACAAAGGTATATGAAATTCACAAGCGGTCCACAAGCCCCGGATTCATATCCCCGTGAATTGAATTCTCCAACACAAGAACTCACCGCCTGTCCTGAAGATGTTCTGAAAGATTGAAACTTTATAGTGTCGACATTATCGCCCAAAACAAACAATCATCCATTGTAATATTCCCGTGTTTGTGTACATTTCTCCATATATATATATATATATATATATATATATATATATATATATAATACTTTATCTATAGATACAGTCACACTCAGCATTCGGTACGTGATGACTCAAAACGATATATATATATATATATATATATATATATATATATATATATATATAAAGTTGCTTAAAATTCCATCGGCATCCCTTTTAGAGGGCAGCTCAGACACCAGGCCATAGAACCAACTCTTACCTATTTCAGACGATAGGACAGGTGCTGTCTAGCTCTAAGCTGCTATTTTTTACCCGGTGCGGAACCGAAGCTCCTACCAACATACATTGTTTAATCCATTCAATAACTGTATTTCCTTTGTCAACAGAAGTTTATTTTCAGTGTGAGTGACTTTTATCTTAATAAAATATGTAAAGGGTAATTGCAATTACATAGTGAGGTTTCTTAAATAGAAGCCCAACAGAGTTCAGTCGGAAGTCGGAAATGCCCGGAAGCCTCAGATCCCTCAGATATCTGCCCACATTGTTCTTTGTAATATCCGTTTCTTCGAAAGAACAAACAAACGACACAATGTTAAGTGCAGATATACAATTTATTTTCCCATGTGAAACTTGATACTTGAATTTGTACCAACAGTCCGAATAGAATATAATACGTTCATTGTCATATTTATAGATTTACAGTTTAACTTGATACGTGTTCAAATTGGGCAAAAATCCCACAAAATGTGATTAATAATTGAAAAAAAAAAAAAAACGGATGAGGCAAAAACAACTTTATTCAATTGATATTTCACATCTGTATGTTGACGAAGTTTCGTTAGAAAATTTGTTGTTCTACCTACGACTGACTTTCTACTACGGAGAATACACTATTTTATACCATAGGATTTACCAATAGGAGACCTAAACGTCTAAAATGACGACTCGAACCTTAGTAGACACCAGTTGAAATAAACTGATTTATAATTGCCAAAGCATTGAGTTCGACCCGGGGCCAGGGCTAGTTGTTGTGTCTAGCCACACTGAAGAGGCGTGAAACGCCGAAACATGTGTCTGTGGATGACTTTGTTGAGATTTGTTGGTATATAAGGCGTGTGGTAAATGCCCACTCTTACTTATAGACTCACCGAGAACCATGTGACCAACCTATTGGCCAATCACTGGCAGTGCTCTGCTGCTGATATTGATATTTATACCGGCTGTTCTGGTCATACCTACTCATAACTACTTGAACCTTCGTGGATGACGGAACATAGGATTATATCACTGGACCTTTGACACTACGTAGGATTCCATCACCCAGGACTTATTCACTTACCAAAGGATTCTATAGCTCAGGACTTACTTACTTACTTACTTTAAGTGGTCAGAAACTTAACAGATTTATTAATATATGCTCCCATAAATTTGGTATGAGCTCTCTAATTGGTAATTTAAATTAACTCTCATTACTAGCATATAAGCAATGATCGCTTCCCCGGAAACTCGATCACTCGGTGACCGTAAAAAATAAACAAACCTGTGTATTTAATAGTTTAAAAACACCAGTCCCACTACAGCAGTCAGTGGACGAGGGATAAGATATCAGATAGGCAAACAGCCGGTCTGAGTTCGACCCTGGCCAGGGATAGTTGTTGTGTCTAGCCACACTGAAGAGGCATGAAACGCCGAAACACGTGTCTGTGAATGACTTTTATATATATATATATATATATATATATATATATATATATCGTAATTACCATTAAATCCGCTAAGCAAATAAGTATACAATCTTATTTACTTCGGGATCTTTTCACTAAAACCGATTAAAAAAGTTCTCAATATAAAGAGCTAAATAGACGATTAAAATCGAATGGTTTAAAAACTACCGGCTTAAGTTTCTCTTGGTAGCGCGAATCTTCAGGGTATTTTTCCTACCATAATTATGTATTTTATAGTTGTGCAGTACCCATTTTCAATACAGCGGGTGTGCTACACACCCGCCTTCACCAACTATGTAACACCTGAATTTACTAGGCAGAGCCTGTATTTATTTTTATGCCTAAATATGTTTGTTAATTCTGCTCCCGAGTTCAGTATCTGCTCTGGGAGACTAAATTCTACTATTTTTAATTTTTCTTGCAGACAGTATGCACGATGGTAGGAAAGGTTCACCGAAGATTCGCGCTACTGCGGGAAACTTAAGTAGGTAGTTTTAAACCATTCGATTTTAATCGCATTGTATGTCTACAATCAACCAACATCTTGATTTATACAGTGGAGTTAACCCTGAAGATCCTCAACATGGTGAAACTCGAGTAGGTTATCACTTGGACCTATATTAAAATAAATTTGCTCTACCAACGTATTGAGCACTTTTTTATTTGTTGTATCACTGCCTTACCTTTATGAACTTCACCTTAACCACCGTGACCATATTCACCGGTAAGTCATCTTTTCCATAATATATATATATATATATATATATATATATATATATTTATATATATAGTAAAGTAAAGTCGTCGGGGCGGTCTAAAGTCGATATCAGCCAGTCAGCGAGGGAGTCTATCCCCTTTTCAATAGCGCTAGACCAAGGAGATTGTTTTTTTTAGCATCTGAGGTGGAGCGCCGCACCTACCATCAGCTCCTAACTTTACCGCACAGATCCCTGTGCTACCAATACGCTGAGTTGCCGAGGACCGGTATCGATCTAGGAACCTTGTGATTTCTATACGGACGCTCTACCGACTCAGCCAACATGATCATGAGGAGGGTGATCATGATGATGATTCCTATCAAATAATTTTATATATATATTATATATATATATATATATATATATAATTATGTGTGTGTGTGTGTGTGTGTGTGTGTTAGCTCAGTCGGTATATGTATATATATATATATATATATATAGGGTCATCCACAGACACGTGTTTCGACTTATCAAGTCTCCTCAGTGTGGCTATATATATATATATTATATATATATATATATATTAAAAGTCCAATTTATTTAAAAAAAAATGTTTATCATGAAATATTATGATCGAGTAACAAAAATTTAGATTTATTTACTTTTATTATCAATTAATAATCTCATCAAAATAATCTTTGATTTGCAATAAAAATTACATTCCGTTTTACATTTAACTTTGTCATCCAACCATGCTGGTCAATAGATATGTTTACAAATTATTTGATAGGAATCATCATCATGATCACCCTACTCATGATCATGTTGCGCCAGCAGCACGGATATCCATGACAATCTCCCGTCAGCCGTCCGTATCACTCATTGTTTCTAGTAGGTCCTCCTCGCAGCATCCAGTATCCGTACAGAGCTGGTGTATGATGGTATTTGCTGGATGACACGCACTAGCATGTTTCCATCGGAGGAAGTCGCTTATGAGTTCATCTTTACTTCTACATCAGTGTCCAGAATATCTTGTCCGTCTTACTTGGTTTGTGTGATTGGGGGCAGTTGGCCGTATAGCTGCTTCCTGGTAGGGTGTTGTTTCCACGATGTGTTCAAGATCGCACATATACTCCAGATAATCATCAAAATCCAAGTGATGCAGCTATATTATTTTTGTCTATATATTAATACCCGACCGTTATCCTTTTCCAACACACTCTGGTTAAAAATGAACCGTCCAAATCGTCCAAAAATGAACTGTAAAATTAGATCCTAATTAACTGGTGTTGCTTATCCACCGATTATCCACACTAATCTGTTTCAATCCAAATTAATGAAAAGAGGAAAAGAAGTAAAGACAAAAAAAGAGTGAGAGAAAATAGTTATATCAAGATTATTATAGTTTTTATATTTTGAACTATTTTACAACAGTTCTTATGTAAACATATCAAATGTGGTTGTTGGCATCCTTCCGACTACTAGAGACGATGGCGTAGTGTCCATTTTTAATTTTTTTATCTGCAACTGCGTGAGTGGCTGAACATACCAATTTTTGAATGGCAATCTCTGGTGCAGTGACTGCAAACAAACAGTAATGCTTGCTGGAGTTTCTGTTGTCTCTCCTTCCCTTTGGCTCTCTTTTCCATGGCGGCTACTTTCCTCTCTTTTTCACTTCTTTTTGTTCCTTGTTTTTGACAAGAAGTTGCCAGGTTGCACGATATTCTGTACAAGCCTCCCATGTGTTGGCGTTAATTTGACATGTCTTCAGGTTTCTCTTTCAGACATCTTTAAAGCGCAGGCGCGGTCTCAATACCGGTCGGGTGCCCTCTGCTAATTCGCCATACAGTAGGTCTTTGGGGATGCGGCCTTTGTCCATCCTCCTAACGTTACCAAACCAACGTAGGCGCCTCTCGCAGATGATGGGGATGCTGTTCATGTTTGCTCATTCCAGCACTTCTGTGTTTGGCACTTTGTCCTGCCAACGTATGCGTAGGATGCGGTGGAGGCATCTGAGGTGGGAATTTTCCAGTTTCCTCTCGTGGCATGAGTATGTGATCCAGGCTTTGCTACTCTAGAGGAGAGTAGTGAGAACGCATGCTTTATAGACGCGCAGTTTGGTTCGCTTGGCAAGGTTGGCATTGTCCCAGACTATCTTGCTCAGTTTGGTCATAACTGCCGCTGCTCTGGCGATTCTGCTGTTGACTTCACTGTTCGTGGAGACTAAAGTGGTAATAATTAAATAATCATACTGTAGTATATCCACAGGCTCTGCTAGTATAGATAATAACCAATTATTTGGAAATTTAGATGGATCTGATATAATTAAGTCAGGTAAAACATCTACACACTCACACACATCTACTTAAACTGAAAATTTACTATCAAGACAGATTTTAAAAACGAAGCCTATTTACAAATTGGCTTTTCTTTTTGCTCATAAAGTAATATATTGATTTACTAAGCTTAGTTTAGATGTGGCTTAAGGCCAGATTATGGGGCACCCAGTGAGAAACGAACTCACTAACAATGGTCTACGAATCTCGCTTGCTAATCATTACACCACGTGAGGTGTCCCTTATAGAGTAATCTATTTTGAAAGTGTCTGCGGAGTAGCCTATTATGGGTATCAGCTGAAGAGCGCGAGACTAAGAAACTTGTTTAAGTGAGGTATTTGGACGGTCTCATTCTTAAGCAGAGGATGTTGCAAGATGATAACGAACGTACTTTTAAGGAACACAAGTATAATATGTAGATTAAAACCGTCTTACTTGTTATATTCCCCATGTTTCAGTTCCCCTATCTCTTTAGTGTCTTTGTCTGATACAAGATATCCTAAGGCATAGACAATAGAATGACAAGAATCTACATCCGGGGATTGAATAAAAGGGTTGAAATGACCTGAAGGTCACTGTTAATGACAAAAGACACCTGAATAAGGCCAGAGGTGTACAATGACCAACATTTTGAAATATATATCTATCCAACCCCCCACATGAGAAGGATGCGACACATGGTCAATTTTCAAGTGAAGTTTAACAGGTTTGGATTCAGATTTTTCCAGTTTTTCTAATGAAATAAGAACATCAATAATAATAATAATAATAAATCAGAGGAAAGATTGAAACCATTCAGAACACTGCACTGCTACAATCTGCCAGAATACTCAGAAGAGTCCTGGAGATCTGAAGAGACTTGCTGTCACTCAGACTCAAGTGAAAGACCATCAGCTAATGCTGATGTGAAAACTCAAAGGGAGTAAATAATAATAATAATAATAATAATAATAATAGAAAGAACTTGTAAACTGGTGAATTTTGCAGTACCAGCAGATCACAGGTTGAAGCTAAAGGAAAATCAAAAAATGGACAAATATCTGGACCTTGCCAGAGAACTGAACAAGTTATGGAATATGAAACTCAAAGCGATACCAATTATAGTTGATGCACTTGAAACGGTCCCAAAAGGATTAGAAAAGGGTTTGGAAAGTTTGGAAATCAGAGGAAGGATTGAAACCATTCAGAACACTGCACTTGCTGCAATCCGCCAGAATACTCAGAAGAGTCCTGGAGACCTGAGGAGACTTGCTGTCACTCAGACTCCAGTGAAAGACCATCAGCTAATGCTGATGTGAAAACTCAAAAGGAGTAAATAATAATAAAGGCATCAACACATAGGCTGTCCCTCTTGTAAGATACTTTCTTGTGAACTCTACCAGGTGTGAATTTAGAGTTTTATTTCGCTACACTGGTTATTGAGCCAATATTAAAAGGCTCAATCTGTCCTCCTATATACCAATAGCTAGGAGAGTAGCCTACCCTTCCCATTGGTATTAGCATTATGTAAAAATGAAAGCAGCTTCGTTTAGGATTTGAACTCGAGTCGACGAGTCTATTTTCTACGACTCTAACCATTACACCATGCACCATGTCTTGTTGTTTAGACCATTTCTTCACTTACTATCTTATCAAGTGCTAAGCTGGATTGGATCGTCTATTATCCTATCTGAGTATCTGGGCTGATTTCTTTCTATTCTTGTAATCTTCGTCAATGGGTCTTCTGTATCCTCTTTGGACAACTTTCCGTTGTTCTGGTTAATGAAGACAAAGATTTGTAATATTTTTGAGACGTCTTTATTCAACCCAAGTAAAACACGTGTGGAGAATTGGCTTATGTACAGCAAATATCATATTTGCTTCTGTTTCGTTTGGTCATTCGGACAAAATTGACTTTCTAACTGCGTTTCTGTTCTCACGATTGTCACTGACCAATCAGAGCTCAGCCACAACGTTAGTAAAAGGTTAAGTCCTGTTAATGTTATTTTAAGGATTCTTCCATATTTTTAGTATTCTTATTTTATTACACTAACTTGAATAATTTATAGGCCACCATCAATTATACAACAATCTGCCGTACTATTTACCCATAGATGGAGGGAGAGTAGTTGGATACATACTGTAGCATAATGGTCGGGCCTTACTTGGGAACGCCATATATGTGGCCTTTGGTCAATTAGAATAGATGTAGTATGATTCTCGGACCTTACCGGGTGGTCCCTTTGAAGAACCGACCTGAAAAAGAAATAAAAACATATACGGGATTTTGGCGACGTGGGGTCTACCTTTAAAGAAAATCCCGACTGTTAATTGTCCTTTGATCCAAACGGCCGTGAACTCACAATGACCGTAGAAGGAATCGAATGATTAGAACGAATGAAACATTATTTTCCTTCTAGGAAGAGATGGATTATTCGAGAAAAAGATCCTTCAAGATTGGTTCTGTTGAGATAATATATAAGGCCCCTGGCTAGGAGATCACAACGGTTGGTCTGGGAGTTGGACAGTCGAGTTGGTGTTGGAGTTGGAGCTGGAGCTGAGATCGGGGAACGATCTGTTGTCGCTGAAAAACGAAAAGGGCTGCCCCGATATTTGCCGACTAGTAAAAGTTTGTCACCCAGAAGTTTACTCCAAGTACTGAAACTCTAAGGACCATATAGAGAAAGATACTTATTATATGAAACCGACTCTCTCTTTCTCTCAAAGTTAAGAAGCCGAAATTGAATTTATTCTAATAAACTCCTGGAAAATAAACTCGGTATCATAGTCATCATTTACTACGAAGAAAATACCACGAACAGTATTATGAATGGAAACAAACAACGATATTCCCCTGACCACTAGACACCCGTGGAGATAAAGTCAATTGGCCGTAACGAAGAGCACGCGGCCTGTGTAAGTGATACTCCCTTGACACTGACCAACGAAAGAACTACTAGAATTCTGTGTGGATGTTGTAAACAACCAAAAAGTTTACGTGTGTGGAAAACGTCCCGTACCAGCCACCAGTGTACAAGTTTAATAGTGCTCACAGTGAGTGCATTGTGCGACAACCCCAGTGTGCGGAAAGACCCCGCTACGTAACATATTACGATTTAGTACGGTAAAATGCCAATAACGTTACATATACGATTTAGTGCGTGAAAAAGGCACTACGTAACGATACTTTTCCTAAGATTATTAGCACTACGAGAAACCGAATCAATCTCATCAAAGATTTGAACACTTGTCGCAGTGTCCATTTCCAACTACGGTGTTCTATTTCATCTCTATGCATTTAATGTTTCCCTTATATTAATTCTTGGCTCAGGATCATGCCTCACCCGGTGCACCAGTGGATAGACCACACAATGATAATCTAATTGTTACAACGTTTGGCATGTTTACTTATTTATATATACATATCTACATATATGAATTTCATCCATACCAAAGTATATACACTATTCTTTCCATCCAATTATCTTTTATATATATATACATACATACATACACACATATATATATATATATATATATATATATATGAGATTTATCCAAAACTTGGTAGTAAGGGATGATTCTATATGTGATTTCTAAGATCCACTGTACTAATATTGATGATCCAGTATGTATAAATACAGCGAATCTTTAAATCACTGAGGAGAGCTCAATGTAAAATAACCTTTTAGATTATATGCAGAGCAATATTTATCAGTAAAGGAAGGAAGAACTCAATACAGTAATCCCATAATAAATTTATTTCGACGAAAATTGGGGCCCATATAAATCTATTTATTTAAGATTTATATGGGCCCCAATTTTCGTTGAAATAAATTTATTATGGGATTACTGTATTGAGTTCTTCCTTCCTTTATATATATATATATATATATATATATATATATATATATATATATATATATATATATATTAATTCCTATTTTCAGAGTTTTCTTTTTGTTAAATGCTACCTTCTTTCTTCATACTGACTTAAACAGAGCCAATTAATGACTGGATTAGCAACTTAGGAATTATCATTTTGTCAAAGATCTTTCCTGAAAAATGATAAAATTCTTTGAACTGGATCTTGAACTGATATTTGCATTCAAAATGCATTTAAAGCTTTAGTATATCACATTCAAAAGAGAAGAAAAAAAATTAATCGTTGGAAAACAAGAATTGCAGGGATGGGCTGGGGGAAGGCCACCAAATGTGTAAAGATTATCAAAAGTAATAAAGTAATGTGTGTGTGTGTGTGTGTGTGTGTGTGTGTGTGTGTGTGTGTGTGTGGCGTTAAAATCAAATACCTGACTTTTTGTAAGAAATTTTCTTTTACTATTGATGTTTGTTAAATCTCTGAAAAAAATGTCTTATTGCAAAATAGTTCAATGTAAAAAAGTATAAACATTTTGATTTAACTCTCTATTTCACTCTCTTTTTCTTTCTTTCCTTCAATTCACCTTTTCCTTTATGTTTAATCTCACCCACTCTCTCTATCTTTTCCCTCCACTCTTTCTTTCTTTCTTATTATATTTTTCTGTGTAGCAAGTCCTTTTTCGTCCCTTTTCCTCTTTATTATAAAATCAAAATTGTCCATTATTTAGCTGAAGTAATGACAATTCAAATTTTAAAATGAAGGAAATAAAGAATTCTGCGATGAGCAACACCAGACAGTCAAGATTTACAATTTTTAAAATTTCAGTCGTATTTTCAAGGAACACGGGTATTCTTTAGCATCATTAGCAACGACAGACATTTTCTTTCCTTTCACAAGATTACTGTCTTCATTAATCATTTAAAACTTGTTCCCGCGTTCGAGAAAATCTGTTTCTATTATCTGTCTGTCAAATCAACACAGAGAAGAAAAAATAGTAGCACTCTAGGGGAGCTCTTAATTATATCAGGAAACATTTTACGTTAAGTTTTAAGAAAAAAAATATTTTTGTAGTTGCCGTGACGTAGTGGATAGCTGTCGTATAGCCATATATACCCAGGATCGGGTATATAATCGAGAGAGGAGACTCGGGTGAGAGAGAGAGAGAGAGAGACAGAGACAGAGACAGAGAGAGACAGAGACAGAGAGAGACAGACAGACATACAGAGACAGAGACAGGACAGACAGAGACAGACAGAGAGAGAGAGAGAGAGAGAGAGAGAGACAGACAGACAGACAGACAGACAGACAGACAGACAGACAGAGACAGAGAGAGACAGAGACAGAGAGAGACAGACAGACAGACATGCAGAGACAGAGACAGAGACAGACAGAGACAGAGAGAGAGAGAGAGAGAGAGAGAGAGAGAGAGAGAGAGAGAGAGAGACAGACAGACAGACAGAGACAGACAGAGACAGACAGACAGACAGACAGAGATTGAGACTTACTTGTTACTTCTTTTCTTCTTTACTACTTTTGCCAACTTCCTGTCTGGCTTCTTTGGCCGTCATCTTGTCGTCTAACTGTCTCCTTACCAAGGGCTTCTTCTAAGTGCTACCGTTTTAGTCATGCAATTAATTAAACCACAATACTTCTTTTCCTTGATCAATATTTATTTAACCCATTCTTAACCACTGTACAGGAGAATCCGTATCGTAGTAGCACGTCTACTCTGCATCAATCTGAGGTTGAAACTAAATCTAACTAGTTACGTTTTTATCATTACGCGCGAGATTCGTGCCTCTCTAGAGGTCAGTTGGGGTAATCCAACGGAAATCTACCCGCCTACGCTTTCGTCTCCAATGAACTTATTTCAAACTAACTACGGGGTCTTTTCAACAACTCATGACACCACATAATATGTAACATAACAAGCTGAACTGTGACTCGGTAGTAAGTGACTTCGACCTCAGACGCCAAAACAATCTCCTTGGTCTAGCGCTGTTGAAAAGGGGATGGACTCCCTCACTGTCCAGCTGATAACCGACTTTAGGCCACCTCATTGACTTTACTTTTGACTTATAAAATAATTTGTTTAAGATATAATGGATTTTAAGAGTTTTCTTTCGTGAAAAAAAGATAACCATTATACGATAACCATTATACCACAGTGCCTCCACCGTTTTGCATTTTGTACATTAAAGTTAAGAAACTAAGACTCCCCTTCCTTGTACGTTCTGACCTTCTAACTCCCAACCGAGAGGTCCAGTGAGCTTCGGCCGCTGGATTACGTTTTTGTAAATAATAGCGTCGATCCCAGGGGGCTATCCCCCAGGCAATACCTGGGGTAGGGCTGGGTTTATAGCCCAGCGCCTGAGGCGCCCCCTTGGTGGAATGCCGAAGGGATCGACGAAATTATTGTTCTCTCCCACCCATTAGCTTCGGCTTGTAGGTGGGCCCACGTTAAAACGAGGTCTTGTGCCCAGTCCATACAGGTGGGGTATGAGACAAATACCCCTTCCTTGTACATCTCATCCTGCCGTCTGGCGCTGTAAAATACACTCATTACACCTATGTAGAGGGCTAAGGCCCGCACCATTGGGACCCCTGATGCCTGTGGGAACCCTCGTGGCAGAGCAGTCCATGACTTGCAACACTCCACTTTGGCCCTAAGGCAAGACGGGCGGTCGGTGAGGCCACTCTGATTTATCGGCTGGTCACATCAAACCCTAGCACTTATATGATTGCCCTGATCGCATTCTGCAATTGCTCTTATAGCAACCCCCTAACACTTTTAAGCATATATGTACTGAATGGCCATGGCTGAGTGTCTTAATGTCCTGGGTATGACACTGAACTGTAACCAGAAGTGGAGTCTCAATTTTTGAATGTGGAATACCCCTTCATTGTAATTACTCCCATGTTCACTCTGGCCCGGAGACATAACACCTGTTAATGTCCTATCCATGGGATAATAGATACAAATGAGTGTTAAAAATGTTTCAAAACTGAGTTAAAAAAAGAATGTAATACGATCAAGAATGAATGAAATAAACATGTATTCGGCTTAAGATAACCAATATTGCTGGTAATAGAGGGACATTCTAAGCAGAAATAAATTAATGCTTAAGTGTATGTATGTTTAATATATAAACACTTACACTTGTCTTCGGCATTAAATAACCCAAGGATTTTCATGCCGTAAAATTCATCCAACCAATCAAAATCCTCATTGACCCTGTGACACACATGTTTGCTGGTAATAGAGGGACATTCTAAGCAGAAATAAATTAATGCTTACGTGTATGTATGTTTAATATATAAACACTTACACTTGTCTTCGGCATTAAATAACCCAAGGATTTTCATGCCGTAAAATTCATCCAACCAATCAAAATCCTTATTGATCCTGTGACGCATATGTTTACTGGTAATAGAGGGACATTCTAAGCAGAAATAGATTGATGTTTGAGTATATATATGTTTAATATAGTGACACTTCCGAGGGACTTGTAGTATGAAGTAGCATTTCCTTTAATACACATTTTGTTTATAGTAGGCAGCGACAGAAGCTTTAAAGGTAAAGCAAGAAAACTTAAAGTTTAAAGTGGATAATCTAAATATTTAATTGCCGCACTTGAAAATTTACAACGATGAGTCAAAAGTTTTGCAATATTTTGGTAACGATAAACAAATTCGACAGCTCCGTATGTTACATAATTCGTGAGTAGACTACGAATTATGTATGTAAGTGTTGTTAAAATTCAAATAATGGGATGGTAAATGGAAAGTTACCGTTAGCCCTTATAGGTAAGGACCATAAAATTTCCAAGACCGTGTACTTTTGGCTGGTTGAAAACGAGAATCTAGGCCGATGACTTCAATGTAGACCATTCAACCATTGTTCGTCATTTCAAAAAGCTCGGAAAAGTATGGAAATTGGCTGGGTGGGCCTTCCACGAACTCTCAGATAACATCAAAGTCAAACGTACCCGAATAAAAATTCGTTGAAAAAAACAACAAAAATAAAAGCCCGCAATAATTATGCGTCAAAAAATTATTCTTACCAAATTGTGTTTCTTGTAAGCTAATGCATAAACATTCACTACAAATCCTACTGCACTCAAAATTGATATGTATTTGTGTTACATAATTATTAGACACCTAATAATTATGGCAATAGTGTAGATATCATAATGGCGATTAGTGCAGCTAATGGCCTTGAGAGTGAGTGACGGCGCTTGGCCTCACTCTCACCTTACCTTCCAGGGATAAATCGTGAGAACCGGAAGGCATAGAAGACCCTCTTCCGGTTTAAGGATAGAAGTAACTCAGTCAGTTAGCAAGTAGAAGCCGAGCTCGTAAGATGTGATTCTCACTGCGCAGGTGTCTGGGTTGGGGATTTGGAAATAAAGTAACATCAACGTAAATCGAAGTCTTGTGTTTATTACCTAAAAACTAACAATGACACAGGGCTTCTGATGAAGAGAAATCCCTAACGGAAAACCAGACCGAAGTCCCCACGACAACTCCAGACGCAAGATGTTAGAAGAAGAACCAAAGCCGGCCAGCAGAATAGATGTCCAAGATATAGAAGCAAGTAAGAAGTAAAGAAGTAAAGAAAGGGTATGCAACATCATATCGATTTGGTACCGTGAAAACCTCAGTATGCAATATTTGTTGTAACAAATATGATTATCTATCTATCTGAAGAAATTCACCATCACACATCCAAGCGTGAAAGATCTGCCCTCCAACAGACAGGGTTGGCGAAACGTCTGCCCCACAGGAGTTAAGCGGCTTAATATCGAGATTAATAGGACTGCAAAGCGGCGACGTATTCGTCGTCGTGAACCACCAAATGCAGATGAGAATTTTCCTTGCAATGTGTGTGACTGCATCTGAAAATCTAGAATTGCATTAACTAGCCACCAGAGGGTCTACAACTGTTGAAAACATGGAGTGACGTCATCGTGGTCTGAGACGGAATTCTTAGAAGAAAAGTTTCTATATATCTATATTTATTACTGTCTATCTATATATTTATCTAAATCCCTGTGTCTGTCCACAGCAAGGTTAACTAGTACCACTGCTGTTCTTCTACAAGGAAGGATTTGGCATTAAAAAACACGATATCGCAACTCTAGGTATATGAATTTGGCTTATGGATCTGAAATACTGGCCCCTGTTTCGAAATGGTCCATTATTTAGCTGAGGTGACGACACTTATGAGAAATAAAAATTCGGCGTATAAGCAACACCAGATAATATGGATATATCACACTTTCTTTATTTCTTTCCCTCCGCATCTCTTTCTTTATATATATATATATATATATATATATATATATATATATATAGTACCAGATAATCTAGATTTACATTTTTACATTTCATCTTGAACGATTTGAACGGTCTCGTTTTTAATCAGAGGCTTTTACAAGATGATTAAGGACGTACAAATAAAGAACACTAGTATATGCTGTATTGTCGAGATAATGATATACAGAAGAAATTGAGCGCTTAATGTATTTATTCAGCACCAGTATCCGGTGCTAACGGATACATACAAAAACACAGAACAATAAGGTAGAAAAAAATTATCAAGACATCTGGTAGAGTGCTGTAGAGGGGTTAACTACTCTACAACAGTATTAATATATAGATATCATGTAAGATGTCCTCAAACATAAGGACAGGTTAATTTTGTCAGAAAAGCCACAAGAATGGGCCACATAGTGAATATCTAACTCACTGCTTGTTAACCGTAACACCGTGAATGAGAGTCTATTATTTCTTAACAGTACATGTATATACGCAGTGGAAGTTCATTAACCTCCCATGCAGTCACTCATCTACTCCTCCCCGAAATTATGTTTGTGAATAACAGATGTGATTAGATCGTAAAAGTTAATTAAACTATTGCTACAATTATTAATATACTCTGACCCGAAGATATAATCGCACTTTGTTTGTGAAAAGCAGATATACCAAGATCATGGATGTTAACCTATTTCGTGTTGCTTTCGTTTCGTTTCTTGGGTTTTACGGCATGTCAAATCTTGTTAGGTTATTTTATACCGAATACATATTGTTCTATTCATGGGTAGATGGGTATTCAATTTATTTAAAAATTAACTGTTACGATTTTTGTGGTCATCATATAGGCTTCAAGCAAGAGCGTTTGTCCAGCGGATATTCCTTTGTGTTAAGCAGTGCGCAATCCTTAGTGAAGAATCCTTTGGTTGTTCCTTGGTGCTCTTCAGTCTTGCAGGTCCTTCGTCAATGACTGCAAATGGACGTCTCTCAGTATCAGCGATTAAGTAGTAAACCAGCCACGTATTCGGGATGTTGATTAGCTGAGGTTTAAACCACGTTACCTCGCTTAGTCTATGAATTTAAATGGTGTATTGCAGCATGGCTTATATCCACCAAATAATCCAACACTCACCTGTTTAACACATTTTTAAACTCATTTTTTTGTATTTAATCAATAGATGGGGCCCTAAAAAATACAGCCACTCCGGGTCTGTGTGTAGAGATGATGACTGGGTACTACACATTCCTCAAAGTTCCAGAATTGGAAATTCCCCATTAGATCCAGTTTAACCTCATGCTTCAGCCAACGCCTTCTAGCACATCTGTAATGTAAAAGAAGGGTTGGTGGCTGCCATAAGGGCTATAGCGTTGGGACAATCATATAAGTGCTAGGGCTTGAGGTGACAAACCGATTGATAACAGGGGGCCTTTCCGACCACCTGTCTAGCCTAAGAGCCAAGTGGAGTCACGGACTGCTCATCCCTCAGGATTCTGTTCTTAAGCATCACGTATCATCACCCACGGCCAACAAGTGGCCACATTGTGGGGATTTTATGCTTCTGCAGAGGTGCAGTCGGTTATTCTACATCCCAAGCCGACAGGACAGGAAATTATAATGAACCTCACCTTTAGCCTTATAATAACCCAATAAGTCATTAAAATCGATTAGTCAATCAAGGGAATCGATCATTGGTTGTAAATGGGTTAACCAACAAATGGGTCTCCTTTGAATACGAATACTAACATAATGATAAATAATACTAACATAAATAATAATACTAATACTATAATACTAATAATACTAACATAATAATAAATAATACTAACATAAATAATAATACTAATACTATAATACTAATAATACTAACATAATAATAAATAATACTAACAAAATAATATACTAATACTATAATACTAATAATACTAACATAATAATAAATAATACTAACAAAAATAATAATACTAATACTATAATAACTAATAACTAACATAAAATAAATAATAACATAAATAATACTAATACTATAATACTAATAATACTAACATAATAATAATACTAACATAAAAATAATACTAATACTATAATACTAAAATACTAACATAATAATAAATAATACTAACATAAATAAATACTAATACTATAATACTAATAATACTAACATAATAATAATACTAACATAAATAATACTAATACTATATACTAATACTAACATAATAATACTAACATAATACTAATACTATAATACTAATACTAACATAATAATAAATAATACTAACATAAATAAAAATACTAATACTATAATACTAATAATACTAACATAATAATAAATAATACTAACATAAATAATAATGCTAATACTATAATACTAATAATACTAACATAATACCAAGATGAGTGGTGTAATGGTTAGAGTCGTAGGAAATGAACTCCTCAACTCGCGTTCAAATCCTAGACGAAGCTGTTTACATTTCACATAGTGCTAATACCCTTCAGAACGGTAAGAATCCAACTATTCTTCCTCCAGCTATGGGTAAATTGTAGGTCATATTGAGCTATTTTACCTTGCCTAGGTAACCAGTCTGGAAGAAGGACAACTCTGAATTCAAACCTATTAAATTCTGCTTAAGAATTTGACCTTATGTTACGTCCTTCTCGTGTGGAGGTGTTGGTAATATATACTAACATAATACCAATAGTTAAGTCTACCAGCAAAACCTGTGGATATACCACAGTATAATAATTAGATATGTTCTCTCAAGAGCTATTGCATTACTCAATTGTTCAATATGTAAAAAGTATAATACTTTCAAGTTACATCTCTCTTTCTATCTATCTCTCTCTCACTCGCTTTTCCCCTCTTTCTCTCTTTTTTCGTATTTTCATTATGTTCGATTGAAAAAGATTAGCGTTATCGCTTCTGCGCACTCAATCCCTCTCGCTATCTTTCCACTACTCTCTTTCTTTCTTTCTTTCTTTCTTTCTATCTTTCTTTCTTATTGTATTTTTTCTGTGCAGCATGTCCTTTTTCTCCCATTTCTTTTTTTTTTAATAAGAAAAATCCGAAATAGTCTCTTATTTAGCTGTGGTAACGACAATCATGAGAAATAAGAATTCAGCGGATAAACAACACCAGAAAATCATTATTAACACTAGCAAATATATGCACCCTCCGGGTGCAAGTATTTAAGTTTTAATGTAATAAAATATTATATTAAATTAGAAAGGCTAATGAAACTAAATAAGAATACAGATAAAAAGATTTGAAACAGAGGGAGTATAATAAAGATTTGAAACAGAGGGAGTATAATAAAAGATTTGAAACAGAGGGAGTATAATAAAAAATGATTCATTGAAGAGATTTTTGCTTATATTCATTAAAATAAAACCAAACAGTTAGAAATCAATAATACTAAGCACATATTTATTAAATTCGATTTTTAAATATTAATATGCAAATTAGCCATCCCGCTCACACAGTAAACAGCTATTTTGTTGTATATATAAATATAATTGCATGTTGTCAGTGTGTAGACATAGTTAACAGTATTAATAATGTAAGACAATTTTATTAATAATTGAGGTTTAGATAAAAATAAAATCATGGAGAATGTGATGTCAATAACTAAGAGAATTGTGACTTGAGTAGGAATATAGTTTCGGTTACAGACAGAAAAACACACAATCTCCATTATAATAAGATTTTTGCATTTCATTTTGGACGATTTTGGATGGTCTCATTTTTAACGACAGGGTGTTGCAAGATGATAACAGTCGTTCAATTAAGGAACACAAGTGTTAATATATAGATTGTCCATGACTGAGAAATGTCCTTGCATTAAGAAAGTTGACTGGTAATGTGCGTGTTCAAGACTATTGACCTAATAATTGTGTTGTTCAGTCAATTACTTCAGTTTCAATGCTTAGCATTTGTGGTAGCTGATACATTGAATGAATGGTAGGACTTCGCTTTAGGCAAATGTGTAAAAACCTTTCACATCTGAAATCAGGATTCGTGCCTAGCATATTTCTTTAGGCGGCTTAGATGAAAATATTATAATCGGACAAAAACCTTTTCCTTTTGCACCGGATGTCAAAACAAGTGATATATTGATATCAAGCTCTTTCTTTTATATGGAGTGCATCGACGTATTTGTGAGCAAATGGGTAATTCCTATAATTTGACAATACTTAGTAGTGAGGTCAAACATCTGGTTCTTTTTTAAATGTTTAGCTTAAATGTGTCAATCAAATACACTTAATATTTAGCTTAAATGTGTCAATCAAATACACTTAATATTTAGCTTAAATGTGTCAATCAAATACACTTAATATGAACATTTTAGACATTTTAGAATATATATATATATATATATATATATATATATATATATATATATGAGAAGTAAATACACACGCGGTGTGTTTATGATATGGCTTTTTTTAGCCGACAATTTTTGGGAGAATATGTGCTTAATTGAAGTCGTACCAAATTTTTGAAAGTTAATTAATCAATAATTAATGCCCGCCTAATTAATTAATTATTAATTAATTAACTTTCAAAAATTAGGTACGACTTCAATTAAGCACATATTCTCCCCCCCCCCCAAAAAAAAAAAATATATATATGCTAGACAAAACGTGATCCCGTTGGGTCAGCTATTGAGCACTGGGTTGATAATTGGGATTTTGGAAAAGTGAGTTTGCAAAGTGAATTAAATTTAACAAAAAAAAACAAAAAAAAACAACAACATTAAAATCATTTAGTAAGCTTTCTAAGAAAGGGAACTTTTGACCTAAGTTGAATTTATTAAGAGCCTGATGTTGAAGCTACTGACTCACTGCTTATAAAACTTAGCATACAAATACGTTTCGCACACTCAAATCTTTCTCTCTCTCTCTCTCTCTCTCTCTTCTCTCTCTATATATATATATATATATATATATTATATATATATATATATATATATATATATATACTCTCAATGAGAAGCTAACATATATAACGATAAGTTATTCCAGATATACATAGAGAGGAGGAAAGTGATAGGCAGAATATATAGTAAGTTTTTGACTTACTTACAAATTGTGACAAATGAGAATAAATTAAAATGGATTCTTCAAACATAACTCAATCCTAAAACTAAGGAATAATTTACTATCCAGCAGTGGTATGGTTCAATGGTTTTTCTCGCTCGGGATGAGTGCGGATGAATTTTTCAGCTACAGATCGGTATGTAGCCCCATCTGTTCCAAACATAAAAAACAATTTAACTCTTTCTTGCATTGTTAATTTCTCACCCATATCCAATAAAATCCTTAAAAAAAAAACCCAAAAAAACAACAAAAACAAAAAACAAAAAATAAATTATATGGTGCGCGACTTCTAGACCCCTATATATATTCTTTATTTAAACTGCTGGGGCTTTTTTATAATTCTGTTTTTTTTTTGTTTTTTGTTTTTATTCACGTGCTAGCTTTTAATCAAAATTAATATCGGCCGATTTTAATGACATATTTAAAACATTAATAAAAAAGTATTAATATTAATATTTAATATTTGTTAAATTAATATTTATATTACTTACCTATTCCTTCTTTGTTAACAAACCTTTGGCCTTAGATTATTCACATTCTAATAATTGTTCTTCTAAAATATTTCTAAAACAATTTTTCTTTTCATTCTCTATTTTGCACAATTTAAAACCTATATCATAATATACAACTATCCGAGTTATTTCATTCCACATGCTAGTAAATATAACGGAGTCAATCCTATACTCCTATACATTAAGTGTCATCTAAAAAATACAGACAAATCATATTTAAAATGTATTTATTTTTTAAAGGGGATAAACTAATTAATAGTAATTTTTCTTGTTGATAACTAAATTTAGATGCAAATATAATTTAAACATTTTTTTTGTTTCTTAATAAAAATCCGTTTAAATATTAATCCAAGCACCGATCAACCAATTGGAATTCGATATTGGAATGAAATTATGAGGAGACATATTACCAAGAGGAAAATTGCACCAAAAATCCAATTAATTTGTTATTACTGAATTTGGTTTTAAAAATTTTGACAGAGTCCTGATAATGGGTAGCAGTTGTTTTGTGCATTTAAAATTCATTAAAAAAAGGGAAATAATCTTTTTTTTTCTTTAAATTTTCATTTGCCCTTGAAAATTCAAATTTCTGCTTCAATCTTTCCCAACAATTACCCAGATTTCTTGATTTCTTTCTTTCACACACACCCACACTCTCTCTCTCTTCTTCTTCTTCTTCTTCTCTTCTTCTTCTTCTTCTTTTTTTTCTTCTTCTTTTCTTCTTCTTCTTCTTCTTATTTATATTATTTGTTATTCCAATTCTTCTCTTCTCTCTTCTTCTTCTTCTTCTTCTTCTTCTTCTTTCTTCTTCTTCTATTACTATTACTATATATTATTATTATTATTATTATTTTTCTTCTTCTTCTTCTTCTTCTTTCTTCTTCTTCTTCTTCTTCTTTATTCTTATATTATTATATTATTTATTTGTAATTCTTCTTCTTCTTCTTCTTCTTCTTCTTCTTCTTCTTCTTCTTATTATTATTATTATTATTATTATATTATTATTATATTATTCCAATTCTTCTTCTTCCTCTTCTTCTTCTTCTTCTATTTATTATCATTATTATTATTTGTTATTCTTCTTCTTCTTCTTCTTCTTCTTCTTCTTCTTCTTCTTCTTCTTCTTCTTCTTCTTCTTCTTCTTCTTCTTCTTATTATATTACTATTATTATTATTATTATTATTATTTGTTATTCTCTCTTCTTCTTCTTCTCTTCTTCTTATACTATTATTATCATTATTATTTGTAATTCTTCTTCTTCTTCTTCTTCTCTTCTTCTTCTTCTATATTATTATTATTATTATTATTATATTATTAAATTATTATTATTCCAATTCTTCTTCTCTTCTTCTTCTTCTTACTATTATTATCATTATTATTATTTGTTATTCCAATTCTTCTTCTTCTTCTTCTTCTTCTTCTTCTTCTTCTTCTTCTTCTTCCTTTCTTTATTTCTTTTTTTCTTTCTTTTTTTCCTTTCTTTACTTTCTTATTTTTGATCAATCCTTATTTTGTTTAAAGTTTTCGGAATTAGCA
Organism: Doryteuthis pealeii; assembly: GCA_023376005.1. Taxonomy (NCBI): domain Eukaryota; kingdom Metazoa; phylum Mollusca; class Cephalopoda; order Myopsida; family Loliginidae; genus Doryteuthis; species Doryteuthis pealeii. Next base: position 18,266,980 of record CM042150.1, on the reverse strand, counting down.
TGAAACACTTGTTTAACTGATGCTGGGCCTATTAATCAACGTCCCTTTTCTGGAGAGTCGATCTTTGGGCAGATGGAGAGTCGATTAAAAGATCCATTAAAAAGATGACAGCACTTTATGATTTTCGTTTCCTTTGGCCTTCAACAACTTGTATTCAGCCTCGCCCAGATTGATCCAGTGCTTAATTGATCCACCAACAAATAAACGAGCGCTTAACTCTAACGTTTCAAACGTCAAACCGAAAACACAGATGTCAACAAATCGTAATTGTAGGAATTACAATGAAAAACTCGAATAACCCAAAACAGTACAAATAGCCAAATCTAAAAGCCTTAGTGAATGAATAAAGGGGGGGGGAGAGAGAGAGAGAGAGAGAGAGAGAGAGAGAGAGAGAGAGAGAGAGAGAGAGAGAGAGAAACTATGCTCAAAGTGAATTGTTGCTAGAGCGTTGGGAAATTATCCTATGCTCAATTCTAAAAGACGAGTACAAACTATCATAGTACAAATTGAGGTGATATCGGTACTAATCTAACTATACATATATAAAGGTAGTTGTGTATGTATGTATGTATGTATGTAGGTAGTTAGTAGGTACTTAGGTAGGTAGATATATCCGGATGAAACTATGAAAATAAAACAATTAACGATAAAGTATATATATATATAGGGTCATCCACAGACGCGTGTTTCGACTTATCAAGTCTCTTCAGTATGGCTAGACATTTTGTAAGCTACCTACAGCCGGAATTAAAACCCGATCGGTTGGGTGTCAGTCCGGCACCTAAACCATTAGGCTGTCTTCACTTACAGAATGTGAAGGGGATTTTAACTGTTTTAATACACACATCACTTTGTGTGTAAAGGCCGTCACAGAGTGCTCCATTCCTTATATACACACATTAAATATCACCAGTTCTTGCTTTTTTGTGCAAAAGTTATGAAGATTCGATTTATATTCAAAGATATTAAAAATTAAAATATACATAGAAATAGCATTGAAATTCTACTTAAAATATCCAGCATTTGTAAATATCAAATGTAAACAAATCAATACACCAGAGTTTCTCCTTTTTACTAAGGCGATGCTGGTTTGCCGCTTTTAGTACATATATAAAGGATATTTGGTGTTTATGTATATATGTGTGTATGTCCGGCTGAAACTTCAAAAATAAAACAATTAACGGCAAATAAATATATATACACATTCACTATCAGCAGATCTTGCTTTTTGAGCAAGTATAAGGAAGATTTATATTCGTGAAGATAAGTGAAAAATAAATTCAAATAGTAACAATATGGATTTTTTTTTTGGCATTTAATATTTAAAATTGGAGACAATAACTTTTCTTTTCAATGTCTATGCACTTAAATATACTATCATAAAGGTAAAAAAAAAAAAACAAGGAAATTTAGTACAGCCGTGGGAGAAATTTAGTTGACAGAGAGTTAATTTGCGTGAAGTTAAAGGAATATCTAAAATTTAATTGTAGACCAGTAGAATATAATAGTGTTTTTGTTTTTTTGTTTTTTTCATTAAAATATTTTTGTTCAAAGTTGAACAACCTTAAAGAAAACACGATGGGAGCAAAAAAAAAAAAAAAAAATTAAAAAAAGGAAACAAAAATGGTGATACTCGTAAAATAATGATAGTGTTAATATATATATATATATTTTTTGTTTCAATTTCTTTGCAAATATATTTTGCAAAAAAAAAAAAAAAAAATAAAAAATTAAAAAAAAAACTTTTTGGGAAAATATATCTTAAGATGTATTTTGCAAAAAAAATGCCAAAAAAAAAAAAAAGTAAGATATATATCTATATTAACACCGTCATGTTAAAATAGATATATCATTATTCATGAAGTAGTTTGTATTCTTATTCTGTTTTCTTCTTTCAATTAATATAATTTTCCACACAAATTATAAACGTTAAAAGGTTTAGATATTTCTGGATAAGTACGTTGTAGGGATATTTTAAATTTAAAAAATTAAAATGTAAACCAGCTTTTTGAAATTTAAAATGTAAACAATTTTTTAAATTAAAATTGTTCCCTCCCAATTCAGTTCAATGTTGAAAGAAAAAAGAAAATAAAAGATGATACCCGTAAAATAATTATACTGTTAGAATGAATATATATATCTACCAACCCCTCCGCATGAGCAGGATGCGAAACAAGGTCAGTTTCTTAAGCGGAATTTAGCAGGTTTGAATTCAGAGTTTTCCTTCCCCTAGATTGGTTAACTAGCCACGGTTAAAGGACCCAGTCTCTCCTACTATTTACGATACCTAGAAGGAGTTAAATTGGATGCATACATTTCCAAGGGTATTAGCATTATGTGAAATGCAAACAGCCTAGTCTAGGATGTGAACTCGGGTCGACGAGTCTATTTTCTACGAATTTTGCCATTAGAGCACGCGACTCTGTTAAAATGAATATAGCATTATTTCAGGAAGTTGGTCATCTTATTTAGATTCTTTCAATAATAATGAAAACTAGCAGGACCTGTGGCTTCTACCATAGTATGATAATTTAATTATTACAACGTTTGATATGTTTACTTAAGGGCTATTGCCAAATATTTCAATATGTAAAAAGTATAATAATCTTGATTTTAACTCTCTCACACTCTTTTTTAAATCTTTTCATTATGTGATTGAAACAGATTAGCGCTATCGCTTCCGCGCCTCCACCCCCACTCTCTATATTTCCCATACTCAATTTTTTCTTTCTTTCTTATAATATTTTTCTGTGTAGCATGCCCTATTTCTCATTTTGTGTCTTTATAACAAAACCGGAATGGTCCATTATTTAGCTGAAGTGACGACACTTGCAAGAAATAAGAATTTGGCAAATAAGCAACACCAAATAATGAGGATTTACTTTTTTGCATTTCTTGGACGGTCTGATTTTTAACCAGAGGGTGTTGCAAGATGCTAACGGTCGTACAATAAAGGAAAACGAGTAGTATTAATATATAGATTGAAATCTAACAGGCGTTTTTCATTTTTCAAACCATTAGTTCATATAAAGTGCAACTAGAGAGAGAGAGTGAGAGGATGGAATAAGAAGTGAAAAATAGCAATTCACTTTTTGCCTCCGAGATTAAATAGGAGGTAGGAAAAAGGGGCCCCTGAAACAACCTACCACACTTGGCAGATATTGTTCATTAGGTGAATCGGTACGAAACCGGATATTGGATATGCCAAAAACTGGGGACGGCGGGGCGGTAGAGGGTGAGCGATTTCCCATAGAAAAACGACCCCTGTCCGCAATGCAGAAAAAGTTATCAAGGGATAACGTACCGGTGGCTTAATAGAGGCAATAATGACCCACCATTGGCAAGCGTAACAGGAAAATATCGACATCGATTGACCCCTCGGGTCAACCCTGAACCAACCGATCCGGGAGCGCTCGCCTGGGTAGCTGAGTTGCATACCAAAATGGAAATAAGGTTTTATCTAACAAAGCTGGGTGATCTTCCGGAGTCAACGACCCCAACGATATTTCAAATGGAATCATGGCATCTTGTTTCTTTGAGCGTTGATAGGGGGCGCGCGTGATTTTCATATTAACGATGCGCAGGCGGGATTTTAGAGAAATTATCAGTTTATGTACGGTGGTTAGTGGTCATGGACACACGCCAAAGTCATCTATTTCGACTTGAAGATAAAAATTCTAACTGTGCGTTCTGCTCCGAATCGAATTGTAACTCCACAGGTGGAAAGATATTACCATTTTTTAACTAAACGCAATTGTGTGCTTATATTTGTATGAAATATATTACTATAAGATTTAAAGTTGGTTTTGTGTGCACATCATATCTTGCATCAGTAGTTAAATGAATTAAATGTGGTAAAAACTGCAGTAGCTAAAACCACTTCTTATAATACATTAGGAGGCCTCAGCAAAAGCTTTCTAACGTGAGTGAATATACATACTTTCATATACAACAAATTCCTACATAAGGTAGATAACAAGATACAGACTTTATTGTCTGAACACATTTAACAACAATACAAATACAAAATAGCTAGGACGAAATTCCGAGAGAAAAGAGGTTTTTGTAGATATTCTTGAGGCTACTAAAACCACTTCTTATAATACATTAGGAGGCCTCAGTAAAAGCTTTCTAACGTGAGTGAATATACATACATGTCATATACAACAAATTCCGACAAAGAGGTAGATAACAAGATACAGACTTTATTGTCTGAACACATTTAACAACAATACAAAATAGCTAGGACGAAATTCCGAAAGAAAAGAGGTTTTTGTAGATAATCTTGAGGCTACTAAAACCACTTCTTATAATAAATTTGGAGGCCACAGCAAAAGCTTTCTAACGTGAGTGAATATACATACATGTCCTATACAACAAGTTCCGACAAAGAGGTAGATAACAAGATACAGACTTTATTGTCTGAACACATTTAACAACAATACAAATACAAAATAGCTAGGACGAAATTCCGAAAGAAAATAGTTTTTTGTAGATAATTTTGAGGCTACTTGAGATGAGCAAGTAGTCGTTTCGTAGTAGAAATCGTCGTTAGAAACAACATACTCAAGTCGTATAGTCACAAAGGGTTGTTTATTCCTTTCAGGCTCGTGGGTTCTATTTCAGTCAAATTACTCATAAATCATGTTAGGTACTACTGGGAAAGCTCCCATCTGCCTCTCACGAAGACTGGCCGAAAAAAAAATTTCCTCCTCTTCTATTACTCGTCCCGGGGTCACATCCGTTTCCGGTCGAAACCCGGAACTTCCGTTTTTATTTCTAAATCTATTTCCGGGGTCATTCTTCGGTCAATTGCTGGCGCCCTGTTGAGTGTTTACTCTTCCAAACTTTAACCTTTGTTCTTATTTCTTCTTCTTCTCTTTCTCCAGAAATCCGATTACCATTTTATTTTTCAATCCTCGAATTATCGGTAGACCATAATGATTACGCTAGATGCAACACTTTCTTTTTAAACTTTCAAAAATCCAACCGCAGTTCAGAGGGAGAAATGTGATGACGTTGTGAGCAGGTGAAACAGACCAGATAAACGAATATGATTGGAATAGAATCAGCAGAACAAAAATAGAGTGAAACAGTGAAAAGGTGGGTGGCGCGGCTCGGAAGATGTAGAAATTGAAAATAATGACCGAGTAGAATTGGGTACCAGATGTTGAATCTGTTTAGAGCAACAACAACAACAACAACAACAACAACAAAACGATGATGACGACGACGATGACTACAACAAAAAAGGGCAAAGAAAAATAGAAAAATCTTTAAAAACAATGCACTACAGAAAAATAACCGTAGCCCCTCTAAGCCGAGCGATGTGAGCATGTGTCGATAAAGGATTATCTCCCATGGGAAAAAGAACTGTAGAAAAGAACACGTGAGTAAACATTAGTATTAAGACTAATAATAGAAGCAGTAGAAAACTACTAGTGAGAACTAATTACTGTTTATTTGAATTTTACATTCTGGTGATTTTGCTTGATGGTGATTGCAGTTGTTTTTGATAGACATTTCAAACATCTTTGTTTAGGAAATATTGCAGTATTATTTGTAATTTCTTTTTTTTTAGATGCAGTTTCTTTTTGTATTAGTTGGATTTTTCGGACTATTGGTCTCATCTTTATTGTTATATACTCAATTTATATTCCCTCCGGTATTCTTCATCTTTTTTTTTTTCTTTTTTTAATTTTTTTTTATGTCGAACTTGTGAACCTTCCCTTCGAAGCAATACAAGATAATTAGGATTTACATTTTTGCATTTCATCTTGGAACATTTGGACGGTCTCATTTTTAACCCGAGGGTGTTTTAAGATGATAATAGTCGTATTGTGTAGGATCACCAGTATTATATATATATATATATATATATTTATATATATATATATATTTGGAGGATATGTGTTTAATTGATGTCATACCTAATTTTGAAAATTAATTAGTTAATAATTAATCAATTTAGGCGGGCATATATGTTCAAATGTAAGGCTAAACGAATCGAGAAAATGTCAATCCCTGAATGTACATTTCGACCTATTCAGGGATTGACATTTTCTCGATTCGTTTAGCCTTACATTTGAACATATATGCCCGCTTAAATTCATTAATTATTAACTAGTTAATTTTCAAAATTAGGTATGACTTCAATTAAACACATATCCTCCAAAAATTGTCGGCTTAAAGCCATATACAAAATAAACACATTTGTTTGTTTACTTAATTTCATATATATATATATATATATATATATATATATATATTATATATATAATACTAACCGACCATAAACGGGTTAAATCTCTTCTTCTTGAAAAAGAGAATTTTTCTTTTTTTGAATTTAAAGTATTTCCTTTTCTTTCAAAAACTGTTACACCGAAGAAATACAATGTAGCAACATGTTCATGACGTTAGCGCAACACGCATCGGATGTACAAAGACGAAGCGATCGCATAGCTTACACGCTTTTTGAAAAAACAGTGCTTCCGGTTTGAATTTAAATTATTTTCTGCTTCTCTCTCGATGAGTCCGGATTAAAAACATGATCTGATGATGATTTTTTATAAATCGAAATATCAGCTATGAAAATGGTATAAAAATATATTTATTTTAACAATATTGTGTGTTTTCATATCCTTTTATCTCTCTCTCTCTCTCTCTCTCTATATATATATATATATATATATATATAAAGGGTGGCTTACCGGTGAATATGGGCACGATCGTTGGAGGTGCACAGAATCCAGAGGTTAAGTCCGTGATAAAACAAAAAGAAAGTGCTCAATACAAAGAAGAGCAAATTCATTGAAGAAATGGATACAATAGAAACCTACTCGAGTTTCATCGCTAGAATCATCAGGGTTAAATCCACTGAATTAATCGAGTTACCGATTAATTGCAGCTGATCACACGTATTTCATTGAATGAACATACGTGTGATCAGCTGCAATTAATCGGTAACTCGATTAATTCAGTGGATGATTTAACCCTGATGATTCTAGCGATGAAACTCGAGTAGATTTCTATTGTATCCATTTCTTCAATATATATATATATATATATAATATAATTATATATATATATATATTAATTATATATTATAATTATTGATATATACGTTCTTATCGATTTGACGTTTCTATTGAAAATTAGTTAATATCAATACGATTTTTGTAACTGCGTATCTACGTATGTATCGTTCGGGTGTGGCACATTTTCGCCTATAAATATTCATAATTGGGCGAAAAACAACGATGTCTTTAATATGCCGGGATAGAGAAAAATAAAATAGGGGAGGAGATAAAGAAATGGTTTTGTATTGTATATATGGAAATGAGTACTGCATATATTATTTGAATATATATGTAACTCATGAATAACGCATTAAAACAATAACATATTGATTCTTATTCCTTTGTTGTTGCTTCGTAGAAAACCATGGGGCTTTCTCAGGTTTGGCTAGTTACATTATTATTTTATTATTATTATTATTATTATTATTATTATTATATTTATTATTATTTACTCCTTTTGAGTTTTCCCATCAGTGTTAGCTGATGGTCTTTCACTGGAGTCTGAGTGACAGCAAGTCTCCTCGGATCTCCAGGACTTCTGAGTATTCTGGCAGATTGCAGCAGTGCAGTGTTCTGAATGGTTTCAATCCTTCCTCTGATTTCCAGATTTTCCAAACCGTTTTCTAATCCTTTTGGGACTGTTCCAAGTGCACCAACTACAATTGGTATCACTTTGACTTTCATGTTCCATAACTTTTTCAGTTCTCTGGCAAGGTTCAATTATTTGTCCATTTTTTCATTTTCCTTTAGCTTCACCTTGTGATCTGCTGGAACTGCAAAATCCACCAGTTGACAAGTTCTTTCTTTTTTGCTTATCAACATTAGGTCTGGTCTTCTTTCTGGGATAAGATGATCCGTTTTTATTTCAAAGTCCCAGAGAATTTTATGCGTTTCGTTCTCAAGAACAGATTCTGGTTTATGCATATACCATTTTGTTGTATGGTCAAAATTGAATTTTTTGCATAATTCCCAGTGGAATCACCTTACCAACCCAGTCGTGTCTAGTTTTGTAAGATTATTATTATTATTATTATTATTATTTGATTTCATGAGAGATCTTCACACCCGCCTTAGTCGGTGGTTCGCTGGAGGCTGAGTCACAGCAAGACCCCTCAAGTCTCCAGGACTTTTCTGAGTATTCTAGTCGATCTTACCAATGCTGTTGTTTGGATGGTCTCAATTCTCCCTCTGATTTCTAATTTATCTAGACTCTTTTCTAAGCTTTTGGTGACCATTCCAATAACAACTGGTACGATTTTTACAATCATGTTCCACAGTTTACTCAGTTCATTGGTAAAGTCCAAATATTTGTCAATTTTTCGTTTTCTTACATCTTCACTCTGTGATCTGCTGGAAATGCAAAATCTATCAGTTGACAAGTTCTTCTCTTCTTGTTAATTAATTAAAATTAACACGAGGTGTCTTAGCCGGGATTAGGTGGTCCGTCTGTATATCAATTTTATCATTATTATTTTATGAGTTTTTCACACCTGTCGTAGCCGGTGGATCAATGGAGGCTGAGTGACGGCAATTCTCCTCAGGTCTCCAGGAACCTTCTGAGTATTCTAGCCGATCTTAACAGTGCTGTAGTTTGGGTGGTCTATTATTAATGTCTTCTCACCCGCTTTAGCCGGTGGTCTTTCATTGGATGACAGCAAGTTTGCTTAGGTCTCGAGGACAATTCTGAGTATTCTAGATGATTTTAACAAAGTTGTTGTCTAGATGGGCTCGATTCTTTCTCCAATTTCCAATTCACTCAATTTTTTTCCAAAACCACAGGCATCATTTTAAGGGCACCAATGATAATTAGAGCCATATTCATTCTCATATTCCCCTGTTTTTTTTTGCTATTTTTATTTATTTATTTATTTTTTAAAAATATTATTATTATTTTACTACTTTTGAGTTTTCACATCAGCATTAGCTGATGGTCTTTCACTGGAGTCTGAGTGACAGCAAATCTCCTCAGGTCTCCAGGACTCTTCTGAGTATTCTGGCAGATTGCAGCAGTGCAGTGTTCTGAATGGTTTCAATCCTTCCTCTGATTTCCAAACTTTCCAACCCCTTTTCCAATCCTTTTGGGACCCTTCCAAGTGCACCAACTACAATTGGTATAACTTTGACTTTCATATTCCTTAACTTTTTCAGTTCTGTAGCAAGGTCCAGATATTTGTCTATTTTTTCATTTTCCTTTAGCTTCACCCTGTGATCTGCTGGCACTGCAAAATCCACCAGTTGACAAGTTCTTTCTTTTTTGTTAATCAAACACTAGGTCTGGTCTTCTTGCTGGGATATGGTGATCCGTTTTTATTTCAAAGTCCCACAGAATTTTACGTGTTTCGTTCTCGAGAACAGATTCTGATTTATGCATATACCATTTTGTTGTATGGTCAAAATTTAATTTTTTGCATAACTCCCTAGTGGATCACCTTCCCAACCCAGTCGTGTCTGGTTTTGTACTCCCGTTGTATTTTACTCGTTACGGGTTTCTCACATGAGTTTTAAGTGGTGGCTTTTAACTGAAGTCTGACTGACAGCAAGTCTTCTCAAATCCCCAGGACACCTTTAAATATTCTAAATTCCTAAACGTGCTGTGACCTAGATTCGACCCATTATTCCTCTGATCTTCTATATAGATCCTCCATATTAAGACACACACGACGTAAGGTCTAAGTCCCCAGAACCCTTTACATAAGACCTTTATTTCATTCGTTTTTATTTGGGAGAGGGTATACAATTTGTTTTCAAACTCAATTCTTTTTTAAACAAATTTTGCAAACTGATTTTAAAAAAATCTATTTACCCTAAACAATCCGGGTCAGGGTGAGCCTGGGAGTGATGGTGATGAAGGAGTACTGCACACTTTCCTGATTTTCAGAATTAGAAATTCACCTCGAGATACAACAATACAGAAGACCAAAAAATATCTGTTAAAATTCAAAACTTTCTTTGTTCTTCACTGAAATTGCTTTCAGTCAATTCCCAGATATAATTTATCATCCGGGTCTTCTTCAATTTCTTTTAATTCATTTTATATCCTATTTAACCATCTAGTATTTCTATTGTGTTATTTTCTTTCTCATAATTTGACCCAGAAGGGTTTTGTGTCATTTACATCCTGGTGATTAATTTCTTTCACATTTTTCTCAATTGAATTGTTCATAGAATTGTTTTGTTATTTTTGGAATATCCGGTTTTTTGTATATTGTTGGATTTTCTCCGGTTTCACTTTTCATTCATATGTTTCTTTAATCTCTGTTTACATAATGGCATCCTCTTCTAATATGTCCTGCTAATTTCAGTTTTCTTTTTCTCCAAATGTTCTAATACTTTCCTTATTAAGTAGTTCTATTCCTTCAGTTGCTTCAATTTTTGTTTCATATTAAGCATTGTAAATTTTTAAATCTCCAATTCCATTTAAGTCCCCGAGGATTTCACGCCTTTTATTTGTCAGAACAGATTCTAGATTGTGCATATACTTTTTGTTGGAGAGGCCAGTCGGTAGAGTGTCAGCTAAGGAATCACAAGTTTCCAGGTTCAAGACCGGCTCTCGTCAAAGCGTATGAGTAGCACAGGGATCTGTGCGGTAAAGTAAGGAGCTGATGGTAAGTGTGGCGCTCGACCTCAGATGCAGAAATAATCTCCTTGGTCTTGAGCTAGTGAAAAGCGGATAGATTCCTTTACTGTCTGACTTATACACACTTTAGGCCACATTTTGTTGGATGGTCAAAATTGACTTTCTTGCTCAATTAACAGTAGATCACCTTTCCAACCCAGTCGTGCCTAGTCTTGAATTGTCGTTGTGTTAGTTTACTGCATTCGCTTAACACATGGTGTCATATCTATATACATACACTCTACATTTGCTGTTTAGTAGTGTCTTATCAATTTTCGCTTTCATAATTTGTGTTACGTAGTGCCTTTTCTTTGACAGCACTAAATATCTATATATGTTATATAACTTCTTACGTCTTCTTACTCTGGTCATCTATTCTTCTGGCCGGATCTGGTATATCTTCTAAGGTCTCGTCTGGTCTTCTATTGAGGGTTCGGGTCTGGTTTCTGTTGCTAGGGATTTCTTGTTATCAGAAGCCCTGTGTCATTGTTAGCTTTTAGTAATAACAACAGGACTTCGATTTACGATGATGTTACTTTATTCGTAGAACCCCAGACCAGACAATCACGCAGAGCTCACATCTTACTAGCTTCGCTTCTAAGTTCTAACTCTCTAACTGACTAACTGAGTTGCTTACACCTTAAACCGGAAGGGCCTTCTATTGCCTTCCGATTCTCACGATCATCCCCAGAACGCAAGGTCAGAGTGAGGTCAAACGCTGTCACTCACTCTCAAGGCCATCAGCTATACTGATCGCCATAATGATTTCTACGCTACCTTAAAAATGTAATAGGGATCCAATTAATATGTAACATTTGTTCTTATGGCACTGTTTTGTGCAGCACTGATGAGTGACTCGGTTACTCTCATGAAGTTTCCCCTTCTTAAGCATGTCCAGCTCTTTTCCTGTGCAACTTCACCAATTTGTCGTTTCAAGTTTCCATATAATTTTTTTCTTCCCATTTCTGTTTTCTTGTTTTTGTTGTTTTTGTCTTTATCCATATATTTGCAGCTGCTGTTATTGGCTACCATAATTAATATTTCCTTTTTTGTGTATTCTTCGAGGCCATTGATTGAGACATCTACGCAATCCTATATATTGGCAAGACCTCTTCCACCTTCCTTTCTAGATACATATTGCCTATCTCTATCATCTTTCGGGTGTAATACCTTGTGCATATTCATTGATTTTTCTTGTCTTTTGGTCAATCTGAGTTCCACTGTTATACATTTTAAGAATGGTCTAGAGTATCTTATAACTGGGACGGCCCAGGTATTCATTCCCTTGATGAGATTTCTGATACAGAGTTTGGTTTCTAGGTTTTTTAAAAAACCTTTTTCTTTCATCCCTTTTTGATTGATGGAGTCCGCTCAAAACATTCCTAAGTAATTGTAATTTTTTCTTCTCTCCAAGTGTTCTTATGTTGTCCTGATTTCGTAGTTGTTTTCCGTTCATTTTTTTTTCTTACCCCATATTTCATCACTAACAGGGTGTTCATACCTTTCTCAAAGGTATTAGTCTGTTTAATTTGGTTGCTTCTTTGTTTCATGGCATATCAAACTTCGTGGGTTATTTAATGCCAAAATCTTCCTTGTAGGAAAACGGTAGTGGTACAATTTATCCCACAACCGTAGTAAATGATGGGGTTCATATATTTTGAAAGGGTATTAGTACGAAAGTGAAAGCAATATGGTGATGGGAGTTCAATCCCGCTTACTGCGATATCACAATCTTGCACAATTAGACACAGCGTCACGGTGACTACCACCTTCATATTTTATTTTCATATTAGAATAATTTATACTAGCAGAACCTTTGGATATACCATAGTATGATAATTTGATTGTTACAACGTTTGATATGTTTACTTAAGAGCTATTGTTATAGTTCAATATGCAAAAGTATAACTCTTTCTCTCGATACCACTTATTTATAATGATCCAATATATATTTATATTTATTATATATATATATATATATATATATATATATATATATATATATATATATATATATATATATATTATATTCATTATTTATATATATAGTTCAATAAACATTGTTTGTACCTCGTGATTAACGGTTTATTTATTCCGTCTTTCCTCATGAAATATAGTTGCTTTGAAAAAGACCGCTTTATTAAAAGGTCGAAACAGATCTGTCAGCAAAATAATGACATATTTTTCTAAAAACTTCCTATGCATAGTTCAATAAGTAAAAAGTACAATAATCTTGACTTAGCTCTCTCATTTGTTTATAATGATCCAATGTATATTTACCGTCGACTGCACTTAGTGAATCAGTACATTTCTAACGTGTGAGCATCGATGCATCTGCAAAGGGTTAAAATATCATTAGTAATTTCACAAAGAAATAAATTAAGCTATAAAATTATCACGTCGTTGCAGACAAATGATACAGAGAATTAATTAGAAATGATATCAGTTTTTATTGATTTGCTGAGTCAATTTTGTTTACTGCATGTTTATTTCGAATTGAGAATACACAGACATTTTCGTTAATGATGGACTGACATTGAATAGGTTGGTTTTTATTTTTTATTTTACGGCATACCAACCAATTTCGGGTCATTTAATGTCGAAACAAGTAATTTTGATAAAAGTTTTATGTTTCAAGTTCTTAATATCTTCAAATTGGTATAAATAATTTTCATTAACTTCATTTGGTTTTGGTTTGGTTCGGATTGAAGAAGAAGAAGAAGAAGAAGAAGAAGAAGAAGAAGAAGAAGAAGAAGAAAGAAGAAGAAGAAGAAGAAGAAGAAGAAGAATAATTTTATTTTCACACAAAAACAAAAATACGTAATGTTGGATGTTATAGTAATTTGCGAAGGATAATCACTAACTAGGACTGAGCCTATTCTAGTAGTGATCATCTCAGCTATATTTTATTGGTTTGTTTAATGTTATAATAACCATGTGGGTTATTTAATGCCGGAAGGTGTCAGAGCATGAGATAAAAGTTGGTACCCAAGTTTCCTTTACTGGTGTAATTTTTATAGATGTATTTGGTGGATGTATTTTGTATCGGATTCCTAATGTTCTATATATTTCTATTTCTCTCAAGAAGGATAAAATGTCATCCCTGTGATCTCAAACAGATCCCCCATATTATCTATTTCTTCTTTTGAATAAGACATAATAGCGTCTGGCAGATTTGGAATACTTATTGAACTATTTAGCAATAGCTCTTAAGTAAACATATCAAACTTCATAATTGTGTTTCTTTTTTGTACGACAGTTATCATCTTGCAAACACTCTCTTGTTAAGAATGAGACCGTCTACATCATTCAAGACGAAATGAAAAAAAAATGTATACATTGATTATCTGGTGACGCTTATCCGCTGAATTCTTATTTCTTGCTGGTTTAGTTACGCCAGGTAAATAATGGAACATTCTATTTTTAGTATAAAGAAAGACAGGGATGCAAAAGGACAAGCTACACAATAAAATATAATAAGAAAGAAGGAAAGACAGCAAGGGAAGGATATAGAGAAGGAGTGATCGCACGGAAGTAATAAGGCTATTCTATTTCAATTGAACCTGAAAAATAAAAAGAAGGAAAGAAAAAAAGGAAAGAGTGAATGAGTGTGTATGTGCGTGTGTGTGTGTGTGTATGTGCGTGTGTGTGTGTGTGTGTATGTGTGCTAGAGAGAGAGAGAGAGAGAGAGAGAGAGAGAGAGAGAGAGAGAGAGAGAGAGTTAGATCAAGATCATTATACTTTTTACATATTGAACTATTTAGCAATAGCTCTTAAGTAAACATATCAAACCTTGTAATAATTAAATTATCATACAGTGATATATCCACTATCATTAATAATAATAATAATAATAATAATAATTATATTCTCCCTGGGTAATCTTATTTTCACATTATATTTATTATTCACAGCTTGGATAATCTTATCTGTACAGTAAAGCATCTGGGAACTGATGGTAGGTGTGGCCTTCAACCTCAGACATTTATAATTAGCAAAATGGCTTCATGGTTTCTCCTTAAAGCAGATACCAAAATCGAATATTCGTATTTAAAAATAAAATTGTGAATAATAATTTTCTTTTCTTATTAATTCCCAATCAGAGCTTTTTTTGATCTTTATAAAAGCGATTGTTTTGTTGATAACATACATTTAAATAAAGCTAATTTCTGTACTGAAAAAACTTATTTTTAAACTTTCCCCATAAAAAACAATTAAAAAACAAAACAAATAATAATCTAATTCATTTGTCTTTTCTTACTAAAGATAAACCGACTCACCTATTTTTAATCTGGAAAATTCACATAAACAATTACTATTCTCGGACCACGGCCTACTAATATATACGGCCCCATATGTCATATAAATAGACAGAATTCTAACAGGCCTATTCATTTATAGTCAATTTATGTCCGTTTCGAAAAATCTTAAAGCACAAACATTTGGCTAGATAGAACCATAAGTTCTCCTCAAGAAATACTGTTTCTCTGTAATATCATTACTATCATTACCGACCATGACCAGGGAATACATTTCACATTGAAAAAGTTTCATTTTTTTCTGATGTAACCTGAAATCATAGATAAAGTGTTGGTGTGTTTGTTTTCTATAACTGCATAATTCTTTAAAACTATTTTTTTGTTTGTTTGTTTATCTTTTATTATTACATTTCTTAAATAAAAAAAAAAATTTAAAAGACAAGTTTGTATATTTTTAACATTTTTTTTTTAAGCAGTCATAAAATGACTATAAAATGAATAGGCCTGTTAGAATTATGTCTCTTTATGTGACATATGGGGCCGTATATATTAGGAGGCGGTGCTCGGACACACTGAACTATCAATGCCTATTGGCTCTGAGAAAAATTCAGAAATGTTTTTGCGCATATGATAATGGTGCAATCATCATCATCATCATCATCATCATCCCTTTCGGTCGGGGATTTAGAATCACCGACTGTACCTCTGCAGAGGGGTAAGACCCCCCCCACCCACTGGGGGCCACCTGTTGCATTAGGATTCTATTATTTTCTAACCACATTTGTTTGAATATACTAATTCGTAGCCTTTTATGTTGCTAGTATTTCACCGATCCATCAATTATGACTGATGGTGTCAGAGTTGTTATTTCAAATGAACTAACAGCCCTGTCGGTGGGGGGGGGGGCTTTAGAAAACAGCGACTACACCTCGACAGAGGGGCAAGATACACCCACCCAATGGTACCACCTTTTTGACAACCTTTGATGCTTAAGAATGGAATCCTGCTCGTTAAGTAGGCCATGACATTTAGGAGGGGTTGAAATTGTGCGCATTTATATCGAATAGTGGCGTTAATTAAGTTTTGCGGATAACCATTCTTTAATAAGGTGGTTTTAATAAAGTTGAACTCACAGTCAATTTTTGATTATGAGCAAATCATTGAAAGCGCGATGGATTAGGGTCTTGATCAAATTGACTTTCCGTTTGAGGGGACAGAAGGAACCCCAAGGGGTGTAAGAACCCGAAAAAGATGGTTTACGATAAACAGAAGTCAATATTCCAGTACTAGTGCGAACAACAAGAACATCAAGGAAGGGGAGGCAATTGTTGTTTTCAAACACACACGTAAAAGTGAGAGAGGGGTGCAGATTGTTTAGTCGATGGAAAAATCGTCTGCTTTCCGATCTTGTGGAAAAAATAGCGAAGGTGTCATCAACGTACCTCTTATAGAATAAAGGTAGTTGGTTATTGTATATATATATATATATATATATATATATATATATATATATATATATATAGAGAGAGAGAGAGAGAGAGAGAGAGAGAGATAGATGATAGCTCAGATGAGTCTGCTTTTGTCTTTCTGAGTTTGTCTTTATTAACACCCACAAATGCACACACACACACACACATATTTATATATTACATACATGCATTAAATTATATATATAAATTATAAATTATACATACATTATACATTCATGTATATAAATAAATAAATAACCAAATAAAAATAAAGATCGATATATATATATATATATATATATATATAATATATATATATAGATAGATAGAGAGAGAGATAGAGAGAGATAGATAGATAGATAGATAGAGAGAGAGAGAGAGAGAGAGAGAGAGAGAGAGAGAGAGAGAGAGAGAGAGAGAGAGAGAGAAAGAAGAAAGATAGTTAGCTAGATAGATAGATAGATAACAGCCTTTATATCACAGATAGATAGATAGATAACTGTTTTTATATCATAGATGAGACTGATTTTCTTCTGAGTTCGGCAATATTAACACACACGCAGATATATATATATATATATATATATATATATATATCAGTCAATCAATATAAATATATGTATATCCATCGTTTATTTTTTTATTTTTTTATTTACATACATATATGTATGTATATTATGCACACACACACACACACACACACACACATATATATATATATAAATATATAAATTCATATATATATATATATATATATATATATAATATATATATATATATATATATATATAGAGAGAGAGAGAGAGAGAGAGAGAGAGTCATTATACTACAGATTTTTTTTTTTTTTTTCGTTTGTTTTCTTTCGTCATTATTAACAGCCTATTACATCTGATCCAGTTTTCGTAGACAAATCATTCGCTTTCCTTTAAAACATTTCTCATACTGCACATTAAATATCACATCTAAGCAAACTACAACATATTTTGTGTGAGTGCCATATTTATATCAAATATAAAATAGTTGTTTTTCTTCTTTCTATTATTCCATTTAACAAAATGAAGCTCCGACAAAATAATGATAATAATAATAATAATAATAATAATAACAATAATAATAGAAAAATGAATAAGGTCACTAAACTTGTGATACTTGTGATGTTTAAAATAGGAATGTCTTTCCTGTTTCTTATTTAGCATTAGAAATCCCGGTGGTTTTTTTTTTTCCTAGATTCAAATTTAGGAAATTCCATCTGAGCATTTCTAAGTATTATTACATTTAACCGAATGTAGTACAGAAAGAAACAGCAGCAGCAGCTGCAACAACAACAACAACAACAGCAACAACAACAACAATAATAATATAATAATAATAATAATAATAATAATAATAATCATGTCGTGCTGTCAGAGCGGATATCCATGACAATCTCTCTCCATCCGTCCCTATCGCTCATCATTCTCGGGAGGTCCTCTATGCAGCATCCTGTATCCGCACACAGCTAGCTGTACGGTCCCCTGCCACATATCACCCATACCATCCGAATAAGACGGCCAAGACACGCGGGACACTGCTGGAGAACCAAGGTCGAACTCATAAACCACGACCTCCTGTGGAAGCCAGCACATGGACACGCCAGTGTGGACCGACCAGCAAAGACGTACATAATAATAATAATAATGTGGAATATGAAGGTGAAGGTCGTGCCAATTTTAATTTTAATTATTGGAACGTTCCCCAAGTGGCTAGAAAATAATTTGGGTGAATTGGAAACCAAACAAAGAATCGAGACTATCCAAACTACACCATTGTTAAGATCGGCCAGAATACTCAGCAGAATCCTGGAGAACCGAAGAGACTTGCTGTCACTCAGTCTCCAGTGAACCACGGTCTACGGCAGGTGAGAAAATCTCGGATAATAATAATAATAATAATAATAATAATAATAATAATAATAATAATAATAATAATTGCGAGAAGATAGAAAAGTACTCGGACCTTGGCAGAGAATTGAAAAGCTGTGGAATATGAGGGTCAAAGTGATACCAATTGCAGTTGGTGCACTTGGAACAACCCAAAAAAGCTTGGAAAAAGACTGGAGGAATATTTTGAAATTGGTGTTTTAGAATAATTAACCTTTTCCATTTCATTTGTTCTATACCTAATCACATTTCTGTCAATAAGTCTAGTGGCATTTATGCTGCTTGGAGCCTCCCTTGAACTAGTGGAAACGATTTCAACTCCGAAACTACGTTTGAAGTCGTTGACGTCTGAAGTTGACTTATTTTGATGTTTTTATTTTGTTTGAGTCTTGTGTGAAAAATAATACACTGACGAGTTCGAATTAACCGGATATATATAGGTAAGGGAAATACCAACTACTATTTAGTTTCTAGCTAAACAGACAGTTTTATTTTCCAGGCCGAATTTGTGGTAGTTAGTATAACTAGCAGGGTCAGTAGATATACTACAGTATGATAATTTAATTATTACAACTAAAAACAAAAATAAAACGTCCTCCGGGTGGTGTAAAAATTAGTTTTTGAAAGATTGGGTCTAAGAACGGGTTAATAATTCAATGTCAGAGGATTTATATAGAAAGTAAGAAAATTCATTACATTTATTAAAGGAGTAACAAAATAAAACATTTGAAATTGGAACTTAGTCCTGTCGCCCTCAAATGAAATGTTGCGTGCATCTATTAATTATTAATTAAATAATTATTTTTAACATTTTGCACATGAATTTTACACAAACTCGTAAGTATTTATTTATTTGTAAATTTTCTAGTTAACTTCTTGTTACTAAAGATAATAAAAAAAATACATCGATAAAACTTCAAGAGTTGAACATTTGAAGGCAATTACAATGCGTATATCGTATAAAATTCGATAATAATTGAAAATAATCATGACAAGCAAACTCGGCGAAAAAACCCACGCGACTTGGAACATCGTACAGCTGTTTCAACTTTATTATGTCTCATCAGCGTGTATACCTACGATCTCCTATATATTGTATATATTTCGACAGCAAGTTAGTTATTCAAACGAGTTTGGTTGAATGTCACGTAACGTTTCTTTGATTTTCAATTGTTTACATTTAGCGGTATCAATATATTAAAAACTAATTCTATTTAATAATTGACGTATTAACCATAACACCTTCACATACAATAAACCTTCTTAACTGAATAAACCAGAAACCACAAAATAAAGACATATGAAACCCTCCCAACTGAATAAACCTCAAACCACAAACCTCACAACTACCACGAATAACAGAAAATTCATGGGCGTGTACGAAAGCGCTTGGGCAAAATATGGGGTACCTTCTTTACCATTTAACACATTTATAAATAAAAATAACACAAGGTCTTGAATATAAGCAATTAAAAATCATTAAAAAGAAATATTCTGAGGTATTCAACCAAATCGCTTTAAACACACACAGATACATATATTTATATATGAATAGAATATTATATATATATATATATATATATATATATATATATATATATATATATATATATTATTATAATGGAGATTGTGTGTTTTTCTGTCTGTAACCGAAACTATGTCACTACTCAAGTCACAATTCCCTTAGTTATTGACATCACATTCTCCATGATTGTATTTTTATTCAAACCTCAGTTATTAATAAAATTGTTTTATATTATTAATACTGTTGGCCTCATCTATATACTAAATGACATGCAAATGTATTTATACATACAACAAAATAGCGGTTTACAGTGTGAACGGGAAGGCTAATTTGCATATTGATATTAAAAATGTGATTTTAATAAATATGTGCTTGGTATTATTGATTTCTAATTGTTTGGTTTTATTTTAATGAATATAAGCAAAAAATCTCTTCAATAAATCTTACATGAAATCCATTAACAAGAAAAAATAACTGTCATTTTATTCTTTACTTCCTCTTTTAACTAAATACTTAAATTAGAAAAAATAACAATGAAAGACGAGAGTGATGGAAGAGGAAGTTTCAGTTGTTCTATTTTTCCATTCTACCCCCTCTGTTTCAACTCTTTTTTTTCTGCATTCTTATTTAGTTTCATTAGCCTTTCTAATTTAATACAATATTTTAGTACATTAAAACTTAAATACTTGCACCCAGAGGGTGCATATATTTGCTAGATCTATTATGATTAATTTATAGCTTGGTAGATACAGCTTTAAACTTGTTACTTTTTTGACACACCTTGCATTCTGAAAAAAATTAATGAATTGAACGTTATTTTTTTCAGAATACAGGGTGTGTCAATAGTTACAAAAATCTTGATACTTTTTTGCACACCTTGTATATATATATATATATATATATATATATATATATATATATATATATCATCATCATGTCGCGCAAGTAGCACGGATATCCATGACAATCTCACGCCAACCCTCCCTATCATTCATTTCCCCGGGAGCACCTCTGCGCAGCATCCAGCATCCTCACATAGTTGGTCAATATAGGTCCTGGCTAGGCGGTTCACACTAGCACGCCCATGTGTTGGCTCCCACAGGAGTATGTCGCTTTTGAGCTCATCCTTGCTTCTCCAGCTGTGTCCCGCATGCCTAGTCCGTATTACTCGTATGGTTTGGGAGATGGGGGGCAAGTGGCCATACAGCTGCCTCCTTGAGGGTGCTGTTTTCCACGACTTGTTTAAGACTGCACGCAGCATTCTTGTGCAATCCCATCTAGCTTATTTCCAAGGCGCTTCGTTAGGGTCCAGGTGGTGCAGCCATACAGCAATAATGATATAACCACAGCCTGGAAAAATTGTCGCTTTAGCTTGTCAGCGAGATCGGATTTCTTTATGACTGATAATCTGTTTGTCGCTAGCCATGCCTTTCCTATTCGTGTATTGATATCGCTCTCTGTGGATGAGATATTACTACCTAGGTATGTGAATTGTTCTACTATCTTGAGAGGCTTACTGTCAAGTGTGGATATGAACTCCGTTTTATCAGAGTTCAAATAGAGGCCGATGTTCTTTGCTGCTTTGTTTTTGTTTGTTTTGTTTTGTTTACGGCATATCAACCTCAGTGGGTTATTTAATGCCGATAAAGTTTTGAAATGAATCAATTCTTAATGGATAATACATTTTTTATATAAATACATTTTTCTATTTAACCCATAGATGGAACCCTAACAGGTACTACCACTCCAGTTCAGAGTGGTCCAGAGAGCAATGGTCATGAAGAGGTGCTCCACATTCCCCAAACCTCCAAAACTGGAACCATCAGATAGAGTTTAACGTCATTCCCAGGACATGTCGACTTGCAGCCACCGCCTTCTAGCACCCATATGATAAAGAGAGGTTGGGACTTGCCATAAGAGCAATAGGGTTGGGGCAATCATATAGGTGCTAGGGCTTGACGTAACCAGCCGATTGATCGGAGGGGGCCTCTGCGACCGCCCGTCTAGCCCAAGATAGAGCCAAAGTGGAGTATTGCAAGTCATGAACTGCTCATCCACCTGGGTTCTATTCTTAAGCATCACGGGTCGCCACCCATGGCCAACAGGGAGTCTTACCCCTCTGCAGGGGTGCAGTCGGTGCATTCTAACGTCCCAGGCGACAGGGCGGGTTTCTTTGCTGCCTTCTCCAAGCTATGTAGTAGTGACTAAAATAAAATTTTAAAATCTCGGAACTGCTACCAAAATTTGGCAATGCTTCTATTGGCAGCAATGATTCGTATTCTATATGCATTGTATTTATAGGCAAGTGCGTGTCTCAGAGAGTGTAAAAAGAATAAAAAATAAAAAACAAGCACAAAAAAAACAACCCCAAAATTTATAGCAATGTGTAACACTATTAAAAGTGTTATGGGTCAGACTTAGTGAAGTGTTTGTATTTTTAAAAAAATGATATTCGGGTTTGTTGTCTGCAAATTAATACTACCCCACATTAAGGTTAAGCGAAAACAAAACCGCATTAGGTAGGAAGAAATGAGGGAATGAAATTGAATTGGAAAAGTTGAAATTAATCAAAAATTATAATGAATTCAAAAACCCGGAAGGTCGAAATATTTAATAAATTGAAATATTCCAGCCTCGGATGGAAAGAGGCGAGAATTTAAACCAAAAGGGGATGGGAGTTAGAATTAACGGTATGACGCTTGCACAGTCTGTGGGATGCAAAGAATTTCAGATGATGGCTCGAATCAGTTAAGAAAAAAAAGAAACTTCAGATAACTAGTAAAATGTTCAGGCGTGGTGTATTTTTTTGATTTTGAAATTTGACAATGCTTCTATTGGCAATGATTCGTATTCTATATGCATTGTATTTATAGGCAAGTGCGTGTCTCAGAGAGTGTAAAAAAAAAACAAAAAAGCAAAAAAAACAAGCACAAAAAAAACCCAACAACCCCAAAATTTATAGCAATGTAAGGGAATATGAGTGATCAAAAGTAGGTGACATAGAATGGACACTGAATTGGAATATTTAGTGTCCGATCGTGCTGAAAAGGCCGAACATCAGAGAAAGACAAGAAAGGGGCGGAAGAGGGTAAAGAAAATAAATAAAAAAAAAAAGATCTATATTCTATACAACATTCAATGGAGAAAAATGAATGTAAATGAACTTTGAAAACAATGGCGTACGCTATATCGATCGTCGTTCTGACTGGCTGATTGCAATCCTGTTATGCTTTGTTCGCGACTGGAACTCTTTTGTGTCAGAAGGGGAGAAAACGACATCATGTCACTATAGGGAACATTAAAAGAAAACGTGACCAATTGACAAGACCAGTAACCACAGATTCAATTTGACGTAAAAGAATGGAGAATAAAGGAAAAAGAGAAAGGAATGCGACGAGGAGGTTTAGAATTAATTATTGATAATTTCTTCCACTGTTTCCGTTTCCCCCAAAAAACTTATTTTCACCATATTTTTGTTATCGTCAGACGCCATGTTTTGTGTTAAACTAATAATTTACGACCACGAGTCTTGCAATATATATATATTAATACTTGTGTTCCTTAATTTTACGCGCGTCATCGTCTTGTAATACCCTGGTTAACAATGAGACCGTCCAAATCGTCCAAGATGAAATTCAAAAATGTAAATCGGGATTATCTGCGGTTGCTTATCCGCCGAATTCTTATTTCTTGTGAGTGTCGTCATCTCCGCTAAATAATGGACCATTCTGTTTTTTATTCTAAAGAAAGAGAAGGGAAAAGGACATGCTACACAGAAAAGTATAATAAGAGAGCAAGAAAGAAAAAAAGAAAGAAAGGAAGAGAATAGGAAGAAAGATAGAGTGAGGGGGTTATTGCGCAGAAGTGCCAACGCTAATCTGTTTCAATCGAACATAATGAAAAGATGAAAAGAACGAAATAAAAAAGTGTGTGTGTGTGTGCGTGTGTGTGTGTGTGTGTGTGTGTGAGAGAGAGAGAGAGAGAGAGAGAGAGATTAAAGAAGATTATAATACTTTCTACATATTGAATTAAAACCAATAGCTCTTCAGTAAACACATCAAACGTTGTAATTATTAAATTAT
Source organism: Doryteuthis pealeii (assembly GCA_023376005.1). Lineage (NCBI taxonomy): Eukaryota > Metazoa > Mollusca > Cephalopoda > Myopsida > Loliginidae > Doryteuthis > Doryteuthis pealeii. The sequence goes on along the minus strand of CM042150.1, from coordinate 18,243,031 downwards.
CATACTGCGGTATATTCACAGGTCATGCTAGTTTTTATTATTATTACATGTATATAATAGATTATTCTCTTAAACCCACCACAAATGGCTCAAAGTTGTGACCCGTGATGCTTAAGGACGGAATCCTGGTAAGTGAGTTGTCCATAACATGCAGCACTCCCTTTTGAGACTCACTTAGGCTAGATAAGCGGTCGGAGTGACTCCCTCCGATTAATAGGCTGATCATGTAAAGTCCTAGCACCTATATGATTGTCCCGGCTGTATTTGATCTTATTGGAAACCCAAACCTTTTTATTTCATATGTACGTTGGCTGATGGTCTTAGTATTTTTGGTATGACGTTAAACTGCACCTAGTGGTGAGGTTCTACTTATGAAATTATGGGGAGAGTGAAATACTCCTTCGTCAACATTACTCCCAGATCCACTCTGACTCGGATTGGTAGTATCTGTTAGGGTCCCATCTATAGGTTAAATAGAAGAAAATGAGTTTAAAAATGTGTTTATATAAAATTGATTTAAAAAAGAGAGTACTCAACAAGATTGAGAAAAACAAAACGTCTTCGGCATAAAATAACCCAAGGGTTGAAATGCCGTAAAATCCAACCAACCAACCAACCAACCAATCATCATCATATAATCATCATCAATACGTGCTCACAGAACATCTCTCTCTCTCTCTCTCTCTCTCTCTCTCTCTCTCTCTCTCTCTCTCTCAGATCTTGGCTTCTAATTGGCCGAGCTGGGACAACAGTGCGAAGAGTGAGTGAGAATTTTCAGAGTCTGGCTGAGGTGTTCAAAGGAGACAGACTAAAGTAGAGTGTTTTGCTGGATTACGAGACGTGACGGATCGCAATGGTGGTCTGTCCGTTCGATGCCAAAATTTCCGTGCGTTTGTCTTAGATTTATTAAGTAAAATAAATGACCTATAACGAATAAAATACTAAGTCTTGGGTGGTTAACAAAAACAAACCAACGACACAAGACAAACATCCCAAGAAGCAAGTGGTTCCAAACCCATAAAAGAACAGAGTGGATATCCTGTAGTAGAAGAGATAAGAAGATCAGAAAATAAGATGAGTCTGCTCTACTATTTATCCATAGATTGGAGAAGTAATGGATTCATGCCTTTCCCAATGTTATTAACGCGAAGTGAAATGCAAACAGATTCATCCAATTTTATCATTTGGATTATTTGGACTATTGTCCTCATCTTTATTGTTATCCGTACAACGTTTTGACCGATGTGCCCTCCGGCCTTCTTCATGTATTTCTTGTCAGACTCGGAACCTTCTTTTCGAAATCGGGAACTCCTTTTTTTAACTCGGGAACTTTCTTGTAAATGGAAGCCATCAGGGAAATTTGAATCCAACCCTTTATTCAGTTCATGTGTATATACTTTTACCATTCCTCTAACCATAGCTAGGTACAAGTGTTAAGCTGTGTTGATTATTATTCTATGTTACTGTCACCCGTGACCAGGATTGAAACTACAGCCTAGAGGTAACTGTCACTTAGAACGATATCAACTCAACACCTATATCCACTATGCCATGTGTCTAATTGACCAGATGACAATAAAAATGAGGACAATAGTTCGAATAATTCTAATTATACGAATTATCAAACATCATGTCAAAATTTCAGAGAAATAAGATTCATCCACGTTTTGAACTCGGATCCCCGATTCCGTTTCCTGACTTTTTAATTGCCTTGGATAGATGATTTGTTGTCGAAATTATCCCCCCCCCCCAAAAAAAAACCAGGCGAACATGAAGAGATTTAAACATAATATAGGTAACTGTCATATAAACTGTATTAACTCAACAACTATATCCTCTACGCCATGTGTCCAATTGACCAGATAACAATAAGAATAAGGAATATAGTTCGAATAATCTTATTATAATGGAGATTGTGTGTTTTTCTGTCTGTAACCGAAACTATATTACTACTCAAGTTACAATTCCCTTAGTTATTGACATCACATTCTCTATGATTTTATTTTTATTTAAACCTCAATTATTAATAAAATTGTCTTACATTATTAATACTGTTAACCATGTCTACATACTGACAGCATGCTATTATATTTATATATACAACAAAATAGTGGTTTACAGTGTGAATGGGAAGGCTAATTTGCATATTAATATTAAAAAATCGAATTTAATAAACATGTGCTTAGTATTTTTGATTTCTAACGGTTTGGTTTTATTTTAATGAATATAAGCAAAAATCTCTTCAATGAATCTTAAATGAGATCCATTAACAAGATGAAATAACTGTCATTTTATTATTTACTTCCTCTTTTAACTAAATACTTAAATTAGAAAAAAATAACAATGAAAGACGAGAGTGATGGAAGAGTAAGTTTCAGTTGTTCTATTTTTTATTATACTCCCTCTGTTTCAAATCTTTTTATCTGCATTCTTATTTAGTTTCATTAGCCTTTCTAATTTAATATATTTTATTATATTAAAACTTAAATACTAGCACCCGGAGAGTGCATATATTTGCTAGTCCAAATAATACAAATTATCAAACATCATCTCAAAAATTCAGAGAAATAAGATGCATCCACGTTTTGAACTCTGATCTCCGATTCCGTTTTCCTGATTTTTTTAAATTGCCGTAGATAGATGATTTGTTGTCGAAAATACCCCACTAACCCCCGGACCCCCCCCACCACAAAAAAAAACAACAGGCGAACATGAAAGGGATTTAGACATAAAAGATTCTATAGTATACCAAGAAAACATCTATGAAAAAGTGTTGAAATAAGTAACGCGTCAGTAATTTAAATTAATGGAAAATATTTTGTGATGGCAAAGCTATATAGAGAATGCATTTATCCATTATACAACTTTCATCAAACTTCTATAGAAAATATTCATACATTTGCTTTTCGCTTATGATAATTAGTTTCACTTCTATTTTAAGTTCTGGTTTATTCATTTACTTTTTGCCTGATTCATTACACCATCATGGCCGCATGGATTCACATGACTCTGTCTGTCTGTCTGTCTCTCACTCTTCGCCAACTGTCCCGATCGGTCTATCGGTCATATTACATAAGTGATAGGTTGACTATAAATTATATACAGTACTCTAGAAATTTAAAATAAAATAATAGTAATTCTGAATCATAGAAAAAACCCGTAAAAGTAAATTGACGGGGCTTGGCCTTAAACTAACCTTGGGTCTCTGATTGGTCAAAGCGCTCCGAGAGAACAGGAAGTAAACATAGAAAAGAGGTTTTAGCTGGTGGGAGGTAAACGTGTCGGTGGGAGGTAAACGTGTCTCCAAGATTGCTATTTCTTTCTCTTTTGAGAGACATCGCCCAAATTTTGGACATAAGAAAGATTCTTAATTCCTAAGAGAATTGGATAGATGAAAAGACAGGATGAAATCTTATTATAATGGAGATTGTGTGTTTTTCTGTCTGTAACCGAAACTATATTCCTACTCAAGTCACAATTCTCTTAGTTATTGACATCACATTCTCCATGATTTTATTTTTATCAATTATTAATAAAATT
>CM042150.1:18231991-18234491 GCA_023376005.1 Doryteuthis pealeii | reverse complement strand
ATAGTCTGTTTCTACCTATCTATTAGTCTGATCCTATCTATCGATCTAACTACTATCAATCTATTAAAGTTTGTTCCTATCTATCTATCTATCTATCTATCTATATCTATATATATATATATATATATATATATATATATATTAGAGTCTTTCCTATATATATATATCCATCTATCTATATATTTATCCATCTATCTGAGTCTGTTCTTCTCTATCAATCTATCTCTATGCATTTCACTTTGTTCACATCTATCTTTCGGTGTATTTATGAAGAAGCATGTTGTGTTTGTTGTGCATACGGCTGTGCCTGCCCCCGCGCACATCTCGCAACCACGCACAGCCTTAACTTTCTGAACTCCCAATTGACGGTATCACTAAGTGAAAAATTTGCGAAATTCCTCGCCAATTAAGGGAAGTGAATGGTGAGTCGTGCATGAATGTTAAAAACATCCTCAGCTGGTGCAAAAAGTTTGCCATGATGACAAGGTGTAACGCTTCAGCAATGACATGGCGGCGTGCTGGTATGACACGGGCATTCAAAAACTGCCCCAGCGGCTACAAAATATATCGATCAAAATAGCAATTATGTGTAAAAGTAGACGAATGTTCAAAATTTAAAATGAGATAAACATATGTGACATAAAAAACGATAAACGTATCTGTGATATCAACATTTTTCGAGGCCTAACATTTCCTTATGATATATACAAAGTATCGAGATTTGTTTGTACTTTTTGACACACCTTGTATTCTGAAAAAAAAAAACCAAAAAACATTCCATGCATTCTTCATTTTCATTTTTCTCAGAATACAAGGCGTGTCAAAAAGTACAAAATCTCGGTATTTTTTGACATACCTAGTATACACACACACACACACACACACACACACAAACACACACACACACACACATATATATATATATATAAGATATAATGAAAAAACAAACGATGTTTACAACTGAAATAGGCTCATCAGAAGAGAAAGTGTGCAAACCGTTTCGGGGCCAATTCTCCTGACGGTTTTAAAAAGCAACACTCGGCCCATCCTCAACTAATATGAGGACCCTATTGCATTATAATGTATCAACCGCACGTGGGTCGGTCATCAACAAAAACAAAATATATATATATATGAAAAAAAGGAAGTGAATCCTAATAGGAAATTTTTATCACCTTCCATATACCAACAAATACCCTGAAGATGATCTAAATAATAGATCGAAACACTGCAGCGTCGGCCAATAAACTTACCACTCAACTCATTTAAACCTGTGTTTTTCAATTTTTCTTAATATACTACACACACACACACACACACACACACACACACACACACACATATATATATATATATATATATATATATATGAAGGAAGGGTGGATGGGTTTAGGATCCGACGATATGCTGTAGATAGAAGGAAAGTGGTCAAGAAATGATCAACTCAAAACAAGTCACAGGGTGGTACGTTTCGTCTGTATGCACAGACTTTCTCAGCCGATCTGAGACTTTATTGAGGCAAAGCATACGTTTAAATACATGTGGTGGTGGCGGTGTCGGGGAGGTCAAGGGGATGAGTGTGTAGTGATGTGAGCTAAGGAGGAGCGGGGAGTTTTTGGGTAGGATCAGTTGAGATGGAGGGGTAGAGGATGTTTGTTAGAAGTGCTGGGCGCGGTGGCAGTGGTTGAAGGGTCAATTAGTGTGGGTGTATATTGATTTATGTGAGTAAAGGGGAGGTCAAGGGGTGAGTGTGTAATGATGTGAGATAAGGAGGAGTGGGGAATTTTGGTGTGAGCTAAGGAGGAGCGGGGAATTTAGGGTAGGACGGGGTCGCTGGGTCAGTTGAGTGGAGGGGTAGAGGATGTTTGTTTGAGGTGCTGGGGAGGTGACAGTGGTTTATGGGTCAATTGATGTAAGTAAATGTTTGTGTGTAGCCGAATATGTTAGAGGGGGAGAAAAGTTCATGTGTGGCTAAGTTATGTTAGATAATGGAAACAATGAATCAACAAACACTACAATCTCCCACTACAATCTCCCACATTTCGCCTCTAACATAACTTAGCCACACATGATTTTCTCCCCCTCTAACATATTCGGCTACACACAAACATTTACTTACACCAATTGACCCATAAACCACTGTCACCTCCCCAGCACCTCAAACAAACATCCTCTACCCCTCCACTCAACTGACCCAGCGACCCTCCTACCCTAAATTCCCCGCTCCTCCTTAGCTCACACAAAATTTCCCTGCTCCTCCTTAGCTCACACCAAAATTCAACTGACCCAGCGACCCGACCTACCCAAAATTCCCCGCTCCTCCTTAGCTCACACCAAAATTCCCCACTCCTCCTTATCTCACATCACTACACACTCACCCCCTTGACCTCCCTTTACTCACATAAATCAATATACACCCACACTAATTGACCTTCAACCACTGCCACCGCCCCAGAACTTCTAACAAACATCCTCTACCCCTCCATCTCAACTGATCCTA
>CM042150.1:18224491-18226991 GCA_023376005.1 Doryteuthis pealeii | reverse complement strand
TATTTGTCTACTTTCTGTTAATACATTTTTCTACATTTGTTACCCGTCGTTTTGTTCTTATTTGACCCCTTAAAACCTCACAACATAAATATATATTGTAGTATATATACATTTGCATGGGAATAGGTCTGCTACCATTGGTTTCGTGCTATCCAAGCTTAATTGGATGCGTTTTTAAGGGGAGAAATCGTCGGGCAGTGAAACATTTTTATATATACTACTAATATATATAATCAATGGTTATATTATGGTTTTACACTCATAACTTGAAGTTTCATGGTAATCCAATCATCAGATGAGTTCAATGGTTGAGATCTTAAAAACCATTATTATTGTTGTTGTTATTTTCACGACTGGCTTTTAAGATCTCAACCATTGAAACTCATCTGATGATGGATTACATGAAACTTCAAGTTATGAGTGTAAAATCATAATATTTCCATTGATTATAAATCTGCTCTGCTTTATTAGCATTGAGCACCTTTTCATGCCAATACTTTTCTCATTTTTTCATTCACTGTATATATATAATATATATATATATATATATGATCATATATATATTATGGATATTAATATGTCGTTACTATTAGTTTCATGCTTACTGCAATCATCAGACAGACTCACAAATGGTGATATTTTAAAAAAACAGTGGTTTGTTTAGAGTTTATATATCCATAATATAATATATTATTTGATTGTAAAACTGCTCTGCTATTTTAGCATTGAGCACCATTATATGCCAAAACTTTTCTCATTCATTCTTTATTACCTTCTATATTGCACATTATATTATATATATATATAATATATATATATATATATATATATATATATATAATATATATATATATATATATATATATATATATATATATATATATATATATATAATATATATATATATATATATATGCGTGTGTGTGTGTGTGTGTTGTGTGTGTTGCGATGGTTAAAGTCATGGAAAATGGACTCGTTGCCCCGAGTTCAAATCCCGGATGTGATAACTGCATTTCACTTAGCGCTAATCACTTGGAAAGGTATGAATCCTACTCTCCCTCAAGCTATGGATAAATAGTAGGGCAGACTGGAGAAAAGTATCAGCATATAAAGGTGCTCAATGCTAATATAGCAGAGCAGTTTACACATTATATAAACGCTAAACAAGCCACAGTTTTTTTTAAAATTAGCATTATAACATTCCATCGCGTGAACACGATTCACTTTATATGAACGCCTAAAAAACTACTGTTTTATTTTAAATCTCAACCATTTGACTCTTGTCTGAGGATTGCGTAAGCATGAAACTGATAGTTTTAAGATTAATATCCATATATATATATATATGAATGGATTTTTTGATTTTATCAAAAAATGCCCAGTCTATCTTAGACTCATGGCTGGTCAAATCCTCAATCCCTATAATTGATAAAATCAAAAAGTCCATCCATCGTTGCTACAATGCCGTCAACCCTCGCTTCATCCATAAGTCTAACGTCTTATTCCCTCCCAATCTCAAGGATGGTTTGACCTCCCACCATAAAAGCCATTTAGTTTACAAATATCATTGCAAATGTGAAATTTGTTACGTTGGTCGAACCACCCTGAGATTGGAATCTAGAATTAGACACATATACCCTCCAATATTCGTTCCGGTAATTTGGACTGTCCCACCACGGCCGATATAAAACTCCTCCTCCGCCATTGCACAGCACTTATTAAGTAACCCCACATGCGCTCGGGCATACCACCCAGCCATGTTTTCCATCCTTAGTGTTTCCAGCAGTGAACTTCAGCTCCAAGTACTTGAGTCTCTGTACATCTCTAGAATCCAACCAGTCCTGTGTACACAAAAACTGTTCCACAAACTGCTTCTTTTTGATACCTCAAGCCTCAACCTTTCGTATGGTGGAACCAGAAACTTTCGCCCCCCCCCACTCACACTGTCGTAATTTTCTAATTTCTCTTTCCTGTTGAAAAGGGGAAAAATTACTTTTTCACCAACAATTCCGATATTGCAACAAAACATCTATCAATGAATTTCTCCGATGAGAATTGATCGAAAAAAGAATATCACTTAGATTGAATATCTAATTTATAAGGGTTCCCCTAATTTCTTTTAAGAAAGTTTCCTCTTCATGATATATATATATATATATATATATATATTAATGTGTATGGTTGGCACTAGTATACTAGAAAAAGTAATAGTAATCCAACGTACAGTGTTATTAGAAGAGTGCTCAATATCTGTGATAGAGCGTTGATTGTTCAATAACGTTCCGAAATAATAAATAAAAGCTAAAACGTTTATTTGTTACTTCATTGAACTATATATAATATATATATATATATATATATATATATATATATATAAAACACTGAGATTTCCTCAGTCGAAGAGGAATGCTCCAGACTTGGGCACAGGTGGATCTTTGGATTTGAGGATTGGCAGTACTGACATTATTTTATTATCATCACCTTATTTTTTGTCACACAC
>CM042150.1:18214491-18221991 GCA_023376005.1 Doryteuthis pealeii | reverse complement strand
CAATGGTAGTAAAACTTGTCCCCATGCTAATATAAAGTATATACTATATATATATATCATCATGGTAATACTATGGTTTTACACTCATAACTTGAAGTTTCATGGTAAATCCAATCATCAGATGAGTTCAAATGGTTGAGTCTTAAAAACCATTATTATTGTTGTTTGTATTATTTTTCACGACTGGTTTTTAAGATCTCAACCATTTGAACTCATCTGATGATGATTGGATTACCATATAAACTTCAAGTTATGGTGTTAAATCCATAATATTACCATTGATTATAAAAACTCGTCTCTGCTTTATTAGCATTGAGCACCCTTTTCATACCATACTTTTCTCATTTTTTCATTCACTACATATATATATAATCCATATATATATAGTATAATATATATATATATATATATATAATATATATAGTATAATATATAATCAGATAATATATTATATTATGGATATTAATATCTCGTTACTATTTAGTTCATGCTTACTGCAATATCAGACGAGACTCTCAAATGGTTGAGATTTTAAAAAAAACAGTGGTTTGTTTAGCGTTTATATATCCATAATATAATATATTATTTGATTGTAAAACTGCTCTGCTATTTTTAGCATTGAGCACCATTATATGCCAAACTTTTCTCATTCATTTTCTATTCCTTCTATATTGCACATTATATATATATATATAATATATATATATATATATATATATAATATATATGCGTGTGCGTGTGTGTGTGTGTGTGTGTGTGTGTGGGTTGCGATGGTAAGTCAGTGGAAAATGGACTAGTCGCCCGAGTTCAAATCCCGGATGTGATAATTGCATTTCACTTAGCGCAAATACACTTGGGAAAGGTATGAATCCTACTCTCCCTCAAGCTATGGATAAATAGTAGGGCAGATTGGGCTCTTTAACCTTGGTTACGCAACCAGTTTAGGAGAAGGAAAACTCTGAATTTAAAACTTGTTGAACTCCGCTTAGAAATTGACCTTGTAACACATCCGGCTCGTGCGAGGGTTTGATAAATATATATATATATATATATATTATATATTATATATATATTATATATGTGTGTTGTGTGTGTGTGTGTGTGTGTGTGTGTGTATATTTAGGCAGCATTTCATCTTGTAGGCATATATTGTTAAATAATGTAGCGCATTTTATGTCTGCAAGTTTTGTCCTTTGGTTTTTAGTTATGCTGAATTGTTTTTGTAATATCTGGCGAAATTGGCTGATGTATTTGCCATATGTCATAGACCAAGTACTTTCTGCCCTATCGTGGGCCATCTCTAGGGTATTTTTGAAACCGTACAAAATGGGCTTTTCCATTTTCTATTTATATAGGTTGTGTCTATTATTGTTGTTGTTATATAAAAAATGATAATAAAAACATAATAATAACACTAATAATAAATATATATATATATAATATATATATATATATATTATATATATATAGAATGAGAGAAAAGTATCAGCTTATAAAGGTGCTCAATGCTAATATAGCAGAGCAGTTTTAACACTTATATAAACGCTAAACAAGCCACAGTTTTTTTTTTTATTAGCATTATAAACATCCATCGCGTGAACACGATTCACTTTTATATGAACGCTAAAAAAACTACTGTTTTTATTTTAAATCTCAACCATTTGACTCTTGTCTGAGGATTGCGTAAGCATGAAACTGATAGTTCAGATTAATATCCAATATAATATATTATTGATTGTTTATATTATATATTATATATATATATATATATATATATATATTATATATATATATATATATATATCATGGAGATGGATATACATATATATATATATATATATATATACATGGATTTTTTATTTAATCAAAAAACGCCCTGTATATCTTAGACTCTATGGCTGGGCAAATCCTCAATCCCTATAATTGATAAAATCAAAAATCCTTCATCGTTGCTACAATGCCGTCAACACTCGCATCATCCTTAAGTCTAACGTCTTATTCCCTCCCAATCTCAATGATGGTTTGACCTCCCACCAGAAAAGCCATTTAAATGACAAATATATTGCAAAGGTGAAATTTGCTTACGTTGGTCGAACCACCCTGAGATTGGAATCTAGAATTAGACAACATATACCCTCCAATATTCGTTCCGGTAATTTGGACTGTCCCACCACGGCCGATAAAAACTCCTCCTCCGCCATTGCACAGCACTTATTAAGTAACCCCACATGCGCTGGGCAACCACCCAGCCATGTTTTCCATCCTTAGTGTTTCCAGCAGTGAACTTCAGCTCCAAGTACTTGAGTCTCTGTACATCTCTAGAATCCAACCAGTCCTGTGTACACAAAAACTGTTCCACAAACTGCTTCTTTTTGATACCTCAAGCCTCAACCTTTCGTATGGTGGAACCAGAAACTTTCGCCCCCCCCCACCCCACACACGTTCGTAATTTCTAATTTCTCTTTCCTGTTGAAAAGGGGAAAAAATTACTTTTTCAACAACAATTCCGATATTGCAACCAAACATCTATCAATGAATTTCTCCGATGAGAATGATCGAAAAAAGAATATCACTTAGATTGAATATCTAATTATAAGGGTTCCCTAATTTTTTTTAAGAAATTTTTCTCTTTTCTATATATATATATATTAATGTGTATGATTGGCACTAGTATACTAGAAAAAGTAATAGTAATCCAACGTACAGTGTTATTAGAAAGTGCTCAATATCTGTGATAGAGCGTTGATTGTTCAATAACGTTCCGAAATAATTAAATAAAAGCTAAAACGTTTATTTGTTACTTCATTAGACTATATATATATATATATATATATATATATATATATTATATATAACACTGAGATTTCCTCAGTCGAAGAGGAATGCTCCAGACTTGGGCACAGTGGATCTTTGGATTTGAGGATTGGCAGTACTGACATTATTTTATTATCATCACCTTATTTTTGTCACACACTTCTAGATATACTGAATTATTCAATACAGCTGCTGCGTACAGACACGTTTTGTTCCATACATATACGTGTGGATTCTGATGAGCCTCTTCTTGCCAGCTGTTCGGAAATCGCCCATCGTGAAATCTGTGATGACTAAAACGACAGTAAAAGACAAAAAAAGAATAGAAATCTATCAGTGCAACTTCTGCCGGGAAACATATCATTCATCAATCTTTTTTTTTTCTTTCTTTCATCAATTCAAATTTTATGCTCCTTTTTCTTATTCTAATATTATAGACGTGATGCTTCGTATTTTTTGTTTTCAGTTTTTATTACTTTGCTCTGACGAAACAATGACGAAACAATGACGTCACAAGAATGAAAGTGACTCTACACAAAGCCTTTCTCGATGAGAATCAAGTGATGATAGAAAACAAATCTGAAAAGTTAACACACACACACACACATATATATATATATATATGTATATATATGTATGTATATTATATTATTATAGTATATATATGTATGTAATTATATATATAGTTTATTATGATATGTATTATATTATGATATTATATATGTATAATATATGTATGATATTATTATGTATATATATATATGTATATATATGTATATATATATGTTATATATATGTATATATATATATATATATATATATATTATGATATATATATATTATATATGTATGTAATATATATATGTATATATATGATATTTATATATATATATGTATGTATATATATATGTATATATATATATATATGTATATGTATATATATGTATATATATATATATGTATTATATATATATATGATATATGATAGTATATATATATGTATATATATATGATGATAGTGTGTATATATATATGTATATATATATATATATATGTATATATAATATATGATATATATATATGTATATATATTATGTATATATATATATATATGTATATATATATATATGTATATATATATATATATATGTATATATATATATTGTATATATATATGTATATATATATATGTATATATATATATGTATATATATATATATATGTATAAATTTTGTTTTTTTTTATATATATGAATAAATATATCATTAATCCGAGGCACAACGCTCTCCATCAGTACTGAACATAAAAATAATGTTTATTGAATTTATAAAAATAAAATAATTTTATGTTAAATTATAAGCATTATTTCATTAAAAAACTCAAAATAGCGGGTAAAGTTGTATATAGATATCAAAAACAGGAAAATTTCCGGTTAAAAAGTAAGTTTTAAAATATTATACGTCCAACCGTACAATAGCTGAAGATGGAAAATTTTATATGATGAACAAATTCGTGTGTCGGGATCCGTATTATATATATATATATATAATACTAGTAGCGGCTACCTGGCGTCGACTGGGCAGAGGGATATTTTTTAATTTTGTCCCGTAGATCCATTATTACGGAATCGTGAGTTGAATCCTTATGGGATGCCCTATGTAAAAAAAAAAAAAAAAATAGACCTTGCATTGATCCAGCTACTCTGAAAAGAAAATTTAATGTCTACTATCTGAAAATATAATGAACATAATTCCAGGCTGTTATAATTTACATTTTATTTGTAATTATCTTCACGAAATAAATCAAATCTATTATTTTTGCTCAAAAACCACAGTCCTGGCGTATTTAATGTGTATATATATTTACTTGTCGTTAATTGTTTTATTTTCGAAGTTTTCTCATGGCATACATATACACACAACTGCCCTTATATATATATATATATATATATATATATATATATATATAGTATATATAGATTATCTAAATATGGGTGCTCAGTTCATAAGTAAACAGTGCTCAGTATAATTCATAGAGTATTTATATTCAAGTCACGGTAGCGTGGACATGGAGTCAACGACGCCTGGTTACTGACAGATTATAAGTGATCTTCAGACCAAATCAATCGGCAAGAAACTGTCAGTAAACCGGGAGCATGCTTAATTAATCAAGGAGATGTTTTTTTAGCGCATTGAGGAGAGCGTCGCACATACCACATCTCCTTACTTTACCACACAGATCGCTGTGCTCCTGTGCTATTCATTCGCTGAGTTGCTGAGGGCCGGCTTCGAACCAAGAACCTTGCGATTCCTACGCGAGTGCTCTACCGACTGAGCTAAACTAATATATAATATATATTATTATAATATATATATATATATATATATATATATATATATATATATATATATATATATATATATTATATATATATATATAAAATATATATATATATATATTATATATATATATATGGCCGGATTAGCTCAGTCGGTAGAGCGTTCGGCTAGAACCACAGGTTCCTAGTTCGATACCGCCCTCGCCAACTCAGCGTATGAGTAGCACAGGGATCTGTCCAGTAAAGTAAGGAGCTGATGGTAGGTGTGGAGCTCCCCCTCAGACGCTAAAATAATCTCCTTGGTCTAGCGCTAGTGAAAAGGGGATAGACTCCCTCGCTGCCTGGCTGATACCGACATTAGACCGCCCCGACGACTTTTATATTTATATATATAGAAGAGAGAGTGCTCTACCGCCTGAGCTAAACTAATATATATATATTATTATATATATATATATATATATATATAATATATATATATATATATATATATATATATATATTATATATCACACACATACATGAATGAAGAAGATACGAGAACAATATCAAACAACATGCGCAAAACAGGATATTAGAAAACGACAAATAAAATTCTATGAACAAGGCAATTGAGAAAGTGTAAAAGAAATTAAGCACCCGGATGTAAATGACACAAAACAAACTGGGACAAATTATGTGAAAGAAAATAACACAACAGAAATACCAGATGATTAAATAGGATATAAATGAATTACAGAAATTGAAGAAGACCCGGATGATAAATTATATCTGGGAATTGACTGAAAGCAATTTCAGTGAGAACAAGAGAGTTTTAAATTTCAACTGATGTTTTTTTGTCTTCTGTTGTTGTGGACTAGCCTAACTTACCTTTTATAGAGAGTGAATGAGCTGGTCCAGGACTATTATACACAGCTGTTTTAGAAAATCGGACTGATTTACTGAAACCTGCTTCAGAGCGCTTCGGCTCTGGAGTGGTGAGGTAATGAAAATAACAGCGTCGATCCCAGGGGCTAACCCCCAGGCAATACCTGCCCCCTTGGAGCAGGGCTGGGTTTTTGCCCAGCGCCTGAGGCGCCCCCTTGGGGGAATGCCGAGGGATCGACGCAATTTTTGTTCTTTCCCACCCATGAGCTTCGGCTTTGTGGTGGGCCACATTAAACGAGGCTTGTGCCCAGCCCATACAAGTGGTGTATGAGGAAATATTCTGATTCCTGAAGCCTGCTCCAGAGCGCTTCGGCCACTGGAGTGGCTTGGTAAATAAAATTTACAGCGTCGATCCCATGGGCCTGCTCCCCCCAGGCAATACCTGCCCCCTTGACTTAAAGGACAGGCCGGGTTTATTGCCCAGCGCCTGAGGCGCCCCCTTGAGGGGAATGCCGAGGGGATCGACGCAATTTTGTTCTTTCCCACGATGAGTTTCGCTTTGGGTGGGCCCACATTAAAAACGAGGCCTTGTCCCAGTCTATACAAGTGGGTAGAGACAAATATCTCCTGCCTCTTGATTTTAAAGGGTCTGGTGCGGGTTTATTGCCCAGGACTTGTGGAGGAATGCCGACGGGATCGACGCAATTTTTTCCACCAACCACCCATAAGCTTCAGCTTGTGGGTGGCCTCATAGAATGTCCTTTGTGTCACGCTCTCATAAGTGGGATGACGGCAAATAACCTGAGACTGCGAAAATTACGGAACCAAAAATCATGAGAAAGCGTCACTAACCAGGCGCCGTTGACTTTATGTCCACGCAACCCAAACCTATATAATAAATGCGCATCCACGATATAGAACACTCTATTGTCAATATCATATACATTCAAATCAATATATAAATATATATAAAGTTTTAAAGTTGCTGGAGTGGCCTATGTCGTATCAACCAGATAGCAAGGGGGTGCAACCCCTTTTCACTAGCGCAAGACCAGGGAGATTGATTTTGCTGAGATAGAGCGCCACACCTTCCATCAGCTGCCCAATTTACCGTACAGATCAGATTAGACAATCTGTGCTCCTTCTGCGTAGAGTTGGCCGGGACCAGTATCGAACCTGGAACCTTGGATTATGTATGTATGTATGTATGATAATATATATACTATGTCAATCATAGGAATCTCACCTGGGTCAATCCTGCAGATTCCAGGAGTAAATAATGTGTCTTGTGCTATATGTGGCAAGGTCTGTAAGTCGGCTTCTGTGTCTTAAGAGACATATGGTGGTGCATAAGCATCAAATTTTATCATCTGACTCATCTGATTCATCTGAATCATCTCATTCAACGGGAAGAAGTCTTTTCAATGTCTATTTTGCGTCAAACTTTGTAGATCTGCAGTAGGTTTGATGAGTCATTGAGG